>CM066170.1:30438686-31038686 GCA_033629205.1 Lithocarpus polystachyus
TAAATCCTCCCCAGGTTTTTTACCGGTTTGGTTTTCTTGGGTTATCATATCGTGTGTTCTTTATTTTTCGCACTTTTATATGATATGATTGTTATTATGTTAACCTAAAATTGCTTAATTTACCTAAGTTAATCACTTGGCTAAATATCTAGGTTAATCTGTTTGGGTTTAAGGGGTCTAAACTTCTTACATTATCTAAAATAATGGTAACATGAATATTTGGACATTATCATATAGTCCATGAGATACAAAGTATGTGATTTATATGATTTAGTCACGGAAGATATAAATCACAAGTTCTTTGTAAACTCAAAATTATAGTTCGTAATCGGTGATGAAATTGGGCATTTCATATGTGATGACTATAACATATCAACTAAGATGATTTGTCTTGATCATGGAAGTGGAAACTTCTAGTTGATATGTTGATATGTTTTAAGAATTAAGACATATTGAACTGGACCGCTTTGAGATTTATTATTCTTCTAACGACTGTCAAATGAATAATAAATCTCACGACTTCTATTTGCATGAACTCTTAATCCTGAGAGAATAATGGACCTGATCATGAGATGTAGGTTGCTTTGATATATCAGGAGTGAGATCTAAAGTCACGATCAAAACCTCAGTATGTTGGGTAGCCACATTTAGTGTTGATGGAACATATATTCTCAAAATGGAATTCATAATCTCTTAATGGAGATATAAAATTTTCCCTTGAGATAAGTTTAATGAGTTTGGTTATTCAGAGTGTTCGGCCTAAAATCACTTTAGTAAGGATATACTAAAGTATATATTTATGAAATTGGATTTCATAAATATATGATGAATAACTTAAAGGATTAAACCGGGTACTGAAGGATTAAGATGTAGTAATTTCAAAGTGGCAGTCTATATTCATGACTTTGTATTACTACGAATATTTAATGAAGGGGTTGTATATATAATAAAATCTTAGGATATAATTTATTAATATGACCTAGAGTACAATTATATTTATATAGTGATATTAAATATAATTAATGGTAACTTTGGGTTTGTCAAGAGTTGATAGAAAAGCTCAAGGCTCATTGGAGCTAGTGTCTTATTGGTCCCTTTTGGTCCCACTCCGAGCCATATTCTCCCTTGGAAATTGATTGAGAGACCACACTTCTTGGGCGTAAAGTGGAATTAGAGTGAAGATTAAAAGTATTCCTAAGTACTTCTAATATTTTGTTTTGAATTTCACCGTACCAAGGTACGCTATTTCATTCTTAAATTCTGAAATTTACATAGTGCATGTTGTCAATTATAAATGAAATAGATCCATGTTTGTTGCTTCTGTTGTGTGTTTTGTATGAGATACAAAACCATATTTTCCTATAGAAACAACCTTGTCTATGAGCATATCTTGGCAAAATCAAGAGCCCATTTGAAAATGAGCAACATTCGCATTGTAGCAGAAGACTACCCAAACCACACCCTACGGCCTACACCCCAAAAAAAAAAAAAAAAAAAAAAAAAACCTCAACTCAAAACTAAAAAATTACTCGAAGATGAAATAGTAGTACACCTAATGATTACCTGTTGAAAAGTGAGATATTAATGAAAGAAAAAAACTTTATTTTCTTTCAACGATTATTTGGCACAATTAGAGCTAATTAATCAGTAGACAATGCTCTAAGTTCTCAGATGATGCACAACTAGTGACTTAAAAAAAGGAGACAATGCACTCAAAGTTCCTAATCGTAATAGGTGCAAAATCACTAGTTCTTTTATTATATGTTGTAATTTCATGTCTTTTTCCTTAACTCATGCTAGTCATATGGATTTTTCCATTTTCCATTGTATAATATATATGGTAATCATTTCAATCAAAATTGAAACATCGAGCTCAAAATTAAACATGGTTGTACTGTTATAGGCTACAGAGTACAACTCAAGAATAAAAGCCAGGCAGACCACAGACCCAAACAATCATAAAAACCCATAAATGCCATAGCTTCTGAAAGAGACTAGATCAACACAATCCACGAATCCCACAAAACAGAGCTTACTTTCCTTCTTTTTTTCCCAGCAACCAAACAGAGCTCATGAATTTAGTGTACAAAAGTACAAAACTTCTCTTTGGCCATTGCTTCAGTTGTTTCAAAACCACTTGTTTTACATGTTCAGATTCTTCAAAAACATGATTAGGATAGCGGTAATTGCATAGGTTTTACTTCCTATAAAACACTAGATTCATTTTATATCTCTCTCCTGACCAATGAGATTGCAACAATAAAGCCTTAATTAGTTGTAGAACATTATAAGCAAACTAATCATAATTATATACTTGTATTTTTCACCTACTCATGAAAGGTAACCAAATTATTTACATGTAGTTTTCACCTACTCGTGAAAAGAACCCAAATTTTACACTGGCCTTGAACCATTGCAACTCTCGCCTCTTTTCTCCAGGTTTGAACTGGCTGAGAACTATATTGAGATAATTTGACCTATACATACCACTTGACTTCATTTTTTTTTATTCCATTGCTAAACAATTCCTGGATTTTTGTATAGGTAGAAATCACTAAATAGAAATTTTTGACCAAGCCCATGAGGCTCGCCAAGCTTAGGTTCAACAATAGAAACAGCGAGAAGTAAAAGAAACTCGAGAGAATACAAAGTTACAAACATATTTCTTGTGTGATATGTTAGACCTTTCACATTACAAATATCAATCCTCTAATTAATAACACACAAATATATATAATCCGCATCCACAAACGGAAATTAAGATTATTCAAATTTCAAACAAACATATATTATGATATAAGGGAGATATTGGTATTACATTATTACGCCACTACTACTAGTCTACTACAGTACAGTACATAAAAAGCTTAATATAAATACATATAATATAGAGCTAGCTAGGTGAGGTTCTCATTCGCAGGAGTCCCACTAACACCAAGGTCCTGCTTGTTTTCATCTTTACCAGCACCAAATACAGGGCCACCCTTTCCAGCTGCATCTTCGACCTTGTCCTGCAACTTATCTATTTGAATCATACCCTGATCCTCTTTTGATCGTATCTCAATCTTGGTTTTGTTCTCTCCCCCAGATATTGATTCGTATATTGTTGCAGTCTTTGACTCCGGTGGCTGTGCTCCCTGTGGCCCTGGCATCACTGTAAGAGCATTCACAGCAGTAAAGCTAACTTTTTAGCTTTTTAGTTATACAAAAAGTCACTTTATTTATCTATTTTATCTTCTCACATCCTACAGCAGTAGAGCTATTTTAGCTTTTAACACAATAAAATAATATAAACACTACAATTATATAATATTTCATTCAACCACCAATACACAACCACAACCACCATCAAACCCTTAAAAAATCACTGCACAACCACAACCCTGTTGTGCCCATCAAAACCAGTGAAGAAGAACAAAAAAAGAAAGCAGAAAAATCAACATAGCCAAACCGAAACTCATGCCCGAAACAAAAACCTAGCTTGAAACACAAACTCGAAACACAAGCACAGCCTGAAACACAAAGCTGAAACGCTGAAACGCCGAAAATAGAGAAGAGAGGCCGAAATGGGTCAGGTCGGCAGCCGAGCGTGGGTTGGCGGGGATGGGTTTGTGGCGGCTGGGCTCATGCAGATTAGCAAAAGGTTTGTGGAGGAAGAAAGAAGGGTTTGTGGAGGAAGAAAGAAGTGACGGAGAGGAAGTGAGAAGAGACACGGAGAAAGGAGAATGAAAGCAAGAAAGAATAAAAATTAAAAAAAATAGTGTGAACGTAAAATATATATATATATATTTTTAGCTTTTAATTAGCGATAGTCATATATAACTGTGCACTGCAGCAATGAAGGTACAAATTTTACCTTTAGCTCCACTGCTGTAGTTTGGATTTTTGTGTTTTGATGTAGCTAAAATAGCTCTATAACTATTTAACTACACTGCTGTGAATGCTCTATCTTAGTTTTCCTTTGCCTATATATGCCACAAGTTTGATTTACTAGTGTGTGTATATATGTATATATATATATATATATATATAAAACGTATATATATATATAAAACGTATATATATATATATATACATATATATATATATATATAACGTCATCACCCACTACCTTAGCTTATATATGAATTGTTTAGGCTGTAACTTTCCAAAAAAAAAAAAAAAAATTGTTTAGGCTGTACATAATATATTCATTTATCACGTATACTTTGGTAGCCGGTCCTGCATATATTCGTGTCTAGTATAATAGTAGACCACGTTAATCATTAAAGTTCATCAACGTGACATTGCATGCCATGACCAACGTGGTGGTGTGTGCTGTATTTGCACTTTGCATATTGCAACGTGTATATATGCATACTGATATGGAACCGCACCGCCACCGGGTGACATTGAGACTGTGACCCCACGCTTAATTAATTAAGACGACCTCTAAATTTAACAGGTCATGAACATCTTCAATCGTTTCTTAGCTAGCTAGCTTATACTACCTCTTCTAAACAAGTAATAAGAACATACAAGTATACTACCTTTTCTGTCAGACTGTGTGTGTGTGTGTGTGTGTGTGTGTGTGTGTGAGAGAGAGAGAGAGAGAGAGAGCAAATGGGTAAGGGAGGAATGTCACACGGGAGTGCAGGAGAAGCCAAAGATGGTGAAGAAGAGAACATGGCTGCTTGGCTTCTTGGTATCAACACCCTCAAGATTCAGCCTTTCAAGCTTCCTCCTTTTGGTATATCACTTTTTTTTTAATTAATCGAACTTTTTTATTTTTTGAGTCAGTCAGTCAGTTTAATCAGTGTGATTGAAGTTATGCAGCTCTTCACTTATTTTTTTTGAATTATTTATTTCTTTGATCAATTAATGGATAACCCTTTTGCTTGATTCTTTCTGAGCTGGCTATTACTATGTTTTTTTTTTTTTTTTTTTTGAAGATTTTAGGACCACATGATGTTAAAATTAGGGTGAAAGCTGTTGGTATCTGTGGCAGTGATGTTCACTTCCTCAAGGTAAACACAATTCAGTTAGCTTTATCTTTTTTTATCTGTATTAATTTATAATATTTTAATTGAGTTGTGATTAGTTGGATTAGCATCTACTGGGTTGCTGAGAAAAATAAAATAATAAGGAGAAGATAAGACTTCATTGTTGAAATTTGAATCTTAGTACACCTTTTTGACTTAGTTGTTTCTTTTTTTTTTTTTTTTTTTTTTTTTTTTCTTTTTTCTTTTTTATTATAGACGAAAACGTAAAAGAATATTAGTAGAATAGTCCGTTTACGTGCACACTCAATCTCACAGCATAACATGCTTAGTGTCAACATATGATTGGATTACACTTAGTGAAAAAATGGATTTGGTGCGCCAATCATAGGTTGACACATAAGTTTGTTTTGGATTTGAGTGTGGGTTTGGGTGTGCCATTAGAGTTTTTTTTCTTAGTGAAAATAGCAAAAAAAGACATGTCAATTAAGGTAGTGAAAAAAAGTAGGACTTTGGATAGGGTAGATTGAGAAAAAAAAAATTATGTGACCAACCCTGATTAGTCTATCAACAATCCATAGCCAACTCCACAGTTTTGGCACAAATGATAGGTTGTTATTTTTGCATTGCACATGACAATTTCTTCCATTTTCTTACCAACCAAATGCAATAACGTTAAGAAAAAATGGTTTGACTTGGAGAAGATATAACAAAAGGATTGAGTGTCTAATGCCCCATTTTGAATGTTCCATGTATTTTCAGACCTTGAGATGTGCAGATTTTATAGTTAAAGAACCCATGGTAATTGGGCATGAATGTGCTGGGATCATAGAGGAAGTTGGGAGTGAGGTGAAGAAGCTGGTGCCTGGTGATCGCGTGGCACTGGAGCCAGGGATCAGTTGCTGGCAATGCAACCTTTGCAAGGAAGGTCGGTACAATCTGTGGCCGGAGATGAAGTTTTTTGCCACTCCACCCGTCCATGGTTCTCTTGCAAATCAGGTCAAAATTTGCTGCATTTCAAAACAATGCATTGCTAAAATCTAAATATAGAAATATATTGGACTATTATTTTTAACATGCTCTTGCCCCAGCACAACACAAATCACATTTTATGCCTATCATTATTCCATATCTGGTCATTTGTAAAAGCACACTCTTTTCTTCAAATTTAAGTTACATAACCTTGTTTCCTTTCATGCAAAGTTGATAAAACAGCTCAAATAGAAATTCATGATCATGGACCTTCATTTGTGATTTTACCTTCCACACTTAATCATAATACTCTATTCAACATATATAAGTGGTGTATCACATGTTCCTAGTAGCAGGGGGCATGTGTAGTATTGAATGTGATGAAATAAATTTATAGTGCAGCTACAGGCTTTGTCTGAGATGCATCTTTCTACTTACAGGTGGTTCATCCTGCAGACCTATGCTTTAAACTGCCAGACAATGTCAGCCTGGAGGAAGGGGCTATGTGTGAACCCTTAAGTGTTGGTGTTCATGCTTGCCGACGAGCAAATATTGGTCCTGAAACAAATGTTTTGGTCATGGGAGCTGGACCCATAGGGCTTGTTACAATGCTAGCAGCTCGTGCTTTTGGGGCACCCAGAATTGTTATCGTGGATATGGATGATCACCGTTTATCTGTGGCAAAAGAGCTTGGTGCAGATGAGATTGTAAAGTTTCACCAAATATTCAGGTTTTCATTATTCTATTTTATACATTTTCTACAAGTTAATTTTATGCAGTGTGCATCAGATCCATGTCCCACTCCCAAGTCCCACCCCCTTTTAAAAGGAAAACAACATGACAATATCTTCAATATCTTCATCTTGTAAAATTGCTCAATTTTCATTACTGTTTCAAGTTTTATTGTGCAATATAGGAAAGGACCATATCCTGTCGATCTGACCTCCTTAGTCAATCTCAGTTCTTTGATTAAATTTACAAAATAAGTTTTTGACAATTATTTTCACTCCTTCGCAGCCTCTAACTCACACAAATAAAAATATTGTTATTGCTTCTAACATGAAGAGAAGGATGGCTCTGTTAGTTAGATCAAACTTTCAATCAAGCTTTTTGTTTTGTTTTTTTTTTTTTCCTAATGATTTTAAATTTTTAACCTTTTTCTTTTATTCTCAAAATTGATCCTTATTCATATTCTTCATTTTTTGAAAGAGTGATTAAAGAAATTAAAACAAATAATGTACAGCTTCTTCAGTTTTATACTAAATCCATCTTGTATCAGTTTTTATCTGCTCTTATAAAGCTTTGGTTCATTGTTCTTCCTTTAGTATGGATAATGTTGAGGATCCCTGTCTCTTCTAGTGGTTGTTGCTAGAAGTCTCCGTCGCTATTTTTAACTTCACTATTTACAGGATGTTGCTGAAGAAGTATCACAGATACATAAAGCTATGGATGCTGGAGTCAATGTGAGTTTTGATTGTGCAGGCTTCAACAAAACCATGTCAACAGCACTGAGTGCCACTCATGCAGGTGGAAAAGTTTGCCTTGTGGGAATGGGTCATAGTGAGATGACTGTCCCACTCACTCCAGCTGCTGCGAGGTATTTGATTTTAATCATGAACAACCATTTTTGTGTTGAGAAATTATTTAGAGTTTACCAATAATTAAGGTCTTTTGAATAATTTGTGTGAAAATTGGAGCCTCATAGTACAAATTGGAAAGTTTGCAAGTTATTTGAAATAGTGATGGAAAATTTGGTATTAGTTCTGGTTGGAGTATAAGAATTGGATGTAATGGAAAAGGGAAAGGGCAGATATTTGCATTTAAATTATTATTTGGAAGAATTGATAAGTCTGTCAATCATTTGAGTAGTCACTACTCGCTATAAATATGCATAATTTTTTAAACAGTGTTCAATAAGAATGTCAGCTAGGAGTTAGGATGTCTCAAGAATTTGGAGAAAGTTTTGAAAGTGAAATTTGTATCATATAATCGTATGAATTTGCAAAGCTGAGTTTACTTTTTCACTCTTTGATTTTTTTGGTAACTAACAGCTATGGTTTTCTATTTCTTATAGGGAGGTTGATGTGGTTGGCATCTTCCGTTATAAGAACACATGGCCGCTATGCCTTGAGTTTATAAGTAGTGGTAAGATCGACATGAAGCCCCCTATAAGCCACAGGTTTGGGTTCTCTCAGAAGGAGGTGGAAGAAGCCTTTGAAACTAGTGCTGGTGGTGGTAATGCAATTAAGGTCATGTTTAATCTATGAAGTCTGCCATCGCCCGTGGGATTATGGGACCGGCTTTGCACGAACATAGAACTCAGTTTACTTGTTATAATTAAAAGAGGAAGAAAGAGAAAATACTAGCTTATGAATATAAATAATTATCTCAGCTAGTGGCTTGTATAAAAACTTGTTCTTAAGGTAATAAAGTTCAGATATTAATACTACGCTTATGAATAATTGTTTTTCTCTTGCTTTCAATTTTTTTTGTATTTTGACAGAGGTATTTTAGCATTCATTTAGTAGAAGATCGTAAAATTCTTCCATTTTAACCATTATGATTGTAAACCTACACCTTGGGCTGATGAATAGGTTTCTTCAACAGATGAGGGCTGATAGAAAAGGGGTATGTGAAATGTAAGGAAAAGAATGAAACTTGACAAAGCCTCATAATATATGGGATTGAAGAGAGATTTTTAATTTCTCGGGTCCACATGTGACATGTCCTCTTGTTTTCATAGTGCTTTAAGAGACTGCAAAAAAAGTATCTATCAAGTTGATCAGTCCTTGATAATATTGAATGATGAAACTGTGTTCCAAACCCTATAGAAGTGGGAATTATGTGCATTGTTTTCAAAGGATTAGGTTTGACTCAGGTATATCCAAGTTTGGTTGGTGATAATGGCCAAATACCTCCATTTTGTAAAATTTGTAGCAAAAAAGCATAGTTTCGAAACTAAATGGGAATCTACCACTTTTTATGTACTCGAGCTCACTAAACTCGAGTTCTAAATGGTACTCAAGTTTACTAAACTCGAGTTTCTAGTTTCATCGAGTTTACTAAACTTGAATTCCTAGTTTTATTCCACTGTGGCGTTGCTGACCTGTAATTTGTGCAATTAAAAAAAATAATGTGGTACTCGAGCTTGGTAAACTCGAGTTTCATGCAACACAATACTCGAGCATACGAGGCTCGAGTTCTTTGTAAATAAAATGGTGATTATTTTCTTTTCTACAGTACTCAAGCTCACCAAGCTCGAGTTCCTTGTAATATGAAACTCGAGCTTGGTAAACTCAAGTTCTTTATAACTTTTTTTTTTTTGGATAATCGACAAATAAACATAAGCTTAAAAATAAGTAGTTTTTTTTTTTTTTATTTTTTATTTTTTATATATATATGTTTTATGGAACTCAAGCTTGGTAAACTCAAGTTCCTTATAACTTTTTTTTTTGGATAATCAACAAATAAACATAAACTTAAAAATAAGTAGTTTTTTTTTTTATGTTTTTATTTATTTAAATAGAAGCATTGTAAAATACAGAGATTTTAATTTCAAAATATAAATTTTTAGGCCACTTATGCCCCTTGTTCATTCATCTTTAACACACTCATCAATTTCTTACTTCTCGGAAGCGTTATGGTCAAATTGGTTAAAATATTGGGGTTAAAGAAAAATCTCACTCCATTTTTAGCCATTGGCACATTGAAAGAAGTTTAAGCTACATATTGTTACTTTATCAATCTTGTTCGGAATTATCGTATGGTCAAATGATTGATAAGTATTGCAGAAAGAGTGGACCACTTGGATATAAAGAAGAACTTAAGTTTTACCACATCTACATATGTAAGTTCTTCACTTGCAGTGTTTCTAAGAGGAATGTGAAACATTTTTTTATGTATATCAAAATGTTTGGCTGATGATGTGAAAGTCGCTTTGGCAAATTTTTTTCCTGGCGAGTTGTAGCACCCTATGTTTAGATATTGTTCACTGTTTTCTCATAAAACACCTAGTGAAATCGTGATTTCTAAATTTAAAAGCCAAATCTGTATGCTTTTACATGTTTAAATTTCACAATAATCGAATCTGTTTTTCTACATTGATAAAATCTGTTTCTACATTAATAAAATTTGCTTTCTACACATCATGTTTACTGTATATTCGAATCTGCTTATTGCATTCGTAAAATCTGTTTTTTGCATTAATTAAAATTGTTCATTGTTTTCTCATAAAAATTGTTCACTGTTTTCTGCATAAATTATTTCTAGGATTCTGCATAAAATTATTCTCTATTTAGCATTATTTAAAAAATTATTCACTCTCTTTTCTGTATAAATTATTTTCTATTCACTATTTAAAAAATTGTTCACTGTTTTCTCATAAAACACCTAATGAAATAATGATTTCTAAATTTAAAAGCCAAATCTGAATGCTTTTTCATGTTTGAATTTCACAATAATCGAATCTATTTTTTTGCATTGATAGAATCTGTTTCTACATTAATAAAATTTGCTCTTTGCACATCATGTTTACTGTATATTCAAATCTGCTTACTGCATTCATAAAATATGTTTTCTGCATTAATTAAAACTGTTCATTGTTTTCTCATAAGAATGTTCACTGTTTTCTGCATAAACTATTTCTAGGATTTTATATAAAATTATTTTCTGTTCAGCAATATTTAAAAAATTGTTTACTCTCTTTTCTACATAAACTATTTTATGTTCACTATTTAAAAAATTGTTCACTATTTTCTCATAAAACACCTAATGAAATCGTGACTTCTAAATTTAAAAGCCAAATCTGAATGCTTTTTTATGTTTGAATTTCACAATAATCGAATCTATTTTTCTGCATTGATAAAATCTGGTTCTACATTAATAAAATTTGCTCTCTGCACATCATGTTTACTGTATATTCAAATTTGCTTACTGCATTCATAAAATCTATTTTCTGCATTAATTAAAACTGTTCATTGTTTTCTCATAAAAAAGTTCACTATTTTTTGCATAAACTATTTCTAGGATTTTGCATAAAATTATTTTCTGTTCAGTATTATTTAAAAAATTGTTCACTCTCTTTTCTGTATAAATTATTTTATGTTCACTATTCATAAAATTGTTCACTGTTTTCTCATAAAACACCTAGTGAAATCGTGATTTCTAAATTTAAAAGCCAAATTTGAATGCTTTTTCATGTTTGAATTTCACAATAATCGAATCCATTTTTCTGCATTGATAAAATTTGTTTCTACATTAATAAAATTTACTCTCTACACATCATGTTTATTGTATATTCAAATTTGCTTACTGCATTTATAAAATCTGTTTTCTGCATTAATTAAAAATGTTTATTGTTTTCTCATAAAAATGTTCACTGTTTTTTGCATAAACTATTTCTAGGATTTTGCATAAATTATTTTCTGTTCAACATTATTTAAAAAATTGCTTACTCTCTTTTCTGCATAAATTATTTTATGTTCATTATTTAAAAAATAGTTCACTGTTTTCTCATAAAACACCTAGTGAAATCGTGATTTCTAAATTTAAAAGTCAAATTTGAATGCTTTTTCATGTTTGAATTTCACAATAATCGAATATATTTTTTTGCATTGATAAAATCTGGTTCTACATTAATAAAATTTGCTCTTTGCACATCATGTTGATTGTATATTCAAATCTGCTTACTGTATTCATAAAATCTGTTTTTGCATTAATTAAAACTGTTCATTACTTTCGCATAAAAATGTTCACTATTTTCTACATAAACTAATTCTAGGATTTTGCATATAATTATTTTCTGTTCAGCATTATTTAAAAAATTGTTCAGTCTCTTTTCTGCATAAATTATTTTCTGTTCACTATTTAAAAAATTGTTCACTGTTTTCTCATAAAACACCTCCTAGAATTGTGTTCTCTAGTGCTCTGTTTGTTTCAATGTAAAATATTTTCAAGAAAATATTTTTCAATTTTACAGTGTTTGTTTTACTAATAAAATATTTGGTCAAAAGTAAAATATTTTCAGTCAACTAAAACATCCTAAGCAAATTTATGTAAAATATTTTACACTTAGAAGTTTGGAAAAAACATTTTACATTTGCTCAATCCTTCACAACCCGATACGTATCACTCCCGCACTTTCGCGCTAAAACTCTCCCTCTCGTGCTAAAACTCTCCCTCTCGTATATCTCTCCCAAAAAATCCAACCACAAACTCAAATTTCTCTGCAAATATCCCAGCCACCTCCGAATTCCTCTCCAGCCAATCTCCGGCTCCAAGGTCCAAGGCACCACCACCAGCTCCAGCTTCCGCCGGCGTCATCCATCACCGGCAAAACTAGGTATTTTTCTACCTTTTTAGATTAGATTTCTCTTTTCTTTTCATTTTTCTTCATCTCTAACCCTTCTCTGGTTGTTCTTAGGTTCGATCTATTGTTTTTTTTTTTTTTTATTATTATTATATATCTGAGTGTGTTGTTTGGTTTTGTTTCATTTTGGCTTTTGTGCTCTCTTCTTGTTGCTGGGTGCGTGCCTGTTTGATTTTTTCAATCTAAAAATGGATTGGTGATCAGTGGGGTTAGAGTACAATTGATTTAGGCAAATGGGTTGTTTTTTTTTTGAAGCATTTATAGTAGAAACATTTGCTTCCATTTATTCTTTGTGTTTGTACGTTTTGTTAGCAACTAGATGTGTGTTATATAGGTGGTTTTGTATTGTTCTGGGTACTGTTGTTAAACTTGATGATTTCTTGATTTTGGGTTTGCCATAGGATATAAAGCTAGTGGCTTTTGTGGTTACAGGAAAACTGTTAAACCTCAAATTACATGAAAATCACAAGAGCAGTAAAGTCTTAGTTTTAATACAAGAGAACCCAAAAACAGAATGCCCAGAATAAGTGGATTTAAGAAGAGAAAGAAATATTTCCTTTCCTTAGAAACAAAAGTTCCAATAATAGTCAGTGTATATAAAGTAATCACTAGCTGTAAATAGTAAGTGAAACAAATCTCAATAGGATTAGCACCGAACATGTTATAACTAAAGTAATCACTAGCTATATTTATAACATAATATATATCATTGCCTGTTGCTAAAAACTACAGTTGGTGTTTACAGATCAGTTTTACTCTGTAACATACAAAGTTAAACCTCAAATTACAGGAAAATTGTTTAACCTCAAATTACAGGAAAATTACAAGAGCAGGAAAGTCTTAGTGTTAATACAAGAGAACCCAAAAACAGAATGCTAGTGGGGATTGGGATTTAATGGATGTGTTTATGATGAATAAATTTCTATTGAATTTTTCCAATGTCTTGGTCTTGATTCCAGGCAACGCTAGGTATCTATTCTTAGGTTTACTTCAATTCCCTGAGATTTCTGCACTGCATATATGGGACTAGGCTATACAACATTGTATTTGTAGAAAGTTGTACCCCTAGACTAGGTTACATTAACCAAGTACATATCCCAAAGCACATTTCTCTTGAGATCAACATTTTGCCAAATGAGACATAAATTTCGGTGACAGAGGGGAATCCCATTGCTCCTGTTTTATGCTCCAATGAGACATAAATCCCATAAAAATAAGAATATCTTTATTGTTATTCTTCTACTTTTTTCTTCTTCTTTTTTTTTTTTTTTTTTTTTTTTTTTTTTTTTTTTTTTTTTAAACTCTAAAAGCCTAGAAGTAGCATCAACTTATTTAAAACCCCTGCACAAGGATCCAAGACTTATTCAATCTGATTTTGTATTTTTTGAAGGTGAGACTTTGTTTTGATACCTCCATCCACACACACACACACACACACACACTCACACACACACACTGAGATGGGGTTTAGCGCTTTAGCTAGAGTTAGAAAAAAAAAAAAAAAAAAAAACTCCAACTGAAAGAGGGTTTAGAGTTGAAAAAAGAAAGTCCGTATTCAATGCTAAGGAGGAAACTTAATTTGACAAACATTTTTGAACAAAGTTTCTCTCCAAACTAGTTGGTTTACTTTTTTCTTTTCTTCTTCTTCTTCTTCTTCTTCTTCTTTTTTTTTTTTTTTTTTTTTTTTTTTTTTTTTTTTTTTATAGCATGTGAAACACATATTTGAAACTAAGTTCTCTACCAATGGGAAGAACCGCACATGCCACTAGGCTCCAAAGCCCATGGCTTCTAGCTCTATCGCATGCAGCTAATAGATCCACCAGAAAAATAAAATGTAGCTTATAGCATATACAAGTATTTCTGACCAAGTAGGAACCACTAACCTGAAAAATAGAGGGAGAACATAAAAAAAGGGGAGTAGAAACTCAAGATGGAAAGAATACCATAGCTGAAATTTAATCCAAAAGAATACTATCAAAATCAAAATTTCCAAGTAAGATTCAAAGTCAATATTTGAAAATCAAATCTAAATGACAAGATAAACTGGAGGAAGTGACGTAGGAAATAATTACTTACTCCCATTCCCCAAAAAAATGCACGAGGAATAAAACAAGACAACTCTATCACCATAATGGCATGTTAAATGCTTACAACCATAGTTTATACCATAGATTAGGACCATACAATTATCAATCTGGGGCAGGAGCTCTAGTTGTTGCCCTAAATCTGGTATACAAGCCTTGCAGCATGTTTTTACATTTGCAACATTTACAGAGTTGCCTCAACTTTGCAATAGACACCAAGGTGCTGCATACAAAAAATAAATACGCATATGATGAGATTATGCTTGTAACCATTCTACCTTCCATGCTAAAGATCCACCACCTTAATTCCAAGAGTGTCATTTTTTTCTAAGTCCAAGACGTACGCATTTTATTCATGCCACGGGGGTCCCTAAACTGTACAGTATAAGAATTACCCCCCAGCTTGCCATCCATTAGCTTCATCCAAAAGCTTCCCTAGCATTGTTCACCAAGCAACCTTTTGGCATCTTTCAGCAATGATTTAAAGACATTAAGGCTACTTGCATACAGACATAATTTTCAATTTAGCTCATTAGCAAATCAATATCCATTCATCTTCGGGTAGAGTCAAAAGCTGTAGATGGCACTTCAGCCATTCCAGATAATGGAGTTCGTGACCTTGGAGTACTAACATCAAGTATCCCAAAGTCAGGGTGAAGCATATCCATCCCACTCCATTAATTCAATACCCACTGTAGTTGGAATCAAAATGAATTGAACATCCAGTCAGATGTAAAATTATGTTAAAAAAAAAGGAATTGAACATTCATTTCTTTTTTGGGTGTAAATTTTGAAAGTCACGCACCCCTCCTTAGCAACTCACGCATGCACCCCACCAGCACCACACACATGCAGCACCACACGCACACCTCAGCACCCAACTAAGCAACACACTTACACACTTCTAACATTAGAATTGTGGGGCACAGGGACTTAGATGATTGTTTAAAACAATTCCCCACAACCATGTTTAACTAATGGCCTTGAAGCACTGTATATTTGTATATGAGATCATAATCATGTTAATCAGTTGATGTAAAAAATACTAATAGTTCTTATCTTGGTCAATTATTTTTGTTTAGCTTTATTTATTTTCCAAAATGTATGCACAAGGGTGTGAAAACTATTGACTACATCAAAATAATGAATATGACAGCACCATTGTTCACTTCTGGGTAAATTCCAGCCATTGTAATTGCTGGAATAATAGCAGCTACTACTCTAGTCTTGTGGGACTCAGCATGCCATACATAGGTTGTGTCATCACAAACATCGATATGGGCTATCTAAGGAAAGATTGAAAACATTATCTGAGATAATGCAAAATGTGTGTGTGCAGGCAGTATGATAATTTGTGATGAACTTATTATATACTAGTTTATGATATATGTTTGAGATCCAAGATTCGTCGTTAGAATTTGAAGTAGCAGATCTGATATGAATTCAATGTTTGATTCCTTTTAAGGCCATGTTTGCACTTTGTTCCTTGGATTAAGCTATACCAACTAATAACAACTCATCATGTAGTCAATAGTAATAAAAAAAAATGTAAAAATCTACAACCACTCACCTTTGATCCCTTTTTTATTTTATGTCATGTAAACAATTGTAACATGCAATCTGACTAAAGGAATACAAATGCATCTTCTTCATTGTGCTAGCCTTTGCTTTTTGGTTGTGTGGTTGGCTTTTTCTATTTTGTTTTAGTTGTGTGGCTAAAGAAAAGTTAAAAAACCCCATTATCTTGGTTTTGTTATGTAGATGGATAACCAAAAAATCCGAGCAGCAGTTCTTGCCACAGTTGCATTTGTCCTTGCTATGGGAGCTATAATATTAGAAGATATTAGGTCTAGGAGATTTATAATTAGGCAACCTCGTGTGAACCGGGATTATGAAAGAGAGGGTTTTATAAGTGATATTCTTCATCGAGGTGACGTACGTTGCAGTTTTATGGATAGAAAAGAGTGGAAACTCATTCAGGAGATTCGAAAAAAAAGTGGATTTGGTTGGGATGATAATTTGAAAATGATCACATGTGACTAGCAAACATATGATGCTGAAGTGCTGGTATGAAATTTATATTAATGAGCTTCATTTTTTTTTTTTGAGGATCAATAATGATTTATACATTTATTATATTAAACCATCCAATTTATTGACATTGTCATATTTCTTTGAACAGGCTCATCCTACTCATGCACCATATTTAAATAAAAAAATTGAACAGTATGATGAGATGGCTATTGTTGTTGGTAAGGACATGGCAACCGGTGGCTTTTCAAAGCAGTGGAGTGAACATTCTCCATTGGTTGAAAATGAGACCCCACAGAATGACATCCAAAATCCAGAATTTGAAGGTGACTCTGATACATTGCCAAAAGATGCCCATGAAGCTTCCAATGGAATTTCATCTAAGGGAAGGAGTCATAGAAAGAGAACTTATGCAGCTATGAATGAAGATAGTCCTTTTAGTGAGATGACTGAACAACTCAAACAGATTGCAGTAACTGTTACAGCTCTTAGTCATGGCCCAGTTAATACAAATGAGCTTCATAAAGTAGTGATGACTGTTGAAGGCTTCGAAGAAGACATGCTTGATGAAGCTTTTGATCATTTGTTAATGATGAAAAGGCAGGAAAGGCCTTTATGGCTAAAAATGATAGGATGAGAAAGCTTTGGTTGGAGAAATTTTTCAACAAAACCTTCTAACTTGAAGTTGCTGGATACGTTGTGTGAAACATGTTAGTGGTACCATGGTATTCTTTAGGTTATTAATAATTATGGAACAATTCCATATGTTGGAAGGTTATGTGTTAATGTTAGCTATATTGTCATAGTCTTTGGGTTTTGTTATTGTAAGTGTGCTTATGGATGATTATGCAACACTGATTGAAATGTTTTGGAGTTATTGTGGAATAATGTTATATTTTGGATTCGTTAGTATTATGATAATGTAATGTTTTGTCCAGATATATTTAGCAAGTTCTACTGTATTGGTTGAGAAATATTCTACAAGTTCTTGCATTTTGTAGTAGGCTAAGGACAAGACACTCTCCTTGGATTACCTGAACTATCGGGTTGAAATATTGACTGCTAATTTTGAGCTTTCATTTAAGAATGGGGTGATTGTTCTAGTTACTGGTATTTTAACTGGAAATGAGTGAATGAACTTGTAGGAATGCTTCCATCATCCTCTACCATATAATGGTTGGGTCCTAGGAGTATCATACGATTGATAACAACAAAGATTCAAGACCACCGGAGTTTTGGGTCAGGGTGTTGATCTTTTGGGTGTGAGACAGGTAGTACTGTTTGACATGCTCAATTCTATTAAAGAGTACATCCATCAGATTGGGAGGGCATCTAGATTGGGAGATGAGGGTACAACAATTGTGTTTTTGAATGAGGAAAACAAGAATTTGTTTCCAGAGCTTATTGAAATTTTAAAATTCTATGGAGCAATACGAGACCCAGTAAAACTAGTAGCTCATTGAAACAAGCAAAAAATATTAAAAAGCTCACAAGATGATTTGTTGTGCTTTTACTATATAGTGTTAGACTAGGACCTTGGAACCCAAACTATTTTGACATCAAGTGTCTTTTTTTTTTTTTTTTTTCTTTTTCAATGCGATTTGCCATTTGAGAAAATCATTTTTTTTTAAAGAAGCATAAACATTAATAAATGTATATGCAAGGATGTCAAAATTAAAAAAAAAATGAAATAAAATCTGCAAAGACACTTTTGTTTTTTTGTTTTGTTTTTTTTTTTTTTTAAATTATGATTATTAGAGAGTAGAGACATAACTTTTGGCACAACTTTGTGCCACAACTGAACATGGCGAGTTGTGATTGGTAAGGATGTGTCCCCACATAGCCCACTGACATACCTTTATCAACCACAACTCGCCATATGGTGAGTTGTGGCACAAATTGTGTCTCTAACATAATTTTAAATTTTTACCGGTTTTTTTTTTTTTTTTTCATTTTACATTGTGCCAAACACCAGAAGATATTTTACAAAAAATTTTCATATACAATGCCAAACACTGTAAAATGAAAATATTTTCCTGAAAATATTTTACATGTAAAATATTTTACCTTTGCAAATATTTTACATTGAAACAAACAGAGCGTAAATTTAAAAGCAAAATCTGTATGCTTTTTTAAGTTTAAATTTCACAATAATCGAATCTATTTTTTCTGCATTGATAAAATTTATTTCTACATTAATAAAATTTGCTCTCTGCACATCATATTTACTGTATATTCGAGTCTGCTTACTGCATTCATAAAATTTGTTTTTTGCATTAATTAAAACTGTTCACTGTTTCTCATAAAAATTGTTCACTGTTTTTTGCATTAACTGTTTTTAGCATTGGTGTGGCTATTGCACTTAAATGGTTTTTGTGTTTTTTTAAATAAGTAACCATATGAATAATGGACAAACTCCATAAAAAAAAAAATGAATGATTCGTATAAATCACCTAATGGTAAATGCCTTGAATAATTCGAATTTGTAAAAAAGTTCGAATTAGTTGAATGTAGAAATTCGGGAAAAATCGATGGAAAATCAATGAACGTACCAAATTGTGAATGTGTACATAAGACGTACAGATAGTCTAGAATTGTTGAGAAATTTGACTTCATTGAAAGTATAAAATAATGAAAATTCAATGGAAAAGTATGTACGTTAGATGTACAGATCATATGAATTTATTTAAAAATTTGAATTCGTTGAATGTACAAAATCGTGAAAACTCAAGGAAAAATTGTGTACATTAGATGTACAGATAGTACGAATTTGTTGAAAAATTTGAATTCGTTGAGTGTGTAAAATCGTGAAAATTCAAATGAAAATTGAAGAACATACCAAATTGAGTAAACTCAATGGAAAATTAATTACATTAGATGTATAGATTGTCCAAATTTGTTTCCAAATTTGAAGTCGTCAAATGTACAAAATCGTGAAAATTCAATTTAAAAATGTGTACTAATGTACTAATCATCCTGATTTGATGAAAATTTTGAAATTGTTGAACGTACAAAATCGTGAAATCTTAATGGAAATTGAAATTGTTGAACGTACCAAATTGTGAAAATTCAATGGAAAGTTGTGTACATTAGATGTATAAATATTCCGGACTTGTTGAGAAATTTGATTTCGTTGAAAGTACAAAATTGTGAAAATTCAAGAGAAAATTGTGTACATTAAATGTACAGATTGTTCGAATTTGTAAAAAAAAAAAATTATTTGTTGAATGTATAAAATCTTGAAGATACAAAATAAAATTCTGTAAATTAGATGTACAGATAATCTGAATTTGTTGAAAAGTTTGAATTCGTTAAATGTATAAAATCGTGAAAATTAAATGGAAAACTGTGTACTATTGTATTGATCATCTGAATTTGTTGAAAAATTCGAAATCGTTGAATGAACAAAATCATGTAAACTTAATGGAAAAAAAAGAATATACCAAATCGTTGAGCAACACATGCAGCATTGCGAATATTAGTGTAGCAATGGGTGGACAGCTCACCACCAAAATTGATGCATAAACTTTTCATGGAAGCTCTGCATCCTTGAAAATGGTGCATTACAAAGGGTTGCATATGTATTCACGTGAGTGTGGATGGGTACTTCTGGTTAGGGCTCAACAGTGCCAAGCTGTTGAGCAGCACATGTAGAACTGTTTATTTTCTTTGGTCATGTTCAAGGATGCTAGTCAAAACGCTCTTCCCATAATTTGTGACTACTGGTTAGAAGTAATAGCACATGGGTACTTTTGGTTAGGGCTCAACAGTGCCGAGCTGTTTTTTTATCTTTGGTCATTTTCAAGGATGCTAGTCAAAACGCTCTTCCCATAATCCATGACTACTGGTTAGAAGTAATAGCACATGGTAAAGCCATCTTGAACCCTGAAATTGAGCTGTCAAACAATCACATCTATAAATATGTACATTAAAAGCATCACTTTGCTCTCAGAACCATCACTCTTACAAATTAAGCAGCCCCATAACCTGAAACACTGAAATATCTCTTATAATCGTAGCCAATTACTGTTACATTGCAGATTTTGAATACATATTTACTCGATTGTTCGATCAAACATCGTGGTCATATACATTTGATTATGGGAGCTAATGGTGGACACAGCTCACCCCAAAAATTGATGCATAAACTTTCCAAGGATGCTCTACATCCTTGAAAACGGTGCATTGCAAAGGGTTGCATATCTATGTATTCGCGTGGCGAGTCCTTGCTTTAGGAGCCATATGGTTTTTTTGTGAAAGAGTGGTTGGTCTGTGTGGTTTGGATGAGTCTGTGTGGTTTCCTACATCACAAAGCAGAGGACATTGTCCAACCAAAGCACAAGAATCATATGTAGCAACAAAGAACAGTAGGGAAAAAAATGAGCAAGTGATTTCATATAAACTTAGCCAAAACTAATGAACAACGATCTTTAGATTTGCAAAAGTTGAATGTACATAATCATCAGTTGTCAAACATTAGCAACAACATTCTATATTGCACAAAATGTGTAGACATTAACAACGTCTAATGTTCGTAGGTAGACATTTTTGGAAATCATCATTGCTTGAATTTAAGAAGTCTAAAATATCTCTTTCATCATCTAACACAGTAACTTCATTAATAGACTTGAGGGCTCGCTCTTGTGCCTTCCCCTTTAGATGCTTCCTAGCTTTTTGGATTGCATGAAAACAGTCTAAACGCCTTTGCATTTGATTGTTCTCTTGTTTAAGACAAGCAAGAATGTTGGCAGGTTCATCTCTAGGTAACTCGATTGAGCATGCCTTAGGAACTCGTAACCCATGCCATTGACAATACACCTCTAACTCACACTTTTTCTCGTATAGGGTTGACCGTGGTGGTTCTGCTACGGTGAACTCTATTGTGGTGGTATCTGTACTTAGTTTTGTAGGTTTGCTGATCATGATATGCTCGACGCTTCCAAGACTCTCATACATGTATATTGGCATATTAAGGAAATCTCTTTTCTTTCCAACCCATTTCCCTCCATAGTGGTTTGTGTATGTCTGTAGTTGTTGATCTGTTGGAACTTGTGATAATCCATTTGTTGAAGTAGATCCAAACTTGTTTCGCATTGTACGATTTGATGTTGAGGCGTTGTGACTCATAGCTTAGTCAATCTACGAAGTTAGTGGGGGTAGAAATAAGATCATTATTGTGGTGCATTTATAACCTCATTTCATGTTCCAAGCATTATAATTTCAATTATTAGGGCTTGTCATGTCAATACAGGCTGGAAAAACTCTACATGAACAGGATTTTAAATGTTCCCAATGTCACAGTGAGATTTGAAGATGTGGGCGGTAGTTGTAGTGTTCTTGAATAGAGCATCATATTTAATTGACACAGTGCTATGTCCATGGCACCAGGGTATGATTATTCATATATTTAAGTATTCACGTGAATGTGGATGATATGACTGGACAATGCGTGAAATCGTGTTGAGCTGTTGAGCAGCACGTGTGAAACAATGGCGTCTGTTGGCGCATGTGATTCATATGACTACAGTTGGTGCTACAGTAGCAGGCTGGTGACGTGTCTTCAAAAAACTACTCATGCCACAGTTGGTGCTGCATCATGTTTACTGTATATTCAAATCTATTTACTACATTCATAAATTTTGTTTTCTGCATTAATTAAAACTGTTCACTGTTTTCTCATAAAAATTGTTCACTGTTTTTTGCATAAACTATTTTTAGCATTCTGCATAAAATTATTTTCTGTTCAGCATTATTTGAAAAATTGTTCATTGTTATTATTCACTGTTCACTAGGTGTTTTATGATTCGGATACTTTAATACCAATGACTACCCAGGAGAGAGCACAACAGTTGTGCGCGCCAGAAGTGAGGACAAAGGACCAACCCTCACTTGGGCTTACAATCTACTTGTAGTATGGGCTTTTGGACTTCTTACCATGGGTGATTCCTTACGTAGAGACCCAACGGAATTGCCTTCCTTTCTGAGTTATCTTACCCCCTCTCTTTCTTTTATCACTGTGCTCCCTCTGGTTTAACCCCCTTCTTTTTTCCCTCAGTTTCTTTATGAACTCTTTCAACCCCCTCTCCTTTTTTCACTTTTTATATTTATAGCCTAATATTTAGTGGGAAGTTATGATTACTCTTGGGGTTAATGGTAGAGAAAGTCCAATGTCACTATTGCAAAGTGAATGTTTCGTTGGGAGTGGGGTATGGTGAGAGTGGCATCGGAATTGGTTCCCCACTTCAGAAGGGATGTTCGGCCGAGGTATCTCCCAAGGCGGTGCCGGACAACCGAGTCCCGCCCGAGGCGTACTTTGATGAACGTATATCATAATGACTCGCTTAACGAGTTTTGGGCCGAGCGTAGTGTCACAAGGCCCGGGCCCATGGCCTTGGCAGGCTTATAGCCTAGTTTTAGACAAAAAAGTTGGGTCCATGGGCCTTACTATAAAGTTGGAGATCAAAGCCTAAGGTCCCTATGAGTCTGTGAGTCCCGTGCCATACATTAGCCCCCCCCCCTTGATTTGTGCTCGGTCCCTGGGGACGAATCAAGGAAGCCAAGAGACAAAGACCGCCCCAAGGAGGTATTGAGCGTCTAGGAGGCCTATTAATGCGCCCTAAAAAGGTGTGTCGTATCTAACTGTTGGCTCAGTCGTCATGATTGTCTGACGGTTCGTGTGCCGAAGTGGCGCGCGTGTGGCAGTTGAGGTGGGGATTCGTAGAGTTTCCCACTCCTTATTTATTACATGACCTTTATCCTCCCATTTGGCTCCTATAAATAGGTCTTTCTGAACCATTTTCTCACTTTTGCATTTTTCGCTCTTCACACTCCTCCCTTACCGTGCATTCATTTGTGCGTTCTTCCTCCAGCCCAGAACACCCTTATTTCCTAGAACCCAAAGCAAGTCTCTCTTTCTCCTTCTCTTGTCTCAGTTTCCCCCTTCAATTTTAAAGTTTAGGAAGGGTTTTTCTTACCTTTTAAACACTGAAGCGTCCTTAGCCACCTTTAGGCAGACATTCAACATCCCTGAGGATGTGAATGTGGCGTATCGCCATGAGAGCAAGATTGCTTTCCATAGATGTTCTGGGTCAAGTACGCTTTCTTTCCCTTAATGGCAATTTTGGAGGGTGGGGTTATGTTTCCCGTGGACCCTCTTTTACTTAACACCCTTAGATTCTATAATTTGTGTCCTAACCAACTTCCTCCCAATTTTTACCGAGTAGTTAGTTGTGTCAGTAGGTTGAATCAGATATATGGTCTATAGTTGAACCATCATGATATAAATTTCATGTACAGCCTTTGCGGAAGCAAAAAGACTAACTGTTACTTAAAAGTTAGGGATATGCGGGTACGGCTAATTTCATGCCTACCTGATTCTAATAGAAACTTAGCCGAGGAGTATGTCTGGGTGAGCGGCAATTGGTTTGCCGATGAACCCCCCTGTCTACTCTCGTCGCGTGAAGTTGGTTCGCACTAAACACTAATTCATTTTTTTTTTGTTTACTCATAACTATTCTGTTTTTTTGGGTATTAATTTATCGTGCTCTTTCATTGTAGACAGGAAAAGGTTCAACCCGGACCTTAGAGTGGTGCATATAAAGGATCTGAATTTTGTGCTCAGATTCGAGATATTCGTTCATACGGACGGGCAGCTCTGGGCATCGCATCTTATACTCGGTTGCACCCCTGTGTACAGGACTTGGCAACCTTTCAGTCAACCCCTATTGGTGGATAGCCCTCTGTTGTCTTACGTGGACGTAAGGCACGCTAATTTCCTCCCTTTTCATTGACCACTGGCAAAGCTCGAGACCTCGGCCCTCGCTATATAATTGTAGAGGATATCGCCTGGGTCAGGGACGAGTCAGCCGAACGAGATTCCCGGGCACTTAAGGAGTAGGCACACATTCCCGTTAAAGGGAATGCAGGTCAAGTGTAAGCAGTCGAGCAGGAAGTGACCGAAGGCGAACAAGAGGCAGAGATGGTAACAAGAAGGAAGTTAACTGCTGATCATTTTTTGTCGGGCTCCCGACCGCCAGCTCAGCCTCAGCAAGCACGTGCTAAAGATCGTACTCCCCCTCCTCCCCCCCATCCGGCTGACAGAAAAAGAAGCAGTGTGTAGAGGACTAACCATTCAGGGTCGCTGGTGATACGCCCGTCAAAACACCTCCCTGCCCTTCGGGCAGGATTGTGATCTGAGAACCTGTGAGCGGTCTGCAACCGGCAGCTCGAGGCAACGCTGAAGTGGGCTCCTTTTCGCAGGCTATGCCCAACTGGCAGCCCACATTTATGCTTGGTGGCGAGCCCCTGCCAGCCACAGCAAGCGTAAGGATATGGGCTCAAGGTGAGGGGGGCAGAATGGCACAGAGCCTAGTGAGCGGTTTGCTGTTGCCTGAGGACGTCCACTTCTTCTCGGATGGCTTCGAGGACTCCATTGTACGGTGGCTACAATGGCATACCATCGCAGTAACCTTTTCTTACCCGACTTCTCATTCACTTCGTAGTTTGAACGATTTTTTTTTTGCACTCCTCTGAGTTTGTTAGTGTGGTGTTCCCAGGCCTCCCAGATAACTCACATGCTTGGTGAGAGGATGGGCGAGCTCGCCGAGGAGGCTGAGCGGGAGAGGGCGCTAAAGGAAGTTGCCGACGCCACAGCCCGAGACAAGGGAAAGGCTGCTAAAAAGAAGGCACAGTCCTCGGAGAAGGCTCGGCTGCTGGCTAAGAAGAGGTCGGCGGAGGTGGAGACGAAGCTGGGGGAAACTGAGCTTAAGTTGGCGCAAGCGAAAAGCCTGAACCTGGCCCATATCGAGGAGGTAGCAAAACTGAAGGTGGCCTTTGAGGCTTGCGAGAACAAGTGGTACAACGAAGGATTCGCGGATGTCGAGAACTCCGTGGAGCCTGTTGTCCACCAAGCTCGGGTCCAGGGGTTCGAGGAGGGGTGGTTGGTTGCCCTTCAGGCGTTGGGAGTGCCCGAGGATTCCTCGCTAAGGAACCCGGGGCAAATTCCTTGCCCGGTTCTTGCTGCCTCTGTTCAAAGCCAGGTTGAGGTTGCCGATGATGAAGACACCCCTAGCATGAGGGAGCTGGTGAAGGCCATTGATACCCACATGGAATCCAAGGATCTGGAAATCACCAGCAACTTCGACGCTCTCGAGAACGAGGGGTTTCAACAACCTATCGAAGATGTAGTCTAGTTTTTCCCTACTGACCCAGCTTCCTGATGTTTTTCTTTCTTTTTTTGTTTGCTTACCTTTTGTTATTTGGTTTGCCCAGTCACCAGGATGTGGTGACAAAACACTTAATTTAATTTATGTCTTTCTAATTTTGACTCAAAGTTTTATTTTCCTATGACCACCGGGCTGTGGTGATGAAACACTTGTTTAATTGTTTTATTTTGCTCTAATTCTTTCCCATCCTCGGCTTTGGAAACCGAGCACTTTATGACTGCTTATTTCATTACTGCTAGGCTATCTTTCCTATAGGTCTAATCATGATTGTTTTTGTTTGTTCTTTTCATATTCTTAAAACTAGATGGGTAGCTAGATGATAGTACGCCTTGAACTGTTCATAGGAACAGGCATTTCTTTTTATACAGTGGTCGGGACTGACCCAAAGAGATTCAATATTTGGGGAGAACTCCTTGCGATTTGTGATTGCCATGTTTTACCTGATTTAGGAAAAATGAGGACTGGATAATTAAGCTGAACTAAATGCAAATTGATCGGGCATAAAGTTCTTCCGCCATGAGGAGTTCTAACCGCAAAAGCATTGTCAAGAACATACTTTTGTCATAGTCCGAAACAAGGTTTCCATCTGTCCGGTGATGGGAATCGAACCGGGGACTGGCTCTGTCCTTTCATAGTTTGAAATAAGGTTTCCACCTGTCCGGTGATGAGAATCGAACCGGGGACAGGCTTCTGTAATTTGATATTTTGAATTAAGGTTTCCACCTGTCCGGTGATGGGAATCAAACCGGGGACAGGCTTCTGTCCTTTGATAGTTTGAAATAAGGTTTCCACCTGTCCGGTGATGGAAATCGAATCGGGGACAGGCTTCTGTCCTTTGATAGTTTAAAATAAGATTTCCACCTGTCTGGTGATGGGAATCGAACTAGGGATAGGCTTCTGTATTTGCCTGCTGGGGTTGATGGATTAATAATAATGTAATTAAATGCATCAGCATGAATAGATATCACCTTCATATTAGTTGATAAAAACACACGTACGATATTAAATTCACCTTATACCCGAGCACAAATGATTAGTGATAAAATTTCTTCAAGTTGTGGATGTTCCATGGCCGGGGAAGTGGTCTCTCGTCTAGGTCCTCCAAGTAGTATGCCCCTACACCCGCGATAGTAGTAACCCTATAAGGTCCTTCCCAAGTTGGGGCTAACTTTCCAGCATTTGTATCTCGCATATTCCCTACTGCTTTCTATAACACCAGGTCCCCTACGCTGAATTCTCTTGTCTTTACATCCTGGCTGTATCACCGGGCGAGTTTTTGCTGATACTCGGCTAACCGTACAGTCGCTGCTTCTCTGTTTTCTTCCAGCAAGTCTAAGTGCTCCACCATCAATCCATCATTACGGGTGGGGGCAAATTCTTCAACTTGTGCGCTACATAAGTTTACTTCGGTTGGTATCACAGCTTCTGCCCCGTACATTAAGGAGAACAGAGTTTCTCTTGTGGACCTCCTGGGTGTTGTTCGGTACACCCATAAAACATTAGGCAGTTCTTCAGCCCACCTACCCTTTGCACTGTCCAATCTTTTCTTCAATTCATTCCTAATCGCCTTGTTAGCGGCTTCAACTTGACCATTGCTTCGAGGATATGCCAGGGTGGAGTATTTGTTCTTGATAACGAGGTCACTACAGAACTTGTAAAAGGCTTTACTATCGAACTGCAACCCATTATCAGATATAAGAGAGTCTGGTACCCTAAATCTTGTGACTATATTCTTCCACACGAACTTGTTAATGTCTACGTCCTGAATATTGGCTAATGCCTCTGCCTCCGCCCACTTGGTAAAGTAATCAACAGCCACTAAATCAAATTTCGATTGCTCATGGCCCGGGGAAATGGGCTGATAATATCCAGCCTCCATTGCGTGAAGGGCCAGGGGCTGTTGACCGGATTCAGATGGCCTGCGGGTTGGTGGATCAAGGGAGCGTGCTTCTGGCACTATTCACATTTGCGCATATACTTGGCAGCATCCTTCTGCATCTGTGGCCACCAAAACCCCTGAGTCATTACTCGGTGTGCTAATGAGCGTCCTCCTACATGACTTCCACAAACCCAATCATGCAGTTCAGCCAAGAGTTCTTTAACTTTCCCAGGGTGTAAGCACAAAAGGTACGGCCCCCCGAAGGACCTCTGGTATAACTTACGATTTGTCGACAACCAATACCGAGTAGACACTCGGCGAACCCTATTAGCCTCCTTCTCATCATCTGGGAGTCTATCCTCGGCTAAAAAGTCAATGATCGAGTCCATCCAACACGGCTCGGTTGTTGAAATCACTGAAACATCAATACTAACCGTGGTATTAATGCTCGGCTCCGCTATGAGCTCCACTTTAATTAACCGAGGCACATTTTTCATCATTGATGACGCTAGCGTGGCTAGAGAGTCAACATGCCTGTTCTGTCCCCGAGCCACTTGGGCCAATTTTACCGTACAAAACTTACCCATGACTTGCTTCACCACCTGTAAGTACCCTTTCATTCGAGAATCACGTGCTTCAAAACTGCCTGCACCTGGCCTACTACCAACCGAGAATCGAAATAAATCTCTATATCCCGGGCACCTATGCCTAAAACGACTCTTAATCTGGCAAGCAAGGCCTCGTACTCCGCTTCATTGTTAGAGGCCCTGAACCCCAACTTAAAAGAATGCTCCAACCGTATTCTTTCTGGGGTGATAATGACAATCCCGGCACCAGCCCCCATAGCATTTTATGTGCCGTCCATAAATACCTTCCACAGGTGACATTCCATATGACCAACCATCTCCCATTCGTGTTTATGAGAAAATTATGCGACAAAATCAGCAAGAACTTGGCCCTTCACCAAACTTCTCAGCCTGTACCTTATATTGAAAAATTCTAACTGAGTCCCCCATTTAGCTATCCGGCCCGTAAAATCTGATCTTTTCAGTAATGACTGCAAAGGGTACTCAGTCAGGACATAGACGATATGAGTTTGAAAATAGTGAGGCAATTTCCTCTTAGCATGCACTAGTGCTAGTACCAACTTCTCCAAGGGTAAATACCTTGTTTTTGCGTCGACCAAGGTCTTACTGATGTAATACACAAGTTGCTGCACTCCATGATCCCTTAATAGTATGGTGCTTATAGCATGATCAGACACCGAAAGGTACATGAATAGATCTTCCCCAGGTTCCAGGGCCGTCAGCATGGGCGACCTCGCCAAATACTTCTTCAAATCTTGAAAAGCTCTTTCACTTTCCTTATTCCAACGGAATCCCTTCCACTTCTTCAAAAGTTGGTAGAATGGATGACAACGATCAGTAAACTTAGAAATGAACTGATTAAGGGTAGCTAACATTCCGGTTAACACTTACACTTCTTTCGGATTGCCCGGTGGCTTGAGGTGCTGCACGGCTTCAATCTGATTGGGATTGACTTCTATCCCCCAGTTAGTGATCAGATAACCTAGGAACATGCCGGCCCCTACCCCAAAAGCACACTTGTCCGCGTTCAGGCGCAATTTATGTTGTCGTAGCACTCCAAATACACCCCCGGAGATCTTCTGTATGCTGTGTCTCTTGTTTACTCTTTACTATCATGTCGTCAATATACACTTCAACCGTACGCCCAATCTTGTCCCAAAACATTCTAGTCATCATTCGTTGATACGTTGCCCCGACATTCTTTAACCTGAAGGGCATCACAGTGTAATGGTAGTTTGCATCAGGGAAGATGAATGCCGTCTTCTCCTGGTCCTTGGCAGCTAGTGTGATCTGATGATAACCCTGAAGGTGTCCAGGAAACTCATCCTTGGGTGCCTGTAGGTGGCATCGACCAATTGGTTTATCTTTGGCATAGGGAATGGGTCCTTTGGGCAAGCTCGGTTCAAATCCGTGAAATTTACACAAACCCTACATTTGCCATTCTTCTTTCTGACCACCACAGTATTCGCTAGCCATTATGGGAAGAAGACTTCCTTTATCGCCTCGGCCTCTTTTAATCTCTGGACCTTTTGTCTCATCGCCTCAATGTGTTCCTTAGCCGACCTTCTCGGCCTTTGCTTCTTTGGAGGAAATGACGTGTCTACATTAAGCTTATGAACGATGAACTCGGGATCAACTCCGGGCACCTCATACAAGCTCCACGCAAACACATTCATGTTATGTATAAGAAATAACAACATCTCTACCTTATCCCTTTCCTTCATACTTGCCCCTATCTGAAAATACCGCTCGACATCCCGTAGAATCTTTACTTTAACTAGTTCCTCGATACAACTAGCCTCCGTTCCCTCTCTGGTCTCCTGTGGTTGCTATAAAGGGACTTTCCCAACGGTTTCCTTCTGTTTTCTCTGCTTGTGGTTCTAATTGACCGCGGCCATTAAACATCGTCTAGCCGCTTGTTGACTCCCCCTTACTATAGCAACGCCTTGCTCTGTGCGAAACTTAACTTTCACATGCAGGGTGGAAAGGATTGCCCCCATCGTATGGATCCATGGCCTTCCCAGAATGGCCGTATAAGGAGAAAATGAAGCTACAACTATGAAGGCCACTGTTGCTTCCTTTCCTTCCATATTCACAAGAAGTGATATTTGCCCCTTAGGAATCGTCACTTAGCCATCAAACCCGACTAGGGGCGTATCGTATTTTGAGAGGTGCTCCTTCTTCAGTCTGAGCCCTTTGAACAGATCCAGGTACATTACATTTGCCCCACTTCCTTGGTCTACCATCACCATCTTTACTGTGAAACCGTTTATTTGGGCCGTCACCACTAACACATTATCGTGCGGCTAAATTGTTCCTTAAAAATCATTGTCATTAAAAGCGATGGGTTCCTAACCAACTTTATCTTTTTTCGGGGGGTTGCTCACCCAAGCAGTTTCCCACGGGTGTTATGGTCAACACTTCTCTCCTCCCAGCCACAGTGGTATCTCTCAGGGCGGCATGGATGACTTCAATTACTCACAGTGGAGGCGGGAGAGGGTTCCCTCTTTGTTGAGTACCCTGCCCAGTACCCCTGTTCCCTGAATCCACCACAAATTCCTTCAGATATCCTGCCTTCACCAATTGCCCTAAATGGTCTTTTAACACTTGGCATTGCTCGGTGGTATGTCCCTTATCCTTATGATAGGTGCAGTACAAACTCTAGTTTCTCCGAGATGGATCACCCCCCATCTTGTTCGGCCACCTGAAGTATGGCTCGATCTTGATCCGGTCTACAATCTTGTGCACCGGCTCCTTAAACGTCACGTTCACCTCCCCTAGTTGCGCCTCTAGTTCTTGTATCCTTAAATCCTTTTGAAGTCTTGGCTGAAAACTGCTCTGCCAAGGGCGGTTTACTAACGGGGCCTTACCCTTACTCTGCAGCCGGTCGTCTTCTGGGCGTTTGTACTCCTCAATACGCCTCATGAGCTGCCTCATATCCTCGAGAGGCTTCTTCGTCAATGACTCCTGTAGCTCGAAGTCCTTGGGTAGCCCTATCCTAAAGGTGCTCACCGCAATCTTCTCATTGCCTTCGCCGATCTCATTATAAAGCTCCCAATACCGACTAGCATAACTGCGAGGGGTTTCCCCAACCCTCATCTTTATAGACAGTAATGCATCCATTGGTTGTGGCACTCGGCTACAAGTTATAAACCGGGCACTGAACTTTTGGATTAGCTTGGCAAAATTGTGAATGGAACCCTTCCGTAACCCATTAAACCATCTCAATGCTATGGGCCCAAGGCTTGAGGGAAATACTTTGAACATCAGTGCGTCATTATGCGTATGCAGAGACATCATCTGGATATAATGGCTACGTGTTCTATCGGGTCCGTTTTCCCATCATAGGAATCGAATGGGGGGCGCGTAATTCTGCTCGGCATTGGGGCCCGTTCAATGTCGTCTGAGAACGGTGACCAAGCAGCTCTGTGTAAAGCGTGGCTCATTGCATCCATGGCGGCATTATGGGGCCGTCGCTCCTCTAGGGAATCCGAACCCCGATCTGCATACTACTGCGAACATGAAAAATTTTGGCGTTGATGAGATTCCCATGAATGTGAACGTTCCCGGCGTTGAGGGGCACTTGACTGATCGGTCCCCGAACCATAATAATTTCCCCCACTGTCAAATCTCCCTTCTCGGTCGTTTCGGTCCCTTCTCCTGTGCCTATCCCTTGCTTCCAACTCCAAATCTGTCACCAGTCTCTATAACCGCTCTAGTTCCCATCTCTCTCATTAAATTGCTTGTGCCCTGAAGCACCCGATATTGTCCGGTGGGTCTAGTACGACCCCTTTCCAATGCCGGACCGTTCTTCCTCTTGTTCACGATCCCTATCTTTACACCTTTTGTGCCTTCGCTCTCGCCAATTGGATCCCTGAGAAGATCCCACCGAATTGCTTTTGGCGTAACTCCCTAAACAGTTTCCAGACATTTTTTCGAGCGTGAGTCTCAGTTGAACTACAGCTTCGTAGGAGATTCCCGCAAACGGCGCCAATTGTGTGCGCCAGAAGTGAGGATAATGGAATAACCCTCACTTGGGCTCATAATCTACTTGTAGTATGGGTTTTTGGATTTCCTACCCTGGGTGATTCCTTACACAGAGACCCAATGGAACTGCCTTCCTCTCTGAGTTATCTTACCCCCTCTCTTTCTATTATCATTGTGCTTTCTCTGGTTTAACCCCCTTCTTTTTTCCCTTAGTTTCTTTGTGAACTTTTTCAACCCCCCCTTCTTATTTCGCTTCTTATATTTGTGGCCTAATATTTAGTGGGAAGTTATGATTACTCTTAGGGTTAGTGGTAGAGGATCTAATGACATTATCGCAAAGTGAGTGTTTCGTTGGGAGTAGGGTATGATGATGCACAACAAAATCAGTAGGCTGGATATTTCGGTTGTTGATGGCGACAAGATGATCTGATTAAAAACATGAAGAGATGAACAAAATATCAGAGGCGACCGGGGTGGACCGTCCAAGAACCCTCCGATGACAAAGTCAGTGTCTTTGTAACTTTTATAATTTTGGAATGGAAAGATGATTTTTCCGTACCTTTTCGTTTGGCGATTGTTCTTTTTATATAATGCATGTCAGGAACAGTTATTTATTTGATAACTTCTCCTAAATTGGAGGATGTCGGAAGGTTCAGAAATAAACTGCTGTGGGGGTTACTTTATTAGGCCGTAAGTTCCGCAACGGTCATAGGAGGTGGTTTTGTGGTGATGTCTCCCGTTCTGCATGTGTTCTGCGATAAGTGTACAAGCCTCGTCCAGAGACAGTATGTAGTGATGATGTCTGGAGTCAATGTAGGCCGTCCAAGGCTCTTCCTGGACGGACGACCCTAGTATGGACGAGCTTCCTGGGTCAAGGCATTTCACCTCTTCTTTGGACGACCACTACGGACGAGCACAGGGTTGGATAATTTTCAGGACACTATCAGTTGCCCCCTGTCCGTGGGTCGTCTAGGAAAACATAGTATGGTGTTGTTCTTTGGACGCTTGTGTTTATTTACACGTTTAAACTCGCCACGTGTCACGGTTTTAGTAGTGAAGATTCACGTCGACTCATTTTTCGAGGAGTGTGCCACATGTCAGCACAGGGTTAGTTGTGATGTTTCGGGTACTAAAGTCTTCGCCTATAAATAGTGGAATTCCTGAGCTGCCCCCCTCATTTCTGAAAATTTTCTTCCCTAACATTCCTCGTCTTAGCGCCTCGTCTAGAAGTCTTCCGCGTCCATAGTCATCACTTAGATCTAGGTATTTTCCTCACTCTTATCCTTAGGTTAAAAATTCCTAAGAAATGACTGAGATTGTCCTTTCCTCGTCTAGTAATAGCCTTCAGAAAGCCATAGACGAGTTTCATGAACCTAGTAGCTTTAGTGGGTCAAGTGATAGTAGTACCGGTAGTAATAGTAGTAGTGGAGGGAATACCTCAGACGAGTACATGTCAGGGGTCCCTGGGGTTCCTCTGGAGGTTCTCCAGGAAGAGTTTAGGACGAGAGCTGAGTCTGGGTCGAGGGCAGGCACCAGTGCTCCCTCGTCCATAGCTCAGGACGACGAGGAAATCGTCTATAGTTGTGCTTTAGATATCCCGTCTAGGACAGATAACAAAAGGTTAGAGTCTCTGAAGGCTTGGTACCAAATCCCTAAAAATTTAAACCCTAGGTTACCCGTCCATGGGGAATGGTGTTGCCAACCCCATTTTGGAGTTGGTATTTATGAGGCTTACCTCTTGGGGGGTTTGAGGTTGCCTCTCAATGCCTTTGCTAGGGAGTTGCTTGTTAGGTTAGGTTTGGCCATTTGCCAATTTAATCCTAATGCATGGAGACTGATTGTCTCCATGCAAGTCTTATGGAGGGAGGTCTTTAGGGGGGATCGTCCTCTTACTGTGAACAAGTTCCTCTACTGCTATAAGCCTTCTGAGATCAATCAATCCCTTGGCTTCCATCAATTCACAGCTAGAGGGGCAGATTACAGATTGATCAAGTCCTTGGTTACCTCGGACAGGAACTGGAAGACGGAGTTTTTCTTCGTCTCTGGCCCTTGGGCTGGGAAACCAAGTGAAGTTGGTAGGGATCCATTTGGTCCCTACACTGGAGAATTAGGGAACCTTCGTCCTGAAGGTATGTTTGAGGTTATCCGTATTAAATATGTTTGTATATTTTTGATTTGATTGTTCTCGTCTAACCCCCCCCCCCCTTTTTTTTTTCTCTTTTCTCCCCCCCCTTTTTTTTTACAGGTGCTAGATGACCTCACTTGAGCAAGTTCTATATTGAATGAGTTTAAAAGGCTTGTCTATATACTGATAGGACGTTCCATTTTCTAGTGAGCTTAAGATGCCTTGCAGCTTGGGGTCTAGGTCCTGAGCCATCTGCTGAAGCCGTCGCTCACGAACAGATCGTCCGTAGACGTAAGTGTTTGTTTTTGTTTTTGTTTGTTTGTTTGTTTTTTTTTTTATCATTCTCGTCCCACTTTATAGGAATGGCTACAATGAATCAGAATAAAGGTAAAGAGGTGGTGGACGAGGTAATTGGGCAGGGGGTTCAATCCCAACCTCATCCATCAGTTGGTGACAAAAGAAAAACTTTGTCCAAGGGGATCGATTTGGGGAAACTTCCCAGTCGACGCAAAGAGAAAAGGGTCAAACATAGACCGTCCAAGACTGGGGTCGTCCAGCCTGGCTCTGTGCCTCCTGTCCAGTAGACTCCCATCAATGTTCATGACATTGACGACGAGTTCGTCAATCCTCCGTCCCTGCACATGTCGTCCACAACCCAAGTGCCTGCCTTACCCCGACCTTCTGGTCAAGTCCCTCTAAATCTTCTTGGAGATGAGGACTTAGCCTGGGAGAGGTTCGAAAGGGTGGTGACCGACCAGGACGTGGCGGCCTGCTACAACATGTCCTTAAAGGATTTTGAGCACTCTGGTGTTCATGACCTTTTCAAGGTAAACAATTTTTATCTCGTCCTTATTTCTGCCTCGTCTTACTTATACTTAATTGTGCCTTGTCTAAAAACCAAATTTTATGCAGGCAATGTCCAAGTTCATTGCTGCGTCTAGGCAAGCAACAGAACTGGACAAGACGAGGATTTTGCTGGAGAGGAGAGTACAGGAGGTTAAGGACGAGAGCAAAAGATGGGCTGAAGTGGCGGCCAAGACCAAGGACTAAGTGAAGGAGCTGCAGGACCACGTAGAGGAGCTAAAGACTGATGTCATAGAGAAGGACACTCGTCTTGACCATCTCCAGAAGAAGAATGATGAGTTGAGTGCTCTTCTTGATAAGGTTAAGGGAGACGCGGTTGCGGAATTCAAGGCGTCCAAGGAGTATACTGATTCCTTGGACGCAAACTATGCAGCTGAGTTTGAGGATTTCAGAATGGACGCCATGGAGAAGTTCCCCAACCTTGACTTCAGTTCTATCAAGCTCAACCTCGGTGGTGCTGCTTCAAGCTCCCTTCTTCAGACGAGCTCAGAGGACGTTAACATCGAGGATGATGCCACCACTCAGCGAGCTTAAGACGACCCTAGTGCTGATCCTCCCCAATAAAGACTTAGCTTTTTCTGTATTTTTGATTTTATTTAGTCTATTGTTTTAGACTTTTGGATGTAATACAAGTACAATTTATTCGTCCATAGTTTCAGGACGAGACTTTAAACAATTGCTTGTTTATTTCAACTAAGGGTTTTTTGGACGCGGGTTGTCCACCCTTTTTATTGATGAATGAATGCTTGTTCTATTTTTCAATTACTCATTGTATGGACGAGCTTGTTTTGCACCCAATAATTTTTAATTTTCGACTCGTCCTTCATAAGGACTTATGGTATAGGCGAGCCTTGTTTGTATTGAATTTAGAATAGGCCGTCCATGAAAGGTGCCATTGTTGGCTGGCACTATTCCTCGCCTATTTGTTGAACGAGTATTTGCCTATGGACAAGATGTTAGTTTTTTATTTAAAAACATAACTTTTTTGACTCGTCCAAATTTTAGGCTATTTTAGTTATTGGATTTTATACGCGCATTTCCTCGTCCATGTCTAGGTTGAGACGTTGGTGCATTAGCTCATCTCTTGGTTTGGACGACTGTGCCTTAATTTTGCTTTGTCCTGTTCTAAGCTTATGGATGATACATGCATCAGTTCGTCTCTTGGTTTGGACGAACGTGCTTTGCTTTATCCTGATTTAAGGAAAGCTTATGGACGATACATCCTTGCGTCCAAGGATTTTGTTCGTCTTTAGTTCATTTTCACACATACTAGATATATTTTAAAAATACATCACATATACTTTAACTATAAATATTCGTCCACAAGAATGGCACATGCTTGAGAGCTAGTGCCTTTAGGGAATTACAAACGTCTTAACACAAATTAGTTCATGCACGATACACATTCTAAAACATTAGTAGTAGGCAAAACACTGAAAAATGACAATTACTTCCAAGTCCTGTGGCGATGCCCGTCCATGGTTGCTTTTTATTGGTAGTATCTTCTCAAATGTTCAACATTCCAAGGGTGTTCAAGCTTTCGTCCGTCCAGGGCTTCCAAATAATAGGATCCTTGCCTTTTACAGTTGATGACCCTGTAGGGTCCTTCCCAATTCGATCCCAGCTTTCCATGAGCAGGGTTTTTGGTGGCCAAGGTAACTTTCTTTAGGACGAGGTCCCCTATGTTAAAGCGCTTGGGTTTGACCATGGCATCATAGTGTTTGGCCATCAAGTTTTTATACCTCGTCGTTCTCTGCTCTGCGTTCATTCGTACCTCGTCTAAGAGATCGAGGTTAAGACGAAGCTGGTTAGCATTTTCCCCGTTTTGATACTTCATCACTCTATGACTGGCCATGTGCACCTCTGCAGGTATGACTGCTTCGCTGCTGTAAGCTAGTTTGAAAGGAGTTTCCCCTGTGGGGGTCCTCGCCGTCGTCCTGTAAGCCCAAAGAACACCTAGTAGTTCACCTGGCCATACACCCTTTGCCCCGTCAAGCCGAGTCTTGATGATTTTCAACAAGGATCGGTTTGCTACTTCTGCTTGGCCATTTGCTTGCAGGTGGGAGGGGGAGGAATAATGATTCTGAATACCAAAGTGTTCGTAGAAGTCTCTAAATAGCGCGTTGTCAAACTGCCGTCCATTGTCTGATACTAACACCTTGGGTACCCCAAACCAGCATAAGATGTTCTTTCAGACGAAACTCTTAACATTTTGCTGTGTAATCTTCGCTAGGGGTTCTACTTCTATCCACTTTGTAAAGTAGTCAATACCTACCACTAAAAACTTCATATGTCTGGTTCCGAGTGGAAAATGACCCAAAATGTCTAATCCCTATTGTGCGAACGGCCAAGGGGCCATCATGGGAGTGAGGTGCTCTGCGGGTTGTTTGGGGACATTGCTGAATCGCTGACATTGGTCACATACTTTGACATAAGCTTTGGCGTCTGCTTGAATGGTGGGCCAGTAGTATCCCGCACGGACGACTTTATGTACCAGCGCTCTTGCCCCCGAGTGGTTTCCACATGCTCCCTCGTGAACTTCCCTTAATACATAGTTTGCTTCGTTCGGAGCTAAGCACCTCAGATACGGTTGGGAAAAACCCCTTTTGTATAACACGTCATTTATGAGAACGTACCTGGCCGACCTGACTCTTAGTTTTTTGGCCTCGTCCTTCTCCTCCGGCAACCTGCCATTCTTTAGATAAGCGAATATCGGTGTCGTCCAATTGTCTTCACCTTCTATTTGTTGTATTTCTGGCAGATCTATGCTTGGCATATATTGAATTTCGTCAAAGTCGTTCAAAGCACCACCCGTTGAGGCCACTTTTGCCAAAACATCTGCTTCTACGTTTTCTTCCCTTGGGATTTGAATGAAACTGGCTTTCTTGAACTTCTTCATAAGGCGTCTCACTTTATTGAGATATTTCTTCATGCGTTCTTCTTTGGCTTCGTATGCTCCATTCACTTGGCCTATGACTAGCTGGGAATCTCCATGGACGAGTATTGACTCTGCTCCCAAAGATTTTGCCAACTCCAACCCCTTCAAGAGGGCTTCATATTCCACTTCATTGTTAGTTGTTGCATACTGTAGGCGAACTTTATACTCCAACTTATCTTCTTCTGGGGATTTCAAAATAATGCCTATCCCCCCTGCATGTAACGTGGAGGACCCATCTACATGAACGATCCATCTTCGAGCGCCCACCAGCTCGTCTAAACCTTCATCGTTGGGAGTGAATTCCGCAATAAAATCTACCAATACCTGTGCTTTTATCACGCTCCTCGGCAGATACTTGATATCAAATTCTCCGAGTTCAATAGCCCATTGGACTAGTCTCCCTGCAGCTTCCAACCTGTTCATTGCCTTCTTCAATGGATGGTCTGTCAAGACATTAATGACATATGCTTGAAAATAGTGTCTCAACTTCCTAGAGGCCGTAATCAAAGCAAAGGCCAATTTTTCCATCATAGGATATCGTCCTTCTGCTCCTCTCAGAGCTCGGCTCGTATAGTAGACTGGCTTTTGTACCTTTCCTTATTCTCTGATCAACGCCGAGCTTACTACATGCGGGGACACCGCCAGATACAAGTATAGTTCTTCACCAGGTATAGACGGACTTAGCAACGGAGCTGTGGTCAGGTAGCTTTTGAGGTCTTGGAAAGCCCTCTGACATTCGTCCGTCCACTTGAAGGCTTTTTTAAGAACCCTGAAAAACGGTAAACACTTGTTAGTTGCTTTGGAGACAAACCTGTTGAGTGCAGCAACTCGTCCAGTGAGTACTTGGACTTCTTTGATGTTTCCTGGCGGCTTCACGTCAATGATGGCCTGGATCTTGTCGGGGTTCGCTTCGATCCCTCTATGTGAAACCATGAATCCAAGAAATTTTCCCGACGATACTCCAAAAGCGCACTTGCTAGGATTTAGCTTCATATTATACTGCCTGAGTGTGTCGAAGGTCTCTTGGAGATCATTCAAGTGGTTCTCCTCGTCCAAACTCTTCACTAGCATATTGTCTACATAAACCTCCACATTTCGTCCTATTTGCAGCTGAAACATCTAATTAACCAGCCTTTGGTAAGTCGCCCCTGCATTCTTTAAACCAAAGGGCATCACCTTATAACAAAACAATCCCTGGCTTGTTACAAAGGATGTCTTTTCCTGGTCTGCCTCGTCCATCTGTATTTGGTTATAGCCCGAGAAAGCGTCCATGAAGCTTAACAGCCGATGACCAGTTGTTGAATCCACCAATTGATCGATGCGTGGCAAGGGGTAGCTTTCCTTGGGGCAAGCTTTATTCAAATCAGTGAAGTTCACATACATTCTCCACTTGCCGTTTGCCTTCCTTACCATCACCACATTGGCCAGCCACTCTGGGTAATAGACTTCCCGAATAAACTGTGCCGCCTTCAATTTGAGGACTTCCTCTTTAATAGCCTTATCCCGTTCTGGCGCAAAAATTCTTTTTTTCTGACGGACGGGCTTGTAAGACGGGCATACATTCAGTCGATGTGTGATGACACTCGGATCGATTCCCGGCATGTCCTCGTGACTCCATGCAAATACATCAGCACTCCTATGTAAGAAGCGGACGAGGTCTTGCTTTGTTTCATTCTTCATGCTCGTTCCTACTCTAGTAAACTTTTTGGGATCACTCTCGTCCAAAAGAACGTTCTCCAATATTTCGGTAGGCTCTGCAACAATTCTTCTTTCCTCTATGTTCATTGTCTGTGTTGCCTCGTCCATGGTTAACATGGCTAGTTAGCATTCTCTCGCTGCTAACTGATCTCCTTGCACTTGTCCCACCCCGTGTTCTGTAGGGAACTTGACTGACAAGTGGTAAGTGGACGTTACTGCCTTCCACCTGTTCAGGGTAGGTCTTCCAATGATAGCATTATACGATGACAAACAGTCCACCACGAGGAAATTTATTTCTTTGGCTATCTGCTGTGGATGTGTCCCCATCACCACGGGCAGCGTAACTATCCCCACTGGTTGTACCTTCATTCCTCCAAACCCTACCAAGGGTGCGTTCACTGGGCGGAGTAAGTCTCGTCCGAGGTTCATTTGCTGGAAGGCGGGGTAATACAGGATGTCCGCCGAACTGTCGTTGTCAACTAGTACCCTTCTGGTCGTATAATCTGCGATAAGCAGGGTAATAACGATGGCGTCGTCATGGGGGTGGTGAAGTCTCGCAGCGTCCTCATCTGTGAAGGCAATAGATTGTTCTTCAGCTTCCCTCGTCCTGACAGGTCTTCCTGAGAGTTAAACGTTCTGTACTACCTTTAGGTATGTCTTTCGCGACCTGGAAGTTTATCCTGTCGAGCTTCCTCCTATGATCACCCTTATTTCTCCCAGCAGAGGTCTGGGCGCCTCTTCTAGCTTTCCTTTCAGCTTTTCATCCTTCTGATCTCGTCCAAGGAAGTTCCTCAGTTTTCCCTGCCTGATGAGGTTTTCTATCTGCTGCTTCAAATCGAAACACTTGTCCGTATCATGCCCGTGGTCTCTGTGAAAACGACAATATTTATTCCTGTTATGCTTGTTGGGATCTCCCTTCATCTATTCTGGCCATTTCAGGGACGGATCGTCCTTGATATGCATAAGCACTTGGTCAAGTGGGACATTCAGAGGCGTGTAGTGCTGACTTCTTCCTGAAGATGAAATTGGCCTTCTATTATCTTGATCCCTTTTCTCCCCAGTGCGGGCCTTCTTTGGACAGGGAGCCTGCTCTAGGTGACGAGGGTTGTCTCCTTCCTTTCTTTCGGCTCTCTTCCTCTTCTTAGCTATGATTGCATCTTCTGCATTCATGAAATTCTGGGCCGAATGGACGAGCTCAGCCATGGTCTGAGGCTCTTGCTCATAGAGCTTATGGATGAACAAGTCAAAATTGACCCCGTTGTGGAAGGCTGCCAGCAGCAGTTTGTCATCCATCTCGTCCACAATGAGGGCTTCTCTGTTGAAACGAGTAATGAAGGAGCGCAAGCTCTCATTTTCCCCTTGCTCTATTGTTAACAGACTAGACGAGGAACGCTTATGCCTTTGTCCTCCAATAAAATTGTTGACAAACAGTTTACTCAACTCTTCAAACGAACTTACAGAATTTGGAGGTATTTTGCTGAACCATACTCGTGCCGGTCCTTTAAGCGTGGTAGGGAAAGCCCTACACATGATCTCGTTTGGAACTCCCTGGAGATGCATTGTGGTTTTGAAGGTTGCAATGTGATCGCATGGATCACGCGTTCGGTCATATGAGTCTAAGGAAGGCATCTTGAACTTGGCAGGCAGGAGATGGTTGTTAATGGAGGCTGAGAAAGGGGAGTCCGTTCGGTGAACCAAGTCTTCCACAGGATTCGTCCTCCTCATGTTCTCTCTCATTTCATCCATGGCTTTACGCATTTGGTCCATTTCCCTTTCCAAGTGCGGCACCCTTCGTGAAACGATACCCCTCGATTGGCCTTCGAGGTCGGCGTTTTCCCTAATCTCTTGACTCTGGGCTTGTCCTTCCTCAAACCTCTCTTAACGCTGCCTCCGCAAGTGAATCTCCCTAGTCAACTCCTGGTTTTGACAGGTTAACTCTGCCATGGCGGCTGCCATGGATTGTATGTGTTGGATGGCAGGCTGTTGAGCGACTGGCGCTGACTGTCGATCGCAGTTAGGATTGCTGGAGGCATCCCTACTTTCTTGGTGGCCTGGGCTGGTAGCCCTTGATCTTGTCCGAACCATACAGCCTTTTGTTGGGGAAAAGTAACTGTTAGTACAAACTTACGATTTCCCACAGACGGCGCCAACTGATGATGCACAACAAAATCAGTAGGCTGGATGTTTCGGATGTTGATGGCGACAAGATGATCTGATTAAAAACCTGAAGAGATGAACAAAATATCAGAGATGACCGGGGTGGACCGGCCAAGAACCCTCCGATGACAAAGTCAGTGTCTTTCTAACTTTTAGAATTTTGGAATGGAAAGATGATTTTTCCGTACCTTTTCGTTTGGCGATTCTTCTTCTTATATAATGCATGTCAGGAACAGTTATTTATTTGATAACTTCTCCTAAATTGGAGGATGTCGGAAGGTTTGGAAATAAACTGCTGTGGGGGTTACTTTATTAGGCCGTAAGTTCCGCAACGGTCATAGGAGGTGGCTTTGTGGTGATGTCTCCCGTTCTGCATGTGTTCTGCGATAAGTGTACAAGCCTCATCTAGAGACGGTATGTAGTGATGATGTCTGGAGTCAATTTAGGCCGTCCAAGGCTCTTCCTAGACGGACGACCCTGGTATGGACAAGCTTCCTGGGTCAAGGCATTTCACCTCTTCTTTGGACGACCACTACGGACGAGCACAGGGTTGGATAATTTTCAGGACACTATCAGGGTATGGTGAGAGTGGCATCGGAATTGGTTCCTTACTTCAGAAGGGATGTTTGGCAGAGGTATCTCCCAAGGCGGTGCTGGACAACTAAGGCACAGCGTTCCCGAGCAATCATACTCCCGCCCAAGGCATACTTTGATGATTGTATATCATAATGACTCACTTAACGAGTTTTGGGCCGAGCGTAGTGTCACAAGTCAAAACCAAGAAAATACTCACAATGGAAAATCATAAGATGGACAGTGTTATCATTGCAAGAGCATAGCAAGATGGGCTTGGATTCTAAATCATGCATCCTACAGAGTGTAAGCAACCCCTGCAGCAGAAAAAATCATTACTTCATTAAACTGACTATACTACAATATAGAAGAAACTCGGAGATTCTGGCCTTTTACCCTTATTTTTAAAAATAATTGGCAATATGCCCCTGTTTTGAAACTATATAGGCAAATGCCCCTGTTTCGATACTCGATTACCTTAAAATCAAGTTTCAATGAAATACTCGATTGGTACAAAATCGAGTTATTCCCGATCAAACTTTAAAAAAAAAAAAAAAAAAAAAAATTTGCATGGAACTCGATTTTAGGAAACTTGAGTTCCATAAAAAACGCCACTATAGGTATTAAAGAACGCCGCTATAGGTGATTCTGAATGCCGCTATAGCTTACCAAACTAGAAATATAATTGTATGGAACTCAGGCATAACCTATAGCTACGTTTTTATTTACCCTATAGCTACGTTTTTTTATCCTATAGCGGCGTTTTTTATGGAACTCGAGTTCCATGCAAATTTTTTTTTGAAAGTTTGATTGGGCAAAACCTATAGCTACGTTTTTTTTTACCCTATAGCGGCGTTTTTTTTATGGAACTCGAGTTTCCTGAACTAGAGTTCCATGCAAATTTTTTTTTTTTTTTAAGTTTGATCGGGCATAACTCGATCTTGTACGAATCGAGTATTTCATTGAAAACTCGATTTTAAGGTAATCGAGTATCGAAACAGGGGCATTTACCTATATAGTTTCAAAACAGGGGCATATTGCTAAATTTAAAAAAAAATAAGGGTAAAAGGCCAGAATCTCCGAAGAAACTCTCTTGCAAGATGTATGCAACATTCAATTACTGAAGCACAACATCTTACTTCAAAAAAAAAAAAAAAAGAATGCTAATAACATATCATTTTGTTAGGTTCTAAGAAATTAGGAACTAAATGTATTAGACTTTTAATTTGTAATGTGTTGGCAAACCATGATCAAAATTTAGAGCCTAAATTTAGGTTGCTCAAAGTGTGTTTAATTGTAAAGTTGGAATCGAGTGATTGCAGGATTTATTGGTGTAAATCTGTAAGGCTCGATCGATCGAAAATTAGACTTGATTGATCGAACCTCGTGCAGATTAATTTTTTGCAGATTTTTCCAACTCAGCCCAAGCCCGTTTGACGTATAGGGTTTTATGTTTTACTTCAAGTATAAAAGGAAAAACCCTAGCTACATTTTAGAAGTCTTTGATGTGTTATGTGTTGAATCTCTTGTGAGATCTAGAAGTGTTTACCTTTATACACATTTAGGATTATCAAGATCAAGATTCATGTCAAGAACTTGGTGATCGCTTCAGTTGCTGCATAAAGAACTTAAAGAAGATCTGAAACCTTTGAGTAGAGTCTCAAAGTCACAAGTAGAAGAACTTGTGGTTGCTGTAGATTAAAGAAAGAAGTAATCTGTGGATTCGGAGCTATCATGTGGCCGTGGTAGTAAGTTTTCTACTGGAGGTAGCAATAGGATGTTAGTGGTCTAATTCTTATTGTATAAACTTCAATTCTTTCATAGTGGATCTGTTTTACCTTGAGGATAGCTAGGTTAAATCCTTCCCAGGTTTTTTACCGGTTTGGTTTTCCTGGGTCATCAGATCTTTGTGTTCTTTATTTTCTGTTGTTTTATTATTTGGTGTTATTTGTGCTAAACCTAATCTTGAATAACAATCTTGTTAATCAACTTAGTATAATATTAGGTTAAGCATATTTTGTAAGGGGTCTAAAAATGTACACATCTCATATAATGCCACCCATATTCACTAATTTCTAAACAAGAATCCATAACCAACTGTTTCCTCATCTAAGATAACTTCCTACTCCAAACACATACAAGTACGAAATAAAATTAAAAGAAATCAACAACCAAAAACCAAAACTTTTTAAGGGGGAAGGGGGGTAAGCAAAAATATAAAATGAGAGAAAGTACACTGATTGCTGAAATAAAAAAATTTCCATGTGACAGACCAAATTCAAATTACTCATGGTTGAATTATATCATGAAATAGAGGTTCCTGGGGATGGTGTTTCATACCATCGGATTGCCCTCAAACATGCACACGCATGCACACATAAAACAATAAAATAAAATACCATAAAAATCAGGGGGACCTTCCCATAAAGGTATAAAAGCTTAACAAGTAATTGAGTAGACATGCATCACCTGCAAAGGGCCAGAGGCACCCCTAAACAGCCTTAAAGATCAAAAGGCTCCACCCCTAAACATAACTAACGCCGACCACATACACCCCCAAACAAAACTTTAAAAAATCTTTTTTGGTCCAATTCTAAAGCCAATCCTTAGCATCCAATGCTCCAACAATCCTTTTTACTAAAATGAGCCAAGTAGCCTATTATTTGAAAACCAACTTAAGAGGAATACATGCACAGAAAACCTTGCACAGAGTCACTTGGCACAATTCTGGGTGTTAGTGGCAGTTAATTATTGCCCTCCTATGGGTTAGATTTGGTTTTAATTAAGGTTTTGATTTATAATTAGTTTCTAGATGGCTTTTTTGTTACTTCTTCTTCGTTTATTGCATTTCCAAAGGGGCTATTTATTCAGTTTGAAAGAAATTGTTTTCTTTTTTGGTTGTTTAATTTAGTAACATCTAGTAATTTCTTTCAACACAGATCCACTAAATCATTAGCATAGAAAACTATACAAATATACAACACACACCATGCCAAAAAATTGTCATTTGTATACCTTGATATTTTTTTAATAAATTTTAAAAGAATCTTCTTTAAGAGCAGCATCTAGATTTTTGAGGGGTTTTTTTTTTATTCTTTGTTTGGTTGTAGAGCCTAGCTTCTTTTCCAATGTCCTCCTTTTGCAACCTTGGCTTCGCTGTTTATCTACAAACTAGTCGCAGACCCGCGCATTGCTCGAGATATTTTTTTTTTAGGGTGATCTTATTAAATATATTTGGGGTAATAAGTAATAACACTCTCCCATTTTGTTTATATTAATAACAAAATATTTTGAATTTATTTAAGAATCTGTTTATAAATGTTTAACCATGGTTAGTAAAGACATTACTCATAACTGTAGTATTAAAATACAAATTTATAAAATACCAAAAGATTTGAAATGACAAATCTCTCCATAACTCATTGGGAAAATAAAAGGGGGAAAAAAGAAGAAGCAAAAGACATTACTTAATATTTTGAAATACACTTTAATTTAAAATTTTAAAATAAGAGAATTTAATTTTAAAATTAAGGATAATTTTCGAACCTACCTTAAGCACAAACAAGTTAGTACACAATATTTTAATATTAATTTAACAAAGTTTGGTTAAACAAATGTAAATGGTGAAAATATTTTTTCCTTTCAAGTTTGGAGTAGAGTGTCATTTTTTCAAACCTCAATGAAGGGGAATGTAATTACCCCTATATTATTATTATTATTGTTGTTGTTGCTGTTGTTGTTGTTGTTAATAATTGATTTTTCATTTTCTTTTAAGTTAATAAAAACCTTACATATACCTTTTTATTTATTTATAGAATATACATTTTTTTAATCTTTACATATATTTTTTTTTAATGTGAATCTTTACATATACCTTAAGTAAACTCTATATATTCCACTTCTTTAAACTACTACTTTATAATGATAGTAGCTAATTAGTTTTATCACTTTTTTTCATAATTTCATTTATAACGTTTTTTACTATTATTATATATTTACTGGCTAATGATTTTCATAACAGAGGTGTTAAATGAGATGTAGTATTGTTTATTAGATTTCTAAATGTAATTGTGTATGAAGATTACATATATATATATATATATATATAAAGTTATATGAAATGTCAAAAAAGGGATTTTAAAATTTTCTAACTTTATTTCTTATGTAATTTCTATTATTACATGAGAACATCTCCTTTTAGTTATGAATTAGAGTTTGATTAGTTTTAAGTTTAAATATATTTCTATGATTGTGTATAATTATTGATTACTGATTCAATTTTTTAAGTGAATGTAACAGTTGATTTTATTGCACTGTAAAGTTTTTAATGTTCTCCACATTGGTCATATTTATTTTTCATTTTTACTTCTCCTTACAACCTCTTTGTTTTCCAATTAATAGTTACTAACTGACATTTGATTTTTTTTTCTTTGCCATTTCTCTCTCTCTCTCTCTCTCCATAGGCAACTTACTGTTTTCCAAAATTTGATGATGATTTTATTGCATTAAATATGCATTGTAGTTTTTTTTTTTTTCATTTAATTTTGCTACCCTTAAGTTAGTATATCCATAACTATTAGTTTTTTTATATTATATTTGGTTTGATATCCTCATTTTTTTTTTTTAAATTTAGTGTTTCCCAATTGGCATTTGTTTTGTGTTATATTTTTCTTTGATGCATTGAGTTTGAGAATGAGTGTGTCCCTAGTATTATTCTACTTTATGATGACACTTTTATTTATTGAAATTAAGTAAAATTTTTAATTTTTTAAATAAAATGGAGAGAAAATATAAATAATTTAATAATATAGAAGATGTGGGGAGATGAATAGTGATATTAAGGTAAAAGGTAGTAGGGAGATGAAAAGATAAAGGTAAGGAAAAAGCTTGGACAAAGTGTAAATGTAAAAAAAAAAAAAAAAGAGTACAATTTTTTAAGGATAATTTTATTATTTAAATAAAATATTCCATGTTTAATTATTAAAAATAAAAAAGAGAGAGAAAATATAAATAATTTAATGGTGTAGAAGATGTGATTGAATTTAAATGTTGAATAACATAAGATGAGAAGAAAAAAAAAAAATATATATATATATATATATATTATATATAACAATAAATACCAATAAAGAGAACAATTGCACATAAAAGATTTTTGTTCTTTCTTATAACTCAAATTAAGATTGATGGTTTTTTTTTTTATTATGTGTTTTAGGATTGTGTTTTTTTAATTTCCCATAAGAAAGTCTTTTCTTTCCCTTTTATAATTTTGATTGAATTTTGGTTCGGATTAATACTTAGTTGTTTTTGAAAATAGGAATTTGAATATGCCTACCAATTTTTTGACTTATAAATTATTATAAAATCTATTTTTTTATTTCTTTAGTTTTATTTTAATTTTGGTTAAGTTAACACTGTAATTTTGTGATGATTTTTTTATTATTATAGTAATTTCCTTATTCCTTAAGAGATGAGTTGTATATTAAGCAAATGTAACACACTATGACAAAGTTAGAAGAATATGGTTCACCTTAAAAATTATTAATGAAATATACAAAAAATATTAAAATGATATATTTGTAGAGATAAAAAGATAAAAAAAAAATGTAAAAAATCTTTTTTTTTTTTGAAAAAAGGACAATGCTTGAAGTAATTGTTACTTTTTATATATTACACTTCACTGCATAATATTTATATTCCCACGCATCGTGCGAGTCTGCGGCTCTATAAAAACTGAATGATTCTACAAGTCTTCTATTGGGAATAAACTTTAATCTTAGGTTGCTAAATGCAAATGTATTAGGAACATGGTGAGAGAGAATAATGGGTTGTGCTTATGGTTAGTGTAATAAGCATGTGATATGATTGTGGGCTTCCTTTATAATAGGATCTTTTGTTACTCTTAGAGCAAACAAAATGACGCCCTTATCCCCACCCAAAATATTTTCCTATAATGACAAGCTTTATCTTTTAACCTCTAAGAAATGCAATGCAATGGCCAAAGGATATGCCCTTTTAATATATTGTCTCTAATCAAATAAAGAAAGGCTCCTGTCCCCTTTAGGTACAGGTTTATACAGAATTCAATTATTTTCAATTTTTTCTTTTCTATGTAAGAAAGAACCATCAACCTTAACTAACCAAAAAAAAAAAAAAAAAAAACTATCAACATTAATTAGAGTTATAAGAAAGAGCAAAAAAAGGGTAACATTTAACAATTAAAGAGAAAAAAAAAAGCAATTTAAAAAACAAATCTAAATGGCATTAACCAATGTGGAGTTTTAAAGAACTCTTGGTTTACCTAGAATATAATAGAGAAAATAAAAATGAGATTAATACTAATTCTAGGAAACATATATAGAGAAATAGAAATAAGGATGCTAATTAAAGAACATTGGCAATACCATCAATCCCGTTTGAAGATTAATCATAGCTCCACTAATTTGTTGACTTTCAACTTTTGGCTGGTATATATTCAGGCATTCTCCGATAACATAAAATTCCTTATTGTTTGGTTTTATTTGAATTCCTGCAAACTATCCAATTAAATTAAGTGGAAAAATGAGCATAATGATTCTAGTGTAGAAAAAAAAAAAAGAATCCCCAAAGATTAGTAATTTGGCATAAATAGAAGAATGTATAAAAAAATTCATCGAAAAATTGAGAGAGAAAGAGGGAGAGAGAACCTTTTTTTTGAATTCCGGCAAACTACTTGATTAAATTAAGTGAGAAATGAGCATAATGATTCTAGCGTAGAAAAAAAAAGAAGAAAAAGAAAAGAAAAGAAAGGATTCCCAAAGATTAGTAATTTGGCATATATAGAAGAACGCATAAAAAATTGAGAGAGAGAGAGAGAGAGAGAGAGAGAGAACCTTTTTTTGTGAGAGAAAACCATGCATAGAATGGAATAGATAATTACCAATTTATAGTAAGACAGTGTGAATAAGAAGAGACAAAATAAAGGAAGATAAAGAGAAAGAAGAAGAATAATATTTATGTAGAGGGTAGTGGTGAGATGAAAAGAAGAAGAATAGTATTTATGTAGTGGGTAGTGGGGAGATGAAAAGGTAGGGATGGAGAAAGGTTGGAAAAAGTGTAAATATTAAAATAAAATTAAATTAAATGTTAAAAACAATTATAGAAAAATTGGAAAGAAAATGATAATGAGGTGGACGCCGATGTGGCTCAACTGGAGCGTAGCAATAATAAATGCTACGCTTCAGTTTTTAGTAATATATAGATTTTATTTGTTAGTTATGGTAAGGTTTGTATTTTAAATTTTGGTATAACCACGGAAGCTAAGATTTGTTCCTACTACTGACTTTTATTTTCTGCTATCTGCCATGCATAGTGAAGGACTAAACCTATAAAGTTTAAAAGTTGTCTAAAAATTCCAACAATAGCAAAGTGAAAAGGTAAAGCTGTGTTATTTTTTCTTCCATATCAATTTTTGAAGCATATTTTGTGAGACTTTACTGTGATTCAAGCTGATATATTGATTATTGAATCTAATAGGCAAATAATGGGTTATTTTTCACTGCTTTGTTGCCTTTGAAAAGTGGAGGATTTGCTTTGCAAGAACCAGTTTCCACAATTAATTTAATGGTAAGAACTGATTACTACACTAATAACGAGTACTACTGTGAAATTTGAGGGTGCTTAGACCAGGGAAAGGACTAAGAGGGTTACTTATTGATAAAAATAAAAAATAAAGTATTAACAGGGTTGAAGGGGTGATTGATACATGATTGCATGTCATAATACTGAAGGCCCTAGGTAGTACATTGGAGATTTTAAAATCCATTGCATAATATTTATTTGCAATTGAATGTCCAAGCAATTTGATTGGTAGGATATGGGCTTAGATAGTAGATTTGGAAGTACTGATACACACGTGTTCTTTTTTTTTTTACACGTATACAACGTGTTTGATGAAATTTCTTAGAGAGTTTTTACTGTTATTCTAGAAGCCATAATACATGGAGAGTCATAAGGAGGAAGATAAGTAAGGAATGAGGTGCTTTGTTGTTGATTTAATCAAGGTTAGATGCATTTGATTCTTATTACTATATGTTAAAAATCTATTTTCTATTTTTTAAAAATATTTTTTTTTCTAAACTTTCTCTGTCATTATTTTTATTTTCTTTTTTCTCCTATTTTTTCCTATGCAATTGTTCAACCCATTTTTAGATGCATTTTCTATTGAACTAGGATAGGCTTTTACATATTCAAAATCCAAGTTAAAGGTAGACTATCCATTTGGATTATAAATTTTTTGTTTTTTACCTTCAGGAATATGCCATTATATTTTTTATGAGATTTGTGTTACCAAGATTTGTTATAGGTCAGTTTGTTGTATTGTTTATAGTGATGGAACTATTGAGTGTGTATTGTGGTTTCTACTATGAAATTGGTAGGTTTAAGATCTCTAAAGATGACAAGAATTATTTGCAAATTTGAGAAGTCAATCTAATGGTGGGGAACATAATTTTTTGTTGGGTGGGAAGCATAGACAACCACAAAATTTGAGACTGTGGTTAGAGATGATAACCCAGAATAGAAGTGGTATTTGGATGGTATGTTGGAAAAAATTCTAATTGAGTAAAGAGGTTAAATCTTCAACCAAAACATTGAAGGGTGAGTTTATCTTCACGCTCTTAAAGTTCTATTTTCTCCTCCTGTTGATGCAATAGTTTCAGAATTAGTCCCTTTTATGTTTTAAATTTGATAATTTTTCTACACAAATCTAATGGATTATTTTGTATGTTGATACAAATCTTGACTCAGTTATCTTCAAAATCCTAAATTCCTTGTGTGTGGCTCTAGCAACCTTTCATATGAAAGCTAGGAAACTTTGAAATTTTAAATTAATAACATAGATCATGTAGTCCAAAGAAGATGTTCAAATTTATTATTTATGTCCCTTCCCATTCCTCTCTCTTGTTTTAGATAAATATTTCTTGGGGAATGATCTTAATTTGTATAGCAAATTGCTTGCAACCTTACACTGCTATTGGCTACAAGTATTCCCTACATGGGCTGCCAGTGGATTCTGATGAGTACTGTTAGGTTCTAAGGAATTAGGAACTAATGTATTAGAACTTCATTTTGTAAGGTTGGCAAACCATGATCAAAACGGCTTTAGTTTTGTTAAGACTTACTCAAAGTATGTGGTTTTTATGTAAAGTTGGAATTGAATTACTGCAGAAGTTACTGTGCAAATCTGCCTAGCTCGATCGATTGAGAATTAGACTCGACCAATAGAAAGTCGTGCAGATTGTTTTTTCTGCAGAATTTTCAACTCAGTCCAAGCCCGGTTTGACATGTAGGGTTTTATGTTTTGCCCTAAGTATAAAAGGGAAAACCTTAGCCACGTTTTTGTGAGTTCTTTATGCTGTGTGTGTGAATCTTTTGTGAGATCTAGAGGTGTTTGCCTTCACATACACTTAGGATTTCCAAACTCAAGATTGATGTCAAGAGCTTGGTGATCATTCAGTTGCGAATTCAAGAACTTAAAGATATACAAGCAGGAGTGCTTGTGCTTGCTGTGAATTCAAGAAAGAAGTAGTCCATGGACTCAAAGCTGTCACGTAGTCGTGGTAGTAAGTTTCTTACTCGAGATAGCAATAGGATGTTAATGGTCTAAGTCGCTATTGTGTAAACTTCAATTCTTTCATAGTGAATTCTGTTTTACCTTGAAAATAGCTAGGTTAAATCCTCCTCAGGTTTTTTACCGGTTTGGTTTTCCTGGGTTATCATATCGTGTGTTCTTTATTTTTTTGCACTTTGCATGATATGTTATATTTGTGTTAACCTAGAACTTATAATTTACCTAAGTTAATCACTTGGCTAAATAACTAGGTTAATCTAATTGGGTTTTAAGGGGTCTAAATTCTAACAAGTGGTATTAGAGCAAATAGCTTCTTATTGTAGATCCTTTGATCTAAAAGTTGATCCTTGACTCCGGTTGTCATGGAACACAGACACTCTCTTGTTATTCCACCTCATTTTGATGGGAATAATTATGCTTATTGGAAAGTTAAGATGAAAGCATATCTGAAATCTATTGATGAGAGAGTCTGGAACTCTATTGAATACGGATGGGAGAAGCCCACTACTTCTGTGAGTGAATGGCAAACTTCTCAAAAAGAAGCAGCCACTTTTAATAGCAAAGTAATAAATGCTATTTTTAATGTTGTTTCTATGGAGGAATTTAAGAGAATCTTTAATGTTGAGGTTGCTCATACTGCTTGGAATATCCTCCAAACTGTGCATGAAGGCATAAAGGCAGTTAAAATTAACAAGTTGCAGCAATTGACTACTAGATTTGAAAGCATTCGAATGATTGATGATAAATCTTTTGATGAATTCTATGCTAAACTTAATGATATTGTTAATTCTGCATATAATTTGGGTGAAATCTATGATCAACCTAAAATTGTTAGGAAGATTCTTAGATCTTTAACTAAGGATTTTAGACCCAAAGTGACTGCCATCACTGAAAGTAAGGATGTGGATTACATCCCTGTTGATGAACTTGTAGGATCTCTTCAGTCCTATGAGTTGGATCTACCTAAGACTAGCAAATCCAAATCAATGGCTTTTAAGTCTGTTGACGATGTTGATGCTGGTGGATTTGATGATGAGTTCTTTGCCATAGAGATTGCTTACCTTGCCAAGAACTTTAGAAATTTTCTTAAGAACAATAACAGAAGGGCAAGAGGTAAGAACATTGCTAAACCTAGAAATTTTATGAGGAATGATCCCACTAAAGTTAATAACACTGAAAAACCTAAAGAGAAAGTAGGTCAACCTTCTAATAATTCTATGGGGAAACAATGTTTTGGGTGTCAAGGGTACGGTCATGTGAAATCTGAATGTCCTACATACTTGAGGTCTAAGGGTAAGGCCATGGTTGTAACCCTTAGTGATGATGAAGTTCCTGACAATGGATCTGGTAGTGACGAGGATGGAAACTTCATTATTTTCACTGCTACTGCTGTAGTCAATGAAAGTGTGTCTGTTGAAGAGAACCCTTCTGATGAGGAACTCTCTGAAGATACAGATTTATAAGAAGTTTACAATAAATTTTGCAAAGTTGCTGCAAAGGATGCTATGAATATTGATCTTGGCTTAAAGAAAATTCATTTCTTGAACTTGATAAGAAGAATTTGCTTATAAAACTGTTTGATGTTAATGAACTTTTGAATAATGTGAAGACTGAGAACATGCTTTTACTTGATAAAGTTAAAAATTTGGAACTTGAATTGTCTGTTACTAGAGAACAAACTAATAGGTCTGCAAGCTCCAAACTTGATCACATGCTAAGTGTTTAAAAGTTTCCTTCTGACAAAACTGGTTTAGGTTTTGTGGAAAGCATCTCTGTGCTTGAACCTTATTCCACAAAATTTGTTCCTTCTATTGAATCCCCTACAAGTGCGGTTGTCAAACCCTCTGTGAGTGAGGCAGTTAAATCTGTTGATGTTACACCTCCTAGGAAGATTAGGGTTAATCTTCAAGAGTCTAAACCTAAGGTTCCTAATCCTCAAAAGGGCAAATTGCATGATAAGCCTGCATGGGTTTGTCATTTTTGTGGAAAATCTGGGCACATTCGTCCAAACTGTTTTAAGTTGCAAGCTGCTAAACGAGCAAATAAACCAAAAGTACTCGTGCCTCAAGCTCAAGATCCTATGGTACTTATTGGAGAATTGGTAAAGGCGTTAAACCTTTATTCCAATCCTGGAGTTACTCAGAATTCTAATGTGAATAATGACTCCAATGCAAGAGTTGCATCTAAAAGGTTTTGGATGCAAAAGGCTCGATCTAATTAAGTCTGTCTGACATGGTCCTTGTTCTTCATTGCTTTATTTCTTGTGACCATTTTTTTCTAGGATTTTCATTGCATAACATTTATGCATTTCATTCTAGGATGTTTTTCTTTATATATATATATATATATATATATATATATATAAAAAGGGAGAATGTGTTTTTGCAAAGTGTGTTTTACCAGTATTTTTCTTGAATTTGAAATCAAGGTTGGTCAATCTATTTTTACATAACATGTTTATGTACCTTGTTTAACTTGGATGAGCTTCTTTATTGCACGTTACTAGTGTGAGCTTTGTAGTGCATGTTGTGTGGGAAAGATGTTTATAGTTTTTGATCACATGATCTTGATCTTGAAGTCACATGTCTTTGATTATTGGACTTAAACTTATTGAGAAAGGCATAAATAACCATCTCACCACTGTTTACTAGCCAATCATGAACACCTTAATGCATATTATATGATTTTGTACTCGAGAAAGTGTAACACATGCACAAAAAGAACACAAGGTGTAGCCTCGGTTTAAATGCTAAAATTGGTGTGTACATTATTGGGCTATAATAATTCAAAATCAAATAAAATTGGTGTGTACATTATCCTGGCTATTTTTATAAGTTTCTAATCAAATAAAATTGATGTGTACATTATGAGGCAAATCAAGAATCTTACATGATTGCAAGCTTTTATTCTAGAAGATGTGAGAGTTATAGATGTAACTCTTTAGGTGATAGTCTCTTTCATATACAATGTGATGAATTTTGTAGAAATTGTGATTGATTTCTATTCACATATCACCTCATATGTTTTTCAAGCTTTTGCTAGTTGCACACACTACACAAGTTACTCTTTCCTAAACTTTGTATATGTTATTGTGTGTGTTTTTGGTTTGACCAACCAAATTTGAAAATTTCTTGAATTTATGCAAAACATGTTTTTGCTTGAGAATAAGAAGAGAAATTGATTGAAAATCTTAATTTTGGAAAACTGGGATCAAATTAAGGGTTTTTGAAAAGCATTTCATCTCATACTCATGCATTTTATTCATAAAATTTAATGCTTTGAGGAGTTTCTGTACAAAAATTATTTTGTTTTTCAAAAATTTGACTTTTTCAGAATTTCGATTGATCGAATTTGTTTCTCGACTGATCGAAAATGCGGTTAAATTCTTTGGTCAGCTTCTGTCTGTTTCGATCGATGCTCAATTGGTACTGGATCAATCGAAGCTTTTTTGACCGATCGAATCTAATTTTCAATTGATCGAAAATCGCGTTAAGAGTTTTTTAAAAAGGATTTTTCTCTCACGTGTTCTTCACTTTTCAAAAGTTTTCAAAAGTTCTTTCTCTCTCACCGATCGGTCAAAGTTGCAAAGAGATTTTTTTGTCGTTTTCCTCCAAAATTTTTGCAAGGATTCTCTCTCCCAAGGCCATTATGTCTATTTTACCCCTCCTTTTCTTTTTATTTTCATGTTTCATGCATTAAATCATGCATTTTACTTAAAATTTTTGGACCTTTTTCTTTTTGAGATTGTTGTTGAATTAGGCCATTTCTTTCACAATTTATCATTAGGTTTTTGTTGGGACACTATATATGACTAATCCATTTGGTTTAATTTGATTAATTTGGTGGTTTCTGACAAATTTGAAATTCTAGGGCTTAAAATATACCTAATTTGGGGTTTTTGTTCAATTTGTTTTAAATTGATGAAATTGGCTTGTTAGATTGCATCATTTAATCATTATATTGTGTTTTCTTTCTTGTGTGATGATCAATTTGTTGAAATTTGTGAAAATGTGTTTTTCAAAATTTGGGATTTTTTATGTAACTTTCATGCTCAAGCCAATTTTGTGAATTTAGAATATAATTGAATTGTTTTCATTGCATTAGAACATGCATCATTTGGAAATAATGTTCATGCATCATATAGAATTGTTATTTCTATGTTGTTTTTGTGTTAACTTGCAGTCTGCCCTTGGTTTTTTCTTTTATCCTCTTTCTGTGTCTCTCTATCTGATCTGAAGCATTATGCCTAAGAAAACTAGAGTTCATAAGACCTCTTCTTCTTCACCATTTTTTGACAGTGATAGATTTCTGAGTGAGAAACATCAAGAGAGCTATGAGACACTTAACCTCAGGAGAAACATTTGGGGTGAGCGTAGAGTTCTTTTAGATGAGTTGGATGAGGAGGTTAGGCGTAACTTTGAGCGTCGGGGTTGGTTGTCTTTGTTAGACATAGATCATCCACTTTCGACTACCCTGATTAGAGAGTTCTACTCGAACCTCTCTATCCACGTCTATGATTCCAACACTTTAGTAAAGAGTAAAATACGATGTGTAGAGTATCGCATTACTCCTTCGGTAGTGTCTGATGCTCTTGGGGTACCTGTGGTTTCTCATCCTGTCTATCCTTATAATGAGTCTCCTCCCTTTGACGACATCATGTCTTACATCACTGGTACTTCTATCCAGTGGAGTTCTGATCCTCGGATCACATCTGCTGAGCTTTTAGAGTTACATTACCTTTTCTTTAGGATTGCTTGTCATTCCTTGTGGCCTATTTCTCATCTACACACTATCCCTATTGAGCGATGTGTGTTTTTGTACGCTCTTGTCACTGATGCTCTTATCAGTTTTCCTCACCTTTTTCTTCGTTCTTTGAACGAGGTGCATAGGAGTAGTTTTACTGCTCATGCCTTGTTCTTCCCTGTTTTCATTCATTGGATTCTTCTACATTTAGGGTTAGGTGATTTTCCTGCTTCTGAGCCTGTTCATATCATTGCTCCCATTGATGCCACCTTTCTTAGGCAAAGGGCTGCTCAGCTTCGAGCTAGCTCTAAGCGTCTTAGAGTTGATTCTTCCGGTGTCACTCCTCCTCCTCCTCCTCCCTCTTCTGCAGGTACTTTTACGGCAGAGACGTCTCTTGATCCGACTGCTGCTGCTGCTACTGTTCCTCCACCTTCACCTTCAGATGATTCTGATATTCGTCGGTTGTTGGATACTATCATGATCGTCCATGCAGCTCATGGTCAGCTTCTGGTGGACATGCTTGATGAACTCCGTGCTTTGCGAGCAGATTTGGAGAGTCTTTGACGTTCTTCTCCGCCACCTTCTTTTGGTGATAAGTGAGTGCCATTTGGCAATTCGTCACAAAAAGGGGGAGTACATTGTAGGTAGAGGAGATTTTGTTTTTAGGGGGAGATTTTGTTGTGATACTTGAGTTTTGTGATTTTATGGAGTTGTGGAGTCTTTAGATTGTATCTAGGTGCTTCATGTTGTATTTATCTTTTTGGCACATGATATTTTTGTTTAGATTGTCCATGATATAGGGAGATACATTGAGTGTGTATGTTTCTTGTTTCACATTGTGTTACATTGCTTATTGATTTATATTTATGAGGTTATTCATGATTTATGTCTTTATTTTGTGTTATGTGAAATCAAGAAGTTTCTTTTTACTTGTATTTTTCACACATGCGTTTATGTGTTTGTTAAATGTTACAGGAATATACAGGTTAAATCAGTCGTGCTGCTGTCTACACTTGCAACTAATAGATAATAGTTAGGTTGAATTTTTTTAGTTAGGCTATTGGTTTGTAATGGGCTGTTCTTTTTGTAAACTTTGAGCTTTATGTTAAGTTTGTGTTTTGTCACGGATTGCCAAAGGGGGAGTTTGCTAGGTTCTAAGGAATTAGGAACTAATGTATTAGAACTTCATTTTGTAAGGTTGGCAAACCATGATCAAAACGGTTTTAGTCTTGTAAAAACTTGCTCAAAGTATGTGGCTTTTATGTAAAGTTGGAATCGAGTTACTGCAGAAGTTACTGTGCAAATCTGCCTGGCTCGATCGATTGAGAATTAGACTCGACCGATCGAAAGTCGTGCAGATTGTTTTTTCTGCAGAATTTCCAACTCAACCCAAGTCTGGTTTGACGTGTAGGGTTTTATGTTTTGCCCTAAGTATAAAAGGGAAAACCCTAGCCACGTTTTAGTGAGTTCTTTATGCTATGTGTGTGAATCTTTTGTGAGATCTAGAGGTGTTTGCCTTCACATACACTTAGGGTTTCCAAACTTAAGATTGATGTCAAGAGCTTGGTGATCATTTAGTTGCAGATTCAAGAACTTAAAGATATACAAGCGGGAGTGCTTGTGCTTGCTGTAAATTCAAGAAAGAAGTAGTCCGTGAACTCGGAGCTGTTACGTGGTCGTGGTAGTAAGTTTCCTACTCGATGTAGCAATAGGATGTTAGTGGTCTAAGTCGCTGTTACATGGTCGTGGTAGTAAGTTTCTTTCATAGTGAATTCTGTTTTACCTTGAGGATAGCTAGGTTAAATCCTCCCCAGGTTTTTTACCGGTTTGGTTTTCCTGGGTTATCATATCGTGTGTTCTTTATTTTTCTGCACTTTGCATGATATGATATATTTGTGTTAACCTAGAACTCATAATTTACCTAAGTTAATCACTTGGCTAAATAACTAGGTTAATTTGATTAGGTTTTAAGGGGTCTAAATTCTAACAAGTACCTTTGCATATTATATGAGGTTTCTTTAAACCCTCTCTCTTTTTGTGCCATTACAATTTATTTTAAAAAAAATGATTTCTGTTTAGTTACTAAGAAAGTGTAGCAATAGAATACATACGAATAATTTTAGGTTTTTATTTAGTTTGGTTGAGATTTGGGTGTCTACTTTATATAGCTGTTCCCCCCCCCCCCCCCCAAAGAAGATTGTATTTGGTTGCTAAAGGAAATCGAGGAATGCAGTGGCTAAAGTGATCTTTGAAATTAGAATCTCAAATAAAATTACATTGTTGGCTATTTTGGGGCTAAGAAAGCAGGGATTTGAATGCCTTTCTTGGATGTCACGAAAGAGGCAAAGAAAGAAAACAAGAATATTTAAATTTTTACAACACTATTAGATTGTATTCTTGGGATCACTTATAGTCTTTCTCTCAAAATTTTACACTATACTACAAGCATATGTGGTGATTCTTGACAACATCATAAACATTGGGAAAGCTCCAATTTGACTTTGAAAATATATAACAAACTTTTGGAGAAAAAACACCATTGTCTGATCCTTTAAGAAAATATGGATTCTAATAATAATAAAAAAAAATATTGTAATTTAAAAGCGGTTTGCACATTTCAATCATTTTAAAAGGGTATTGGTGATTTTGCTTTAAATTACTAGGATTGTTGTTCTAATTGAAGGGGTTGCTGATATTTCCTAGAGGTATGAAATGTTTGGTTTAGCATAGACAAAAAGTAGATAACTCCATTCAATTATAATCCTGCTTTCATGGAGGAAACAAGGACAAGAAGACAAACCTCTCATGTTTGGTTGGTAAGGCTAAGGTTCTTGCTTTTTTTTTTTTTTTTTTTTTTTTTTTTTTTTTCAGCTCAACCATTGCTGCTTTAATAAAATCATCTCTGTTAGTGATGAATTTCATGTACACATTTATAGAGCCAGTTCACGGTTACAGGACGTTAATGCTAGCTGACACTAACAAAACAGTGACAAATTTGCTACAAAGTGTTCATAAAAGAAATGTTCAACTTGCGTTCATAACACCTACTCTTCTAAGCTTATGAAATTTCACTTGTATTACTTTTGTGAGTTGTTGCCTCTATAAAATTATGTTGCTTTATGTTTCTACGAGTGTTGACTGAATATAGTTGGTTCACTCTATTCATTTGATAAATAGTGACTAGCTTTGAGGTTTTGAAATTGAAAATGGGCTAGACTTTAACAGAGATGGTGAAGGCTCAGCATGTCGAGATGATGCCCTTGGGATGAGGTGAGACATTATACAGTTTACATGAAGCGACATGGCATTTGGTTGCTGCATCATTATGTCATATAAGTCTTTCTAATTGAAGACTTAGTATTTTCTTTATCACAAAATGAAAAAATAAAAATGCAAGTTTTTTATGATATAAATGTGAGATATCTTCTTCTCAAAGTTTGACTAATTGTCTTAGGTGAAATATTATCATGTAGTGTCATAGTTGTCATTTAAAGAATTAAATTCAAGTGTAAATAATACAAAGAATAATTTGACATATCCAAGGAATAAGTAAGAAGTCAAAATTTTTTTGAACATCATTTTCAATTCCTTTCCTGTATGTACAAGGGCTTGCTACTTTCTAAATCACTACCATGTTTTTGTACTAAAAGTCCTTTTTTTTTTTTTTTTTGCTGATTTATATTATTTTTGTGGGGAGTTTATTACTAAAATGCAACTTCATAAACATTTGAGTTGAAAGACAATTTTTGTGTTCCAATTTATTCTAATTGTTTTTTTTTTTTTTTGAAAATTCTAATTGTTTTTTTTTAAGTTGTAATATCTATGGACAATATAGTATTTTTCAGCTATAGTAAGAATATATGCAATAACTCATATTTAATAGTTTTCTCGTATTTCGCACGGATTAGCGACTAGTATATATATATATATATATTTATTATTTTATGGTTTTGAGAAACAAATCAAATGTGACTTTTTTAGCTAACAAGTGACCAAAATTATTAGTCACTTTAAAAAAGAGAGAAAAGGGTATAAACTAAGGGTCCGTTTGGATACCGCTGAAACTGAAAACTGAAAACTGAAAAACACTGTAGTAGAATAATTTTTAAATGTGTAAATAGTATAGTGGGGCCCATTTTTAATGAAAAAGTTACTGAAAAGTGGTATTTTGTGGGTCCGTGAACAGTAAAAAAGAGAGGGAAAAGTCAAAAGTTGCGGCTACTGTTCATGAACAGTAGCTGCACAGTACCACACAGTACCCATTTGGGGGCTGAAACGCGCTTCAGGGGGCGAAAAAAAAAAAAAAAAAAAAAAAAAAAAAAAAAAAGAAGTGGAAGACGCAGAACGCGGACGCACAGACGCTATCCAAACGAAGGCTAAGTGACACTTTACACAACTTCACAATAAATCTTAGGTAGTAAGTTGTTATTGGTTTTATTTGAATTCACTAATACCATTAGAATTACTTTTTTTGCTATCTTATTAAGAAAATATTGTGAATATAATATTTTTTATAATCTTATAATATACTCTTTATTGCACATTCGGTAATTGGTATAAACTTCTTTGGATTTTGCTAATATGTACTCTAAGGGCACACTATTAAGAAAATATTGTGAATATAGTATTTTTTATAATCTTATAATATACTCTTTATTGCACATTCGGTAATTGGTATAAACTTCTTTGGATTTTGCTAATGTATGCTCTAAGGGCCCACGTTAAACTATCTATTTTTGGAAACATTTTCTCATAAATTGAAAAAGTATTGACAATTTTTTCAATTCTTAAAAAAATATTTTCAAAAATGGATAGTTTAACGTGTGCCACACATTAACCGACCAACTTCTTTTGACAACACGTGTACAGTGATAATGAATAACGTGACTATGAAAACAGTTCATCAAAAAAGAAAAAAGAAAAAAGCAACTATGAAAACTATCAAGGGGCCGCCATGCCCGTGCATATTTATGTATAGCGTGAGTTTGGTTCAACTTTTTTAAACTGTGTTTTTTTAGACGTTGATTGCCATTTCAAAACGCAAGATTGTTGAACCAAACGCAAGATTTTTGCGTTTTGGCCCAAAAACTTCGTTCCATGCCGTGTCAGACCATCCTTCCATAATATTTGGTCAACAACGTTGGGCAAAAGTTAAAACGCGCGGTTTCAGGCTAATAAGATTGTTTAATTCAATTATTCAACTACCATTGCTTTCATCAGTAATCTTTCAATCCTTCTTTCTCAAAAAAAGAAGAAGTAATCTTTCAATCCTTGGAAATTTCGCTCTCTCTCTCTCTCTCTCCATTTCCTTCATACTCAAAGGTTACTTTCTTTTTAATTGGTCACTCAAATTTGCTCTCCTTCTTCTTTAAATTTCCTACCGATCTGGGTATTTGCTCATTCGTTTTAATTGTTTCAATTGGAGAGGCAATCTTTGTTTTAATTGTTCAGCTCAGGTATGCATGATTAACTCAATTTTTTATTATTGGTTATTCCATTTAGCACTTTTTTTATGTAACATTATTATTAGTGGCACGAAAGGACAACTTATAATGGTATGTCATGAAATATGTTTCATTGTATAGTGTTTAATCCGTTGCATGTCTGAAGGATCAATTGGGTTGTACAAATTCAATCTTTGTAATAGTCTTCGACTCTTTTTTTTTTTTTTTTTCCTTCAATTTTATGTTTTTTTGGGTGGTTTCTATTCTAAGTTATAAATTTGGTTGGTTGGTGATGCTCCTTTGATATGTGAGGAATTACATTTTACAGGTTCTGGGATTGTATACTTGTATTGTTAACTTGGTGGTTTAATAATCTGATATAGCAGGTGCTGGTAATTTGTCTTGAAGTTGCAGCTAAGAGACCAAAAGCAAGGAATTGATACTGCTTTGGTAAGTTCATGTTTGAAATTTTAAAAATCTGAAGTCTACATGAATATCTGAAATGTCTTGAATGTTGGTTTATCAGATGGTTGTGTTTATGGATAAGCAAATGTGAAAAATGATGAAAGTCAGTGTCCATGTTCTTCTCTAAATAATTTTATAAAGAGGGCTGTCAATGGTTTAAATCAGGATCCAAATGCAATTGAATATGTCCTAATTACTTTGAAGTAGCCAGTGCTTGATTATGAACTAGTAAACTTGTGTTACATTGGATTGCACTTGAATATGGGGGGGGGGGGGGGGGGGGGGGGGGGGGTTCTGATTGATTTTATTAGTGTTACCTATATTCATATGGTTGAAGAATTGTGCATATCTTATCTATATATGTGAATGAGGACAACAAAGCTATTTATAATATATGATACTTATTTCTTAAGGTTAGAGCCAAAATTGTAAACGCTAAACTCAGATTTACCCTTATTAGATTTGTATACATTGATATATAATCAGACTTGAACTAATATTTTTTTTTTTAATTTTTATTTCTTTTGGTGCCCTGGATTAGTAATTTAGATTCTAGAATACAATTGCTTTGTCTGATGGCTATCTGACCCATCTGAAGCATTTGAAAAAATTGCATTTCATATTGCAAATTTTAGCTCTGAAATTTCAGATAACGTCTTTGCCTTTTCTTTTCTGGGACTTGATAACAGAGATTATCTCCCTGATAATGGAAACATCATTACTATTGGTGCATAAATTAGTTATTGCCATCAAACTTATGGCAGTTGGCCTAATTTTCCCATCAATGTTGTAGATTGAGTTTGGCCGCTACTGGGAATGGGCATTTTAGCAATAATAGTAACATCAGCACTTGTAGCTATTTGATTTTGAAAAAAGAAAAAAGAAAAAAGGAAAAAGAAAAAAGAAAATCTTGGCTTAAGCTAAAATACCGATCCTGTGCTGGCAGAACTGCAGACAGTACATAGTCTGTTCTCTGAACCATAGTGAATCACTAAGCAGTTACAGCACTCTTAATAGCTCAAATTTTTGTTGGGTTTGAATGTACATAGATAGCTACTTGATTGATTTGTATGGTAATACTTGGCATTATCCTATTTAATTTGTTGCCTTATTTTATTTTGACAGTAACACGTCTTTGGTTTTTGTGTATAGGATAAAATCATGAGCTGTCTTGTAGAATAAATGATTCTGAAGTTGAATTTTATATAATTCCTCTCATTGCAATACAGTGCAGGGGTATCCGTCATGCCTTATTTAGTGGAAGGATCAGTCTCACTTCTCACTTTTAAAGGTGTAAAATTTTTTAGCAGCTAAGGCTTCATAGATAACCTGCTTCTTGGTCTAAATATGGATTCCAGTCTCAAAGGTAATTTTACTCAACATTCTTTTCCCTAATTGGTTGCTGCTTAATGTGAACACTATTTTTATCTCCAAACCAAACATCATTCCTTTTTCTTTCTTTGATATGTTGCTTTGTAGATTTTATCTATTGATTTTCTAATCGTTTTCTCTATTTATTTCAATAGGAATAGCTGTTGTGATTATGGGTGTCAGTGGCGCTGGAAAATCGTAAGTCTTAACCCTCATCTGGCACCTATATATTTCACAATAAAATCCTTTGTACATCATCATTGCTTTTATTTTAAATGAAGACTAGATCTAGGTATCCCAGGAAATTCTATAAGGTTTGTACTTGTAAAATCATCTTAAGAAGCACAGCAAACTTACACATTTCAAGGATCTAGTTGCCCTGTTAAATCACTTTTATCACAAGCATTTGGTTTTCAAGTAACATTACTTAATAAATTCAGGTCATTAATTTTCTTGATGGTTGAATAGAGATTTTTGAAGAATTCATTTTGATTCCATTAATTCAGTTGCACACAAATGTACTGGTGTATGCCCTGATTTATACTTCACGCCAGTTTTCCTTTCCTATGCTCTTTACATTTCTCTTTGATTTTCCTAATATTCATATCGTAGTTTCTCTCTGTATTCATTTATTTGAATGTGTGGTTCAACAGCACCATAGGTGAGATGCTGGCAAAAGTTATTAATTGCAGCTTTCTTGATGCCGATGATTATCATCCACTTTCAAATAAAGGTATTTATATAAACTTATTTCTATTGGTTAAAAACTATAATCTGTTTTATACTTTTCAGCATGTTCACTTGTTTAACTTAACAGAAAAGATGCACAAAGGGATCCCTCTTTCAGATGAAGATCGGATTCCATGGCTTGAAACACTACGTGCTGCCTTACAAGAGATCTTAGCTAATGGAAAAATTGTGATTCTTGGGTGTTCTGCTCTCCAGAAGCAATACAGAAATATTCTCAGATCTGCAGACCCAAATTATGAACTAGGACGCTGTGCCAGTGAAGTAAAGTTTGTTTTATTGGATGCTAAGGCAGAGGTGCTTGCTGCTCGTTTAGAGAACAGAGCTGCAGAAGGAAATCATTTCATGCCGGCTAAGCTTTTGCAATCTCAGTTAGACTTGCTTCAGATTGATGAATCTGAAGGAATATTTAAAGTAGATGCTACTCTAAATCCACAGACCATTGTAAGTACCATATACACCTGGATTTTTTCATCAAAAGTAGCTCAGGACAGTAAGAATTTGTAACCAGTTTATTCAGCAATTAAATTGGTGCTTCAGCTATGTTTAGTATCTCAGAAAGTAATTCTGGGAATTTATTAAACTCTCACCATTATATTCTGAACAAAAGATGATTATATTCCCTGTCAAGTTTGGTATGAAAGAAACTGATGTAGGACTAAGCCTGAACTCCTAATACATTAGGAGAAATTCTTAAAAATCATATTTAAAAATTTTACTTTTTTCTTTACTCTCCTTTGAATTTTATAATTGTCAGTCTCTCTCTCATAATATGGATGTGACAGTTGCAATCTCAGAATGTTAGCTGTGTGAAATGACAAGATAGTTTTGTGGGAAAATCTTATTCAAGAAGAGTGAAGGGAAATATAAACAGAGGTAGGTTAGTTTTCATGTTATTGTTTGACCTAAGGAAAATAGGCTAAACTTTCCCTTGGTGAAGTGTATTTGTTGCAAGAAGACAATTAATGAACAACAGAAAGTAAACTTCTAGTTTCCTTCTAGTTTCTTTATCCCATCAATCAAATGGAGTTTTGAAATCAAGTTAGGTGTCCATATATATGTAATTGGTGGATAAATTGGCTAACGATTAGATTACTTCACTTACACTACAAGATTGATTAAAATTACATTACTTGTACAGTGTACTACAAGTCCTAGTAGCTAGTACATTGAATCAAAACTATTGATAAAGAGCTCAGAACTTGATATCTCTAACGTCGTTCCTCAAAATCAAGTTGGAAGTTTGAAGACGCCTTGAGTTTGGAATGTGAAATTGTGAAGGAATCTGTGACCATGAAAGATATGATAGAATGAAGAATGAATTGGGCATGATGTAATGTGGAAAGTGCAAGACAATTACTTTGATAGCAAACAATGACAATCAGCAATGGATGAAGGCTGAAAGACAGCTACTGTGGTGGAGGAAGGTTGCACTTGTGACCAGAGGACAGCTACTGTGGCTGAATGGCTGCACCGTTGGCCTAGGTAACATTGACAAAGGAACAATTGCTTGATGATGGCATATGTGAGACATACACTAGGGTTAGTGGTGGTTAGCGATGGATAGTGGTTAAAGAACAACAAAACCAACAACTAAAGGAAAGCTGCACAGTTTGACAGGAGAGCAGCTAAGGATATTTTCGTGGAAGATGGAAGACATTGACTAGAGACAATGTCATGGTGAGGAACAAAAACGAGTTGGCTACCTTTGGAGAACCAGAAAGGGGGTTTGGCTTTGATTTTATGTTAGAATTGATGAGATGTAACTTTAATACCATATTGAATTTATGTTGGGATTAAGAGTATGAGAGAGAAGGGAAAAAAGTGAAAGAGAAAGTAAATAGAAGTTAACAGGGACAGCCTATGTCCATAACAAAAGCTCTTGATATTTAGCAAGTTTGGGAGTAATAGAGAACAATTCTATTCAAATCATGGACTAATTTTGGGATTACTTTTATTTATATTACTAGTAAGTTTGTTATAAATAGGATTAAGTTTACTTTACTTATACTACAAATAAGTCATTGATATCTTTATATTAGTTACAACATGTTCGAGCATTGGGCCTTAATATCTTTAAAATTTAAGAATTCAAGTAACACTCCATTTCTCAAAAAAAAAAAAAAAAAAAAAAAAAAAAAAAAAAAAAAAAAGACTAACACTCTCCTAATTAAAGGGAGAGTTAAAAATAGGAAGAATAAGTCACAACATCTGTATTCATCATATTGACATAACTTGTAATTAAATCATTAAGCTCTATATATATGTATATATATATATATATATTGCTAATTCAATTACTTTCTCAACAAAGATATCGATAAACTATGATTCAAAATTCTAAGGGCCAAAGCTATTAAGAAAAAAGACTTGTGCCCAAAAGTTACAAACCTCACAGCAGTATCAACAAAGCCTAACTACAGAAATTGGCTGATTGTTAAATTGACTAAGATGGTGAAGAAGGTGCAGAACTAAACTCAGGTGATCTTTTTGAGCCTGCTGCAGAATCCTTAGCTGTCCTGGCTCCAAAATTTCTTGGAGGGGTAAGAATATTTGTCAAAGTAGTAGCTGGAGAGTAAAACTGCAGTTTTTCCTGTTCTTCTTTTTCTGCTAATTCAATATCATTATTATCCCTGTGAGCAAGTGGTGGGAATGGTCGGAGCTCTGGAGAGATTACTTGTAACTCAAAGTTTCCAATATCAGGCAAACTCACATGACCATTATCATCACCATCACCATACACATTTTGGAGCCTTCTTTGGCTGCTGTTCGATGATTCGGGGGAGGATAATTTACTGTCGTTTGATTTGTAGTTACGCAATTCGTAGAGACAATAGTAAATCGCAAAAGCCGCGCAAACAAGGATGAAGAAGGAGAGTAGAGAGATGAGTACGATATCAGTGATGGGAACAGAAGGATATGAGTGTTCAGGGGGTTCTGGTTTAGGGGTTGGGATGGTATAAGTTTGGAGAGAGGGTGGTGGTGGTGGGTTGAGGGTAGATGGGGTTAAGGGGAAGGTAGGGTTTTGGGGTTGATCATCGTCAGGGATTGGAAACAAGGGTACGTGAAGGTTTCTACTGTGGAGGCGATGCATTGTGGCTGTGCAAAATAAAGTCTGGGGTTTGCTAATTAAGACCAGGGAGAGGACGTAGTATAAGCTTAAGGCAGCCATAGTTGTGTGTCTCAACTCTCAACTCTCAACTGTGAGAGAGAGAGAGAGGATTGCAATATATATATATATATATATATATATGAACCGACAGTACTCTGCAGGAAAAGCCTAAACCTAAGAACTTGTTCTTCTCAAAGAACCAAAACATAATTAAGTTGAACTTCTCAAAAAGTTTAGATACACCACCACGCATATAATTAAGTGGCGGTGGGAAATGGATACAGGATCTATGTAATTCTAATGCTATACCATCATCATGTTCTAGTACTTTTCAAGACTAAAATACTTTTGCAAATCAACAATAAGGCTATGTTCCAAAAAAATAAAAAATTTTCTTTTATTATTTATATATGACAAATTATTGTTTTATTTTATATAACGGCCATACTTTTCCACTAGATGAAAAAGTGGAAATATGAAAGAGTTTGGAGTTTGGACATTAGCATACGTGAGACAATTAAATTTAAAACCATGGAAGAGTTACGATAGATGGGAAGAGAGGTTGAGGATATGAAATTTACTGAGAAAATGATTTCATTGATCTGAGTCAAACAAAGGCAATTATAGGTATTTATATAGCATCACTAAGCAACTAAACCAAGCCAAAACTAACTTATCTGATCTAACAAACTTCCTAACTAACCAATAGAGGTGTACAATTAAGCTTTCATACTTAAACTACTTGTCGTTGATCTCTGCTTCAACTCTACAGCTACTTGGACTTCTGGACTCATATGATTCACTCAGCTGCTCTAGTTTCTTTGACTTCTGATACTCCCCCTTAGGATGGACATCATGAGAATGAATATTGGAAATGCCCATCCTGGTAAGAAGGCCATAAAACCGATTCCAACTCAAAGCTTTTGTCAACAAATCAGCTATCTGATATTAAGTTCTAATATCCATTAGCTTTATAACTCCTGCTTGCACCTTATCCCTCACAATGTGACAGTCTATCTCAATATGTTTTGTACGCTCATGGAATACTGGGTTAGTTCCTATGTGAATTGCTGCTTGAGAATCACTAAACAACAAGGCAGCCTGATTGTGTTTAACATTCAGATCCTTAAGTAAATACAAAATCCATGTCACTTCACACACTGCAACAGCCATTGCTCTGTACTCTGCTTCTGCTGTGGACCTTGAAACTGTATTTTGCTTCTTAGACTTCCAAGAGATGAGAGAATCACCAAGAAATACACAGTAACCTGTGATAGACCTTCTAGAATCAATGCATGCAGCCCAATCTGCATCTGCAAATGCTTTGATGTGTAAGGAGGATTGAGCTGAAAAGAACAAGCCTTGTCCTGAAGTACCTTTAAGATATTGAATTACTCTATAAGCTGCCCTGAGGTGAGGCTCTTTAGGCTTAGACATAAACTGGCTCAACCTATGTACTGAGTAGGTGATATCAGGCCTAGAAATAATAAGAAACAGCAGCCTCCCTATCAATCTTCTGTACATACCAGCATCAGCCAATAACTTGCCTTCATCTTTGCTTAGTTTGAGATTTACCTCCATGGGAGTTTTAACAAGCTTACATCCAAGCATTCCCACATCATTGATTACTTTAAGGGCATACTTTCTCAGGCATAATGAAATGCCTTTCTCAAACCTAGCCACTTCCAAACCCAAGAAGTATTTCAAACTGCCCAAGTCCTTCAACTTGAACTGCTTATCTAAGACAACTTTCAGGTCTGCTACAGATTGAGAATCATTGCTAGCAATGAGTATATCATCAACATATACCAAAAGTGCCATGAAAGAAGCTCCTGAATGCTTGGTGAACAAAGAGTAGTCTGCCTTAGACTGCAGAAAACCATGTTGCAGTAGAGTTGTTGAAAACTTGGAATACCATTGCCTTGAGGCTTGTTTAAGGCCATACAAGGACTTATTCAACTTGCACACAAGCTCCCCCTTGTTGGGCAGGCCTGGAGGAAGACACATATACACTTCTTCATGCAAATCTCCATGAAGAAATGCATTGTTTACATCCAATTGGTGAAGAGTCCAGCCTTGCACGGCAGCCAAAGACAAGAAAAGCTTAACAGTCACCATCTTGGCAACAGGAGAGAATGTCTCAGTATAATCCAAACCCTCTTGTTGAGTAGAACCTTTGGCAACTAACCTTGCTTTGTACCTCTCTACACTGCCATCTGACTTGTATTTGATTTTGAAGACCCACTTACAACCAACAACCCTTTTATTTGGGGCAAAGGAACAAGAGACCAAGTGTTATTGAGTTCTAAAGCCTGAATTTCAGCTGCCATGGTAGCATCCCAATTAGGATCACCAACTGCCTGATGGTAAAATTGTGGTTCCTGAATTGTGGAGATACTATTGCAGAAATGAGAGTAAGAAGGAGAGAGTTTGTGACTAGAAATATAATTCGCAATAGGGTACTTGGTGGGAGCAGCATTGCACTTATAGGCTTGAAGATAAGCAGGTGGTCTAGAAACTCTGGTAGACTTCCTAAGAACAGGAGTGGTTGGAACAAGACTAGCTGGAAGGGGATGAGAAGCATGGACAGGTTCAATGGACAAAGAAGAAGAAGTAATATCAGCAATAGGAGCAGTAATGTCATTAGGAACAAAAACAGAAAAATCCTCAAGAAGATCAATAAAATGTTCTTCAAGAATAGTGGAATCAATATGAACTGAGGGGTCTGGTATAGGAGCAGAATGGTGAATAGAATCAGTGATAGGTAGAGGTGAAGCATCAGGAAAACAATCATGATAAAAGGGGTCAGGTTGAGATAAAGGAACAGAAGCAGGAAGAGACTTAAAGGGAAATACAGATTCATGAAAAAGAACATCTCTAGAAATGAAGCAAGATTTGGTTTGCAAATTCAAGAGCTTGTAACCCTTAACCCCAAAAGGATACCCCAAGAAAACACACTTAAGAGCCCTAGGGTCAAACTTGCCTCTATTGTGAGAGAGAGTAGAAGCAAAACATAAACAACCAAACACTTTGAGATGTGAATAATCTGGAAGTTTATTGTAAAGAAGCTCAAAAGGAGATTTGTTTTTCAAAAGAGGATAAGGGTGTCTGTTTATAAGATGTACAGCAGTGAGGATACAATCACCCCAATAAGCAATAAGAACATTTGATTGTAGCCTTAAAGCTCCCCAATAAGCAATAGGAACATTTGATTGCAGCCTTAAAGCTCTAGCAACACAAAGTATATGTTGATGTTTTCTCTCCACAACAAAATTTTGTTGTGGAGTGGCAACACAACTATGTTGATGAATGATGCCATGAAGCTTAAAGAATTCAATCATTTGAAATTCAAGTCCATTGCCTGTCCTAAAGACTTTAATAGACTTACCAAATTGATTCTTAATCATGGTATAAAAGGATTGTAATAAGGACCTAGTTTTAGACTTAGATTTCATAAGATAAACCCAAGTTGATCTAGTACAATCATTAACAATGGTAAGAAAATACTTGTGACCTGCAACAGTAGGTACCACATAGGGACCCCATATGTCACAATGTATCATATCAAATGGAAATTCAAAAACATGATTATGAAAGGGAAAAGGAAGCCTTTTATGCTTAGCTAGAGGGCAAATCTCACAAATTTCATTAGAGATAGAATTGAGATCAAGAAGTACATTTTTCAAAACAGAAATCTTAGCATCAGAGGGATGCCCAAGTCTGGAGTGCCAGACAGAAGCTGGAATTTTGACATTATTGACTACATGAGATTTATTTGTACTAAAAATGGAATGAAAAACAGAATTAAAAACAGATTGAAAGGATGGAGTAGCTTGGGACTGAGTTGGAATGGCACAAGTATCAGAAGGGCTATGTTGAAGGAGATACAACCCATCATGAACTTCACCCACACCAATCGTCCTCCAGCAATTGAGGTCCTGAATGAAACAAAAAGTAGACAAGAAAATGAGACAACAATGCATTTTCTTGGTGAGTTGGCTGACAGATAAAAGGTTGAAAGAGAAAGATGGAACACAAAGCACATTGGTTAAGTCTAGATTTTCAGAAAGACATATAGAACCAATATAAGTTACCAAGGCAGTCTCACCATTAGGAAGTGCAACCACACAATTAACAGCAGTAAAATCAGTCAACAGATGAATAGAATACACTATATGGTCTGTTGCTCTAGTATCAATAACCCAAGTATTACCACCAAAAGCTGTTCTATGTGTAATTTGGGCAGAAAAGACTGAATGCCTCAAATCAGGACAAGTAGAATTAAACATACCTGCCATGGTGAGAGCATCTGTGGCACTGGAAGAAGAAGGCACAACTGGATTAGGCTTAATCACATTGTTGGCCATGTGCGCTTCCTTGTTGCCCATATTAAACTGAGTCTCATTGCCACCAGAGGTGAGATGAGCAGCTTGCATTTGAGTCCCCAACATGGTCGAAAACTGCTGACATTACTCTTGAGTGAAAGGAAAAATAGTAGATGTATGACCATTGTCTGCACAAGCCTCTTGAACATTGACTTGATTTACCATAAAGTTCTTGCCTTTAGGTTTGAAGCCTAGAGGAAAACCATGTAGCTTGAAGCATTTCTCCATGACATGTCCAAGCTTCCCACAATGAGTGCATATAGGTCTGTCTCTGCCTTTTGAATTCTTTCCTCCAAAAGCACCAGAATTACCAAAGAAACCAGGAAAATTGGGATTGGAATTGACATTAGAACCCTTCACTGCAAGAGTAGTAGACTCTATGTGAACAGAATTGCCAAGCCCTACACTCCTCTGCCTCTCTTCTTGAATCAACAAGGAGTAGACTTTGTTAATGGTTGGCAATGGTTCCATCAACAAGATCTGACCTTTGATCTGAGAGTATGATTCGTTGAGCCCCATCAGAAATTGCATGACTGACTCTTGAAGACGAAGATCTTCAAGCTTCTACGACAAATTACAGGTACACTTTCCACAAGAACAAGTAGGAGTAGGCCTAAAATTCTGAAGTTGATCCGAAAATAGCTTCAATTGAGTAAAATAATTGGTAATTGAAGACTCACCCTGACACATTGAAGCTATATCTTTCTGAAGTTGAAAAACCCTAGGTCCATTCCCTTGAGAATGTGTATCCCTGAGATCATTCCAGATTTCCAGAGTAGTGTCTCTGTAGGTGATACTCACTCGAATTTGGTGTGACATAGCCTTCATCAACCAAGAGCCTACCATGTTGTCACAGCGAATCCAAGCATCAACTGCTACTGGAGTCTTTATCAATGGTGAAGAGAGAGTAATGCTACCATTGACAAAGCCAAACTTGTTCTTGGCAACCAAGGCTTTCCTCATTGAACGAACCCAAGCATGGTAATTCTCACCAATCAACGGTTCAGACACAAGCATGTCTCTAGGACTTTCGGCGTGATGAAGAAATATAGGATTTGAGATATCCTTTACGAGTGCAGGATCTTGCACAGAGGAAGAAGACGAAGTATTAGTTGCTTCAGCCATTGACAAGCTTCAAAGCTCTCAAGAACAAACCCTAGAAATTTTGGGAGAAAATAGAGCAGGAAGGCTCTGATACCATATGAAATTTACTGAGAAAATGATTTCATTGATCTGAGTCAAACAGAGGCAATTATAGGTATTTATATAGCATCACTAAGCAACTAAACCAAGCCAAAACTAACTTATCTGATCTAACAAACTTCCTAACTAACCAATAGAGGTGTACAATTAAGTTAGTCACGTGTAAGTCACATGTCCACTAACGAATACTATACTACACATATAGCTTTCATACTTAAACTACTTGTTGTTGATCTCTGCTTCAACTCTACAGCTACCTGGACTTCTGGACTCATATGATTCACTCAGCTGCTCTAGTTTCTTTGATTTCTGATAGAGGAGGGCATTCCTAGTTCAAAAATGGCTTATGGCTCACTTATATGCAAGCAACCTTTCGCTCTTAGTAAAATTTTGCATTGACTATGTTTAGTTTTTCTCTTAATTATACAAATTTCAATTAAGACAAAGTTTAACAACAAAATTGGTTGTAGCATAAAACTTAAAACCTTATTCAATATCATTAACATTACTAAATATTTCAAAAATATAACCGTTGTATTGCACGTTCTTTACGTTCTTAATACACATTTCAAATTTTGTACCAATCGGATATTATTTACTAGATGATCTATAAGATTATATTTTATGCATAATTTTAAACTAAAAAAAAATCAATTCAAATAATTTATTGATGACATAGCTATTGATCTTTAATTTTCTATAAATTTTGCAAGTATGAAGGATATAAGAAGAAGGAAAAGACTTAGGTACAGTATTTAGGTGTTGTTCCTTAGATTCCCCGCTTAAGATTCTGCCATGTAATTTTTTTCTCATGGGAAGGAAGTATATTTTTTAGTTAAGTAGCCAAATAGCAAATATTAAGAGAGGAACCTAAGGAACACCACCTAAAATATTGTACCTAAGTTTTGTCCTAAGAAGAAAATATAATTCAATGGTGGATTTATCAAAATTCATCTCAAATAAAAAGACATTGAGTAAGGTTGTATTTCTCAAATATGAGTATTTTCAATCTTGGATCTATCATCAACATTAAGTAGTTTTTTTTCTTGAATTCATTATGAGTTTTCTTATTTTACCTTTATGGAATCTCTCTGCACACTTGATAAACCATCTTTTCTATCAATACTAATGAGAAATTTGAAGAGGTGTTTCTATTATCCATTGTTATTCATCAATTTGCTTTGATGGTCCACACATTCTCAAGAATCTCATCATGGTTCATGTTACCCATTAGTTTCTTCAATACGTTTGATTTATTTTTTTGTGTAACGGCCTAATGGGTGAATCTAACATTCTTCTTATACGGAGGTGAACCCCACAACTATTTGACTTAAGTATGCGTTTGGGTACATATTTTTTTTCTACGTGTTTGCGTTTTGCGTTTCCTAACGGTGGGACCCATGTTACAGTAGCAACCTGTTCAGTGGAATGGTAGCGACTTTTACATTAACGCAGCAACTTTTTCACTGGAATGGCACTGTTCAGTGGGTCCCATGCACTGTTCATAGGACCCATAAACCTCTTTTTTTCAACAACTTTTTTATTAAAAATGGGTCTCATGACACTATTCACATTTAAAAATTATTTTACTACAGTATTTTCAGTTTTCAATTTTTAGCAAAATAAGCTGTATCCAAACGAACGCAAAACAAACCTTTTGGATACAACTTATTTTGCTAAAAACTGAAAACTGAAAATACTGTAGCAAAATAATTTTTAAATGTGTAAAAAATTACTGTTCACTCTTTTTTTACCGTTCATATGCCTTGGTGCATTGTTCATGTCCCATGAACAGTGCACTTGGTGCTAGTCTTAAAAAAGAAGAAGAAGCTGAAAACGCGCAAACCTTACAAACGTGAATGTGAACGTGTTATCCAAACCGGGAATTATCCATTGTAAATTAGGAACATAACCTTGCTTTCTTTCCTCCATTAATTTTTTTAAAAAATAAAGTAGTTTCACTATTTAGTATTTATAGAGCCAAAAAAAAGGAAGTATTTTCATATTTTTTTTTTTTTTTAGAAACATTTAAATTAGGACACGCATTTTACATTTAAATTTGAAGAAAAGTATAAATAGATTTTTTTTTTTTTTTTTTTTGAGAGGGGATAAAAGTATAAATAGATAATTATATATCTAACCCCCTGTTTATATGCAATAATTATATTATAGCATATTTAATTAACCTATAACCTGGACCTGAAGGTCCTAAACCCAAAAAAAAAAAAAAAAAAAATCTATGACCCCTTAGCCACATGTGCGGCGGATTGGATAGAAAACTGAAACAACATTTATTTATTTATTTGAATAAAAGGTTAGAATTACCAAAATAAAACTGAAACAGCATATGTAAAACGCAGTTGAGAGGGATATTTTCGTCAACACAAAATTACAACGGCTCTCTCTCAGGAAATATAGCCGTTGCAAGCAACTTTCCAAAAACCTAGAGAAATTACTGAAATTAGACCAAAAAAAAACAGCAGAACAAAACCCTAATAATCATCATCAGTATTGTCACTATATAAACCCTCTCATTCCTCTCACAACACTCACAAACTCTCTCTCTCTCTCTCTCTCTCTCTCTCTCTCTCAAGATCTACTTCTTGTTCACAAGCGCTCAAAATATTCACAACAACAACAAGCTCTCTTCATCAAAACTCTTTCTTTTTGTACTATTTTGTTGCTTTTGATCTAACCCTTTGTTTTACAGGCTTTGATTCATTGATTTCTTTAATTTCTACCTGTTACTAATAGTATCTTTTTGTAGGGTTTTGTGTTCTCTCTCTCTCTCTCTCTCTCTCTCTCTCTCTCTGTATTTTCTTTTTTGTCCATATATATATATTGTTGTTGTTTGTGTTAGAGTTATGGATGCAGGGTCAGTGAATTCTTCTTCATCAAGTTCATACTTGAACGCACAGTCTCGGTGGCCTCTTCGTGACCAATTTCACCAGAAAAAGAGTTCCAAAGAAAACGTAATTTCTTGTGCTTTTTACAGCTTTACCCATTTGATTCCAATTGTCAATTTTCGGTGCCTTCTTCTAATTAATTTCGTTTCTTCAAATGGGTTTTTTACAATTTGGAGATTTGAAATTAGGGTTTCTTGGAATTGGGGATTTTAATTTTTTTCCCCAAATTTCAAACTGTTCTTCCTTTCTCTTTTTAGGGATATGTGATCAAATAACATAAAACGCATATATATATATATATATATATTTATATATTTGGGTACTTGAAATCTGAAACCGATTTTATTATTGTTTGCATCTCTTATTTGCTTCACAGTTTTTTACCTATTTATTTCCATTGTTGATGCTTTCTTGTTATTAATTGAATCACATGGGTTTTCTACAATTTGATATTTGAAATTAGGATTCATGGAATTGGGAATTTTTGGGTTTTTCCCCCTGTGTTTCAATTTCAATGAAATTATTTTTAGGGTTTTTATTGAAAAAGTAGACATTCAAACTGTCCTTTTTTCTTTTATGTCAAAAAATCATATTCCTGTTTTTTGGGTTCTTGAAATCTGAAACCAATGTCAGTTTTCGTTATTAGTTTTTTGAAATATTATAAGTGTTGTCTACTGTGGTATTCTGATGTATTTACCTTTGTTGTTCACAAACAGTTGGATAGATTTATTCCAAACCGATCAGCAATTGATTTTGATTACGCGCACTATATGCTGATGGAAGGGAGGAAAGGCAAAGAGAACCCACCTGCAAGCTCACCCTCCAGAGAGGCCTACAGGAAGCATCTGGCAGAGACCTTCAACATGAACCGGAGTCGAATTCTCGCTTTCAAGAACAAGCCCCCTGCTCCGGTCGAGTTGTTCCCACCTCATTTCTTCTCTTCTCAGCAGCAGGATAAGCCCACCAAGCCCAAGCGAAGCATTCCTCAGGTGGGTCTATGATTCTAGTCTTGCATTTCAGTCTTTTGTGGTATAAAAGTTTATGGACTTGGTTATATAATTAGAGGATAAGACATTAGGATATTAATTTATCTTAATTTAATTTACATGATAGAATACTTCACACACTTTTGGTATACTTCACTCTTGCAATTGCTTCTTTTGTGGTACATAAATTTATGGACTTGGTTGTATTTAGAGGATGACACATCTTCTTGGTTGGAAAATGTTCCTATTAAGTCATCTTAATTTAATTTTACATGATACATAAACAGCCACAAGGGCTATTTCATCATACACCTTTTGAATGCTCATGTAATATCGAGTCTGAATTGTGTATGGTAGCAGTATTGATAAATCAGTTTAATTTTGGGTTTCATTATAGTGTCATATGAATGAGTTTGGGGAATGGAGCAATGTTCTGGTTCCATTTATATAATTTTGTATCCCGTGAAATTTTGATTTTGTTAAAATCTTTGGCTTATAAATGTTCTAAATAGTTGTTTTCTTTCGTTTGGTTATGCAGACTTCTGAGAGGACATTAGATGCCCCTGACCTTGTGGACGATTACTACTTAAATTTACTGGATTGGGGAAGCTGCAATGTTCTTGCAATTGCTCTTGGAAATACAGTGTATCTTTGGGATGCTTCTAATGGTTCTACTTCAGAACTTGTCACTGTTGATGAAGAAAATGGCCCGATTACAAGTGTTAGCTGGGCTCCTGATGGCCAGCACATTGCCATTGGCTTGAACAACTCTGAAGTACAGTTGTGGGATTCAACATCTAACAAACAGGTACCTTAACTTCATTGTTCCTCCTCATGAATTCTATTTTTTAAGTTTTTGCTAATGCTTTTTGGCTTACTGTGTAAATGTTCTTTCTGCAGCTAAGAACTTTGAAAGGAGGCCACAGATTGAGAGTTGGATCACTGGCATGGAACAATCACATCCTTACCACTGGAGGAATGGACAGTCTGATCATTAACAATGATGTAAGAGTCAGATCACATATTGTTGAAACCTACAGAGGTCATGAGCAAGAGGTTTGCGGGCTGAAATGGTCACCCTCAGGCCAGCAATTGGCAAGTGGAGGAAATGATAATCTACTATTTATATGGGACAGATCAACGGCATCTTCAAATTCACCAATGCAATGGGCTCACAGGCTCGAAGATCACACATCTGCAGTGAAAGCTCTTGCTTGGTGTCCTTTCCAGAGCAATTTGCTAGCCTCTGGTGGAGGTGGAGGTGATAGGTGCATAAAGTTTTGGAATACTCATACTGGTGCATGCTTGAATTCTGTGGACACTGGCTCTCAGGTTTGTTCATTATTGTGGAACAAGAATGAGAGAGAGCTGCTCAGCTCTCATGGGTTTACTCAGAACCAGCTTACTCTCTGGAAATATCCATCAATGGTGAAGATGGCCGAGCTCACTGGTCATACTTCCAGAGTTCTGTTTATGGCTCAGGTATATTATATGAACTTGACATGGAAAATTTCTTCATCTCCTTGATATTTTTATGTTTCTTCATGGCTTAACTTGTTTTTCACCCTAAATTGCAGAGCCCAGATGGTTGCACAGTGGCATCAGCAGCAGCAGATGAAACACTCAAATTCTGGAATGTCTTTGGAGCCCCCCAAGCAGCAAAACCTGCTCCAAAAGCAAACCCCGAGCCCTTTTCCCATGTAAATCGTATCCGATAGTGAAACTGCTCAACAACGGGACAAGGCAAAACGCCAACCAAATTAAATTTACTTTTTTGTTTGTTTGCTTGTTTGTTTGAAGAAAGACAGTGATGTAAGTTTTACTTTTTTGCTGAATGTGTAAAGATAGTATATACTTGGTATTATGTGTAAAGTTCTGATTACTCTCAACTCGAGAAAGTTTTGTGTTGTATTCTCCTAATTTTTCTAAGTGAAACTTTTGCCTCAATCTTTGTCCACCTTGTTTTTTTTTTTTTTTTTCCAATCTTTGTTTTGTATTTTAGCTTGTAATTTCTTTTCTTTTAAAATTTTTTATGAATGAGAAAAATTCATTTCAAAAGCACACAATGAAGAAAATAGGAATATCAAGTACACTCAGCAATTTGGCCATAAAGCAATATTTGCTGATGGAAATAGAAGGAGACTTGTCAAAAAAAAAAAAATTATATATATATATATATATATATTTATATATATAGAAGTGAGGGTAATTACTTCAAAAAAAAGAAAAGAGAGCCTTGCTGGTGCCAATGGTTCAGAGTAAAAGAGGAATTTTACAAAGGAACCATAAAATAATAAAGACGCTGAATAAAAATACTCTCTCAAATGAGAAGAGAAAATTAAAGACGCTGATGAATTGAGTAGTCATTTTAATTCAGAACATCCATATCCAAGGAGAGATGATGCTTGGTTTAGCTTAAAGATAAGATATCTACTATAATAAAATAATATATCCATTACACACAACCATCACAACCACACCCACCAGACCCACCAGGCAACACCCACACCCACCACCACGAAACCCACCCGAGCCACCACCACGGACACACAGATCTACCCACAAACCCACCCACACAGACACCGTATTGAACCCAGCGACCTACTCACAAACCACACTAACCCACCACAGCACCAACCATACCACAACACATCGACGCTGATGAACCTAACCGACGTCGACTATTCAACCACACCACAGCCCACCGATGCCGACAAACCCAGCCACCCACCGACGCTGATCAATGGCTTGGGATGGCTGGTGGGTCGGTGACGTTGAGGATGAGTCGGCCCACTACCGCCGGTGAAACAGAGAGATGAGAGTTTGAGAGAGTGAGCTTGAGAGTGTTTGAGAGATGAGAGCTTCAGAGAGTGACACTGAGAGAGAGGCATGGTGAGAATAAAAGAGTATTTGAAAAAAAAAACATATATTATTTTAATTTGGGCTAGAGAATAAAAAATTATTATTTTTAGCTTTCAGCTACAGTGCACAACCATAGATAGCTGTGCACTGTAGCAATGAAGGTAAAAAAAATACTTTAGCTCCACAGTTGTATGATTGATTTTTGTGTTTTGATGGAGCTAAAATAGCTATATAGCTATTTAGCTCCACTACTACAAGTGTTCTAATCTACACCTCCATTTTTGGAGTTCACACAAGCACAAGAATCGTACAAATGAAATTTATGTGGAGGGCATATTATAAAGCAACTTTGCAACTGTGAGTAACTTCCAATTGAATGAAATGTAGAAAATGGTAGAAGTTATAGTACATAAGTATTATGTATGTGTGAATTGTGATGAATTGCTTATTCAAGAACCATATATAAGCAATGAATGATATTTCAATAATATAATAAAAAACGATAGTAAAAATAAAAAACAAATTTACTTTAAGTTACATGGCAAATACACTTTGTATATGACCAACTTTTTTATAAAAGGAAAAAAAAATCGAAAATTACAGTAAATCATAAAAAATTAAAATAAATAATGAAACTCCTTTTAAATTCCTTTGAAACTTTAAATATTGAATTCTAATTGGAATAGAATTTTAATTTTATTAAAAAGTTGGTAATAAAGTTTAGGCAAATATCCAAAATTGACCCTTTAACTTTTAGTTTTTATTTTATTTTATTTTATTTTTTATTTTTATTTCAATCCTCTCACCTTCAATTTTGTTATTTCAGTCCTCTAACTTTTAATTGTTGTTAATTCGGTACTTTGTTAAATCTCAGTTACCTACTGCCCTTAAGTGAGCCAAATGTTAAATTTCGGAATTAAAAGAAAAAAAAAAACTGTTATTAAAAAAAAAAAAAACTATCGTGTTCTTTGTTTACAGGCTTTTGCAATATACTCCCATTGGTGGACAAGTCTAACCAAGCATCAGAACAACTATCACCATCTTGACCAGTAGTCTTGAACTCATTTCCACTGCAACGATTTAGAGGTCTCATATCATCTAACCTGGTCTTAAAATCAAACGCAGGTACCCTCACTGTTGGGATTTATGCCCTAAAATCCAATTTATAGGCATGTCATAAATAATTAAATTGTTTAATTATATAAGACTATCTATAAATGAACTAATGGGACATTATCTTAGTCCATTAGATGCATCGTATGTGATTTATGTGATTTAGTCACAGAAGATATAAATCACAAGTTCTTTGTAAACTCAGAAGTTTAGTTCGTAATCGGTGATGAAATTGGACGTTTCATCTGCGAAGACTATAATATATCAATTAAGATGATTTGTCTTGATCATGGAAATGGAAATTTCTAGTTGGGATGTTGATATGTTTTAAGAGTTAAGACATATTAAATTGGACAGTTGTGAGATTTATTATTCTCCTAATGACTGTCAAATGAATAATAAATCTCACGACTTCTATTTACATCAACTCTAAATCCTGAGAGAATAATGAATCTAATCATGAGATGTAGGTTGCTTTGATATATCAGCAGTGAGATCTATAAGTTACGGTTAAAACCTCAGTATGTTGGGCAGCCACATTTAGTGTTGATGGAACATATATTTTCAAGATAGAATTCATAATCTCTTAACGGAGATATAAAATATTCCCTTAAGATAAGTTTAATGGATTTGGTTATTCAGAGAGTTGAGCCCAACCACTTTAGTAAGGAGTTACTAAAGTATATATTTATGGAATTGGATTTCATAAATATATGATGAATAACATTAAGGATTAAACCGGGTACTCAAGGATTAAGATGTAGTAATCTTCAAAGTGGCAGTCTATATTCGTGACTTTGTATTACTACGAATATTTTAATGAAGGAGTTGCATGTATAATAAAGTCTTGGGATATAATTTATTAATAAGGCCTAGAGTGCAATTATATTTATATAGTGGTATTGAATATAATTAATGGTAACTTTGGACTTGTCAAAAGTTGACAGAAAAGCCCAAGGCCCATTGGAGCTAGAGTTTTATTTGTTCCCTTTTGGTCCCGCTCCAAGTCACACACTAGAGCCCAATTTGAATGGGCCAAAAGGCTAGCCCAATTAGATAATCAGTTGTATATGTAGACGACTAAATTTCTAATTCGAAATTAATCAAACAAGTAAAATAGTTTTACAAATGCGAATTTGTATTGATGAATGTGTGGTACAATTCTCTGTGATTACAAAAGAGTGATCCTCTGATTCGATCTCCTTGAAAGTTTTGTTGATTGGAATTGTGGTGATGTGATTTTGATTCAAACACCAGATATACTTCAATTTGGCTGAAGAATGGATCGAAGATCTTTAAAACAGAATTACAAGGAATCTCTGGCTATGAGCTTGTTAGAAATCCTTTGTTTTTCACGTTCTTCGTGTTCTTCGTGTGTTCTTTATCTTCGAAGGTTTGTGGTGGAAGTTCTTCGATGTTTTAGAGGCTTGAATCCATAGAGCTTCGTTGATTTATGGTTTGTTGAGGTTTCTGGAGGCTTTTGAGCTTGATTCCAGCAAACTTTAAGGTCTTGATTGATAGCTTGGATGATTATGCTTCAAATGTTCTTCGTATTTGAAGGTTGAAGTTTCTTGAAGTTCTTGAAGGCTTTGAGGCTTGATTCTTGCAGAGCTTTTGTACTTCTGAGTGCTTCTGAATCTTTCTTGATGCTGCTTATGCTCTAGATGGCTTCTCTCCCCCTAAATGCCTTAGGAAGGCTTCTATTTATAGGAGTTTAAAGGTAGGTGAGCGACACGTGACAGAGTCTGATTGGTGACACATGTCACAGCTTGATTGGTCGGCTTGTGTCATCGCTTACACGTGCTGGACTGCTTGTGTCATCGCTTACACGTGTTGATGTGTGATTGGTTTATTTCAATGACACTTGGCAAATTTCTGTTGGTTTTTGAGTAATGATAGCAAAACTTAGCAGCCGTATATGGCGCTTTGTAATTGGCTGTATTTTGTGGACTTGGTAGTATGATGTGTCAGCTTGTGATAGGTCGGAAATTTTCCTCTCTACAAATGCCCCTTCGAGACTCGTTCATGCACACAGTTTCGGAGTGTGGTGCGGGAATGAGTTTCGAAAACGAATTTTTATACTTGACTCTTTAAGTGAAGTACTTGAAGGTGGTGAAGCTTTCAGCAGGATGAGGTAATTTTTGAAGAGTAGACCCTCCCATATGAAAGGCTTTGATGAGACTGAAAAGGGGTCTACTAGTATTTGAATGTACTTGCGTGATCGAGCCTTCTCAACAGAGGTTAAGTTGAAGTAATTTCATAAGAGTGTTCCATGGTACTTGGAGTGGGTTGGTGAGGCTGAAAATTATTTGCAAGAAGTTGGATGTGCTTGCAAGAAGTTGGATGTGCTTGCAAGATTGAATCATTTCAGCAGAGGTTAAGCTGAGGTAATTTCAGAAGAGTATTTTGGATTGTTGGCGGCGATCACAGGGTGTTGAAGATGGAGAAGAGGTGAGGATGTTGGCTGGGTATAGCATGAAGAGCTATGGGGCTAGCCTCGCATTTTTAAGAACTCCTGGTGAAGTTATCTCAGAGGAATCTTCTTTGGATTACGGCGAGGACATGTGGGAAAGTGGTTGAATATGCATGTGTCATTGTATCACTCAGGTTAAGTTGAAGTAATTTCACAAGCATATGATTCTGGGTTGAGGGAGATTGTGAAAAGAAGAAGACGATGAAGATGGAAAGGAGATGGTGACTATGTGAAACATACAAAACCATGGAGCTGGCCTTGTACGTCAAGGAATTTCTGGTGTAGGTGTTTGGGGAGTACACCTTGGGATATGGGACCAACTGCATACTGGGTGGTGAAGAAGACGGGGATGAAGCAAAGTGAATGAGTGAAACACATGACACCATGGTGCTGGTCCTGTATGTTGGGGACTCTCTAGTGCAGATGTTTCTAAGGAGTACACCTTGGGATATGGGATCGACTGCATGCTAGGTGAGGTCCGGCGGCAAGTCATCGAATGTGCATGTGTGATGGGACCATGCCGAGGGATGTTAAGTTGAAGTAATTTTAGAAGAGTACTTTCTGAAATACTTCAAGCGGAATTTAAGTTGGAGTAATTCTAGAAAAGTGTGTTCTGAGATGCTAGCAATGACGACCTTTGGGTCCCACACTGGTGGGGACATGGAATAAGGCATTGGCGATCATTTACCAGCTCCAAAGGCTGATCTCTAATGAGCTGGTACCTTGGTGGTCATCGTAAGTGTTGGATGGAAGACAATTTGTAGGATACCCCAACACTTTTTACCATCTTCATCTATTGTCACTTGTTAGAAAAGCACAAAAAAATGAAAGATGGAGCTAACTTGTGATTCTGGTCTTAGAAACCAGCCAAGTTGCTGTTTGTTCCAAACCGCTGCTTCTGTTGGAAGACCAAGCAATTGAAGAGAGACTACGAGAGCCATGAGTTTAGGAACAGGTGTCTCTGCTGGACTTAATGTCCTGGTCAACCAAATCCGAGGAAGCATGGAAGGACGATGCAGGCCTTGTTATGAATAATTTTATGAACAAATGTGGTCGTTAAGGGGAGAAACAAAATTTGTTTGGATCTCAAAACTACAATGATGTTGTGAAGAGGATTTCTACTAAGCTATGAGAGGGTTAATTTCAAACTGATTATGAAGAAATGTTGGTTGCTCGGTGTTGAGAATGATGAGGCTATAACGAGAAATGGTTGTGAGAATGAGGGTTTGAAAATTTGAAAGAAGCGAATCTTCATTTCATGATTCAGTGTGTTTTTCTTGATGAGCTTCAATGAATCCGAACCTTTTATTTATAGCGAAGAGACGAAGAATGGTAGATAGGTAGTTGAGAATGGCAGATGATAAATTTTTGGTGAGAATGGCGGATGAGGAATTTTCGGTGAGAACGGCGGATGAGAATGGTAGGCACTGAATGGGAATGGTAGGTTAGAGACTGGTAGGCACCAAACGAGAGTGGTTGAATTGGTGACCCGAAGTAATTCCCAGGTTAGGATAAACTTGTGAGAGTTCATCTGCTCTTTGAAAGAGAAGTCTTGATGAAGTATGGAGGATAACCCTGAAGGAATCCGAACCAAATGGATGAATCTCCAATTTTGATTTTGGGAGCTTAAGTTTCAGACATTGCTAGTACTTCGGAGAAGTGGGTCAGATTGGTGGTTTCCAAGTCCAAAACAAATAAGTGAATTTCAAAATCAGAATCTTTGCGAAAATCTGAATAGGACAAACTTTGCTTGGACATCATGATTCTTGGTCATAGTTCACATTAAAGCCAACAGTTGTAGAATCACACCATTTGAGCAATTTTGGATTCTTAAATGAAGAAATAGACCCCAAAATCGGAATCTACACGAAAAATTGGACAAGACAGGCCCTTCTTGAAAATTCTGACTTTTGGTCCGGATTTGTGCAAAAGTCAACCTTTTTGGAAATTCAGCTGTTTGCACGATTTTCGAGTTTCAAATGAAGAAACGTATCCCAAAAACAGAATGTACTCGAAAAACTGAGTAAGACAGGCCACTTTTGAAAATTTTGACTTTTTGGTCGAAGTCAAAGTTCAATTTGGTCAAAGCTTTTTTTTTTTTTTTTTTTTAGTTTAGGCGGTTCGGACCGGGTCAGGATGAGCGGGTCAAACCGGGTCGGCTTGGACAAACGGGTCAAGCCTTGGAGGATGACATCATCCATGACGTTATCTGACTAAAGCGCGCGTCAGCGCTTAGCGCGTGAAGCGCATGACAGAATTGCCGACGCGTGGGAGCGTGTGAGCTTGATGCTGGGATCTTCAAAGCATCTGGTGGCACGTGGCGGCGCGTGGCAGGGCTTTTGGAGTTGATTTTCCTGTGGTTTGTAGATCGAGGGCCGTAGAATCTAGTGGTGAGGTTAGTTTTCTTAATTGGTGATCCGATTTGCATAGATGTGAAGGACTAAGCCGCGGGTCATTGTGAGATTGTGGCAGCGCGTGGTGGCGCGTGGGGCATCCGTTGGTGATGATCTTTCTGGGTTTTGTAGATCGAAGGCCGATGAGTCTAGTGGTGGCATCGGTTTTGTAAAATATTTCTCAGATTTGCAGTAATTTGAATGAGAAATCCAGTGGACATTGGGATTTGTGGCCGTGCGTGGCGGCTTGCTATGGCTCCACTGTGGATGATTTTTCTGGGTTTTGAAGCTCGAAGTCTTTAGAAGATTTCGGTGGGTTGATTTTTGTGAAATCTTGTCAGAAGTTGCTAGAAATCCGGAAGAAGAAATGGTAATCATGGTTGAACATATTGCCATTTTATTCTACTAGTTCTGACAGTGTTTGACATTGGTTAATCTGTGTCTCTGCTTTCAAGGTCGGCAGCATCTTATTGCTTTGAACAATATGCAGACTCTTCATCTTGTTTCTAGTGTATCATTTTCTTTCTGGCAGAGTGCATTTGAGTTGCAGAATTTGACTTCAATAATCTATTTGGTGGCAGCATTTAATGGCTTGCCTAGTTTTTTTTTTTTGTTTGTTATCTCAGAATTTTTCTATATAAAACCTCCTGAAGCATGCTTCAGTTTGTACCAGCATAGTCTCTAGAGTGGGTAGCATAATACATAGAGAAATTATGCTTTTTCTTTTTCTTTTATAATTTTTTTTTTCACACGCTTGGTTTGTACTAACCTTTTTTCTTTTGACAGATTAGAGATTAAAATTAGAGCTCTCTCTCTTTATAGATTTTTTTTTGTTTTTTTTTTTTTTTTTTGTTTAGACGTGCCACGAGATTTTCTTTTGACAAGTTCTTTGTTGTTGCTTGTTTTTGTTATGCAGCATGCTTTCCTTGTTTTTTGGGTTTTAGCATCAAGCTTTTCATCAACATTCTTAGCTTGACGTCCATCTTTATTTGGCAACTTTACATTCCATTGAATACAACGTTTTTACGGTGATGTTTGTCTCCATATTATCAAATTATTGCCTTGCAACAACAATCTCTTAGCGATATCCATCCTTGATGTTCTCATAGTGGCAGTCATCTAAGCAACAATGTTATCACCAGTATTCCTGATACAATGATGCTATTACTAGTACTTGACTTTGAAGTTGTACTGGCCTTTGTCCTGGCAATTAAGCTGCACTAGCACTCTTCTTTTGCCATAAAGCTGCCTTGACAGTTTATTTGCATCGAGGCCGTATCAACATCTATCTTTTCCATGAAGCTACGTCAACCCTACTTCTTTGCCATGAAGCTACGCCAACCCTTCATCTTTGCCATGAAGCAACATTTGCACTAACATCTGCTATGAAGTCGCACCATCATTTGCACTGAAGCCGTGTCAACATTCATTTTTGCCATGAAGCTACGTCAACACTTCATCTTTGCCATGAAGCAACATTTGCACTAACATCTGCTATGAAGTTGCACCATCATTTGCACTGAAGCCATGTCAACATTCATCTTTGCCAAGAAGCTATGTCAACACTTCATCTTTTCCATGAAGCAACATTTGCACTTACATTTGCTATGAAGTCGCACCAATTTTTAGAGGCAACATAGCTAAGACATCGAGGGTGCATAGCATTGTAGCCAGACATCAGGATTTCAGAGATGCCAATAAGAAGTTGAAGATGTAAGGAAATGCCAACAAAACCCTGAAGATGTCAGAACATGCCAGCAAGAATTCGACATTGCTTAAACATGCCCATGGAAGCAAGGTGATGCAACACCGACTCCAGATACATGATCTATTATCATTCCGAAGGAAGTTGACGTTGTCCAAATTTCAGAGATATGATGTGAAACGACACTATTCTGAAGGGAGATGAAGTGGTTCAAATTTCAGAGCTATGAAGTAGCATAACTTGGAAGAGAGACGATGTAGCTTAGACTTGCAAGGTACAAGAAGATGCCCCCAAGAGATAATGCAAAGCATACTTCAGAAACATAGGAGAATGTCCATAGAAGATGGGCAATGCTATGCAGACTTCATTTAGTCTTTATCTTCGACTACAACAATCTTTGATCATCCAATTGAGCAGTTGACTGCCTTTAAGCAATGCCTTGCCAACCAAAGGGACCTTAAAAGCATATCGATGACCGTTGGAAAACTCTCAAGCTAGATTGACAATCTTTCTTCTTTTCATGTGACTGAACTTAGTGACAAGTACTAAGCTGCCTACGTACCCCGAAGAGGGATCAAGTCATCACGTAGTTCAACAGATTTTTTTTTCTTGATGATTTTTTTTTCATTGTTTTGTTTTGTTTTTTTTTTTTTTTGTTTTTTTTTATCTTTTTTTTTTTGTTTTTTTTTGCAAAAAAGGAGGGCTCAGTGTGTAATAGTGGGTATCACCACTAATCGAACCCGAGACCCCTCAAGGGCAACATGGGCATCCAACCACTACGCCACACTAGTAATTGGTGACATAGAGTAGGTTTAATTTCTCCTTATTGGTACGCTTTCAAAGGTACTGGGAAGACATCATGTACTCTTGTAGCGTTACAGTGGGTAGTTTAAGCTCTTATCAGGGAGCAATCCTGGATTTTCAAGCATAGAAGCGTTTAAGGAACTTCCCATTGATGGGGCCGATCCTTATGCCCTCATGATCAATCAACTTGTAAGCTCCATTGGTGTAGACTTCTTGCACAACATAAGGTCCATCCCATTTTGAAGTGAACTTGTTGCCTGTATAATGAGTTGTGATGATAGGTCTTCGAATGGCGAGGACTAAGTCACCTACTTGGAATGATCGTGGTTTAACTCTTTTATTGAATGCGCTTGAAAGACGAGCTTGATAGCACTCAAGGCGTTGTTGGGCCTCAAGCCTTTTCTCATCAAGTGCCTCTAATTCTTGCAATCTGAGCTTCGCATTTTCTTCTTCAGTCAACCCTTCTTGAATGGCAATCCGTAATGATGGGACTTGGCGTTCTAAAGGAAGGACAGCTTCCACTCCATAAACAAGAGAATATGGCGTTGCTTGAGTAAGCGTTCGAAATGTTGTTCGATATGCCCATAATGCTTCTCCGATTCTTTCGTGCCAATCTCGCTTTGATTTGGATATCACCTTTTTTAACAAACTGCCAAGTGTTTTGTTAAAGGCTTCAGCTAATCCATTTGCCGGGGCATTATACATGGAGGAGTTGTATTGTTTAAATCCAAACTTCTCACATAGCTCCGTCATTAGCCTATTGTAGAACGGCTTGCCATTATCAGTTATGATATACCTTGGGACACCATACCGATAGATCAAGTGAGTTCGAATGAAATTGACCACCGTTTCTTTCTTCACTTCCCTAAGAGGCACAGCTTCCGCCCACTTTGAGAAGTAATTAGTTGCAGCCAAGATGTATAAATGGCCATCGGATGACTTTGGTAATGGCCCTATTGCATCAAGTCCACATGCATCAAAAGGCCAAGAAGCTACAGTCGGGTGTAGAGGTTCTGGCGGCTGATGGATGAAGTTTGCGTGATATTGACAAGCTTCACACTTCTTAGCACACTCTAAGGAACTTGCACCATCGTAAGCCAATAGTAACCCATTCGTTTGATCCTGTAGTGTAACTTGGGACCTGATTGGTGTGCACCGCATATTCTAGAATGAGCCTCTTCTAAAGCTTGTTTAGCCTCTTCCTCTCCTAAGCATCGGAGAAACAAACCATCAAAGGAACGGCGGAAGAGAGTGTCCTTATAGTAAATGAATCCAGCAGCCCTTCGCCGTACTTTAGTCTTGTGGCGTGTATCATCCGGGAGTCTTCCATGTTGAAGGTACCCAATGATCGCTTGTCGCCAATCTTCTTTTTCAACAAGGCATACAGAAATGATGTTGACTTGCTCTTCTTCTTCTTCTTCTTCTTCTTCTTCTTCTAAGAGAGGTACCACCCACCTCTGGGAAACAGCAACTTTGGCTGTCTCTTCTTGGGATAATGCTAAGGCAGTAACCAAATTAGCAAACGCATTAGCCTGTCTATTCTCATTCCTTGGTATATGCTCCAATGTGACAGCCACAAAATTTGCTAGCAACTTCTTCGCATATTTGCAATAAGGGATAAGGTTTTCTTTCTTGATATCATACTGCTCCAAGATTTGGTTGATAACTAATTTGGAATCCCCAAAGATCTCAAGTTGCGATATGCCCATCTCAATGGCCATTTGTAGACCAATAATCAACGCTTGATATTCAGCTACGTTGTTAGAGCAAAGTTCGCTTAACGAGAACGAGTATAGAAGTATTTGCCGCTGTGGAGAAACAAACACTACACCTGCCCCCGCTTCTTCTCGACGTGCAGCTCCATCGAAAAACATCATCCATGGTGGCATCACTTCAATGAAAAAAACATCTTCATCCGGGAAATCATCGAAGAACTCCCAATTAGATGGAATTGGGTGATTAGCTATGAAATCTGCCAATGCTTGTCCTTTGACAGCTTTTTGTGGGACGTATGCAAGGTCATATTGTTGTAGCAAGACTGCCCATCGAGCTATACGACCCGAAACCACTAGCCTAGAAAGGACATATTTAATCGGGTCTGCTTTTGCTATTAAACGGACCGTATATGCTTGCATGTAGTGCTCTAGTTTGTCTATGGCAAAGAAAAGAGCGAGACACATCTTTTCAATAGGAGAATAATTTAATTCAGCCCCATTGAGAGTTCGACTTAGATAATAGAGGGCTCTTTCCTTCTCCTCTTTATTTTCTTGTGCCATAAGAGCACCTAGAGACTTTTCTTGTGCTGCGATGTATAGCACCAAAGGCTTTCCTGGGATAGGAGCACCTAAGACTGGAGGATTAAGCAGATATTTTTTGATGCGTGCAAAAGCATTGCTACAAGCCTCATCCCATTCAAAGTGCACATCCTTCTTCATCAATCTATGGAAAGGTTGACATCAACCAGCCAAGTTCGAAATAAATCGCCGTATGTAGGCTAGTTTTCCCTGCAAGCCTCTAAGTTTTAGCAGATTCTTGGGCTCTGGCATTTTCTGGATAGCTTCTATTTTAGACTGGTCAATTTTAACATCGCGGTGCCTCACAATGAAACCAAGAAATTTCCTAGATGTTACGCCAAAAGCCCATTTGCGGGGATTCATTTTAAGCTGATACTTTCTTAGGCGTTTGAACACAGATTGAAGATCTACCAGATGGTCTTCCCTCCTTTTTGTTTTAACCACCAGATCATCGACATAACACTCTACATTTTTATGAAGTACATTATCAAAAATCTTTTGCATAGCCCGTTGATAAGTAGCACCTGCGTTCTTTAGTCCAAAAGGCATCACTTTGTAACAGTAAATGCCCTTAGGAGTACGAAATGCTGTAAGCTCTTCATCCTTAGGATTCATTCGAATTTGGTTGTAACCTAAAGAACCATCCATGAAAGATAAAGCTTCATGACTAGTAGTGGCATCAACCATGACCTCAATGATGGGTAATGGGAAATCATCCTTGGGACATGCATTGTTCAAATCACGGAAGTCAACGCATACCCGAATTTGTTCATTCTTCTTTTTGACAGGGACAATGTTAGCGATCCATTCCGGGTACTATACTTCACGAATGAAGCCCGCCTCAATTAGCTTATTGACCTCAGTTTCTATTTGAGGGATAAGCTCCGGCCGAAAGCGTCTTTGGGCTTGTTTGACTGGGCACACACCCTTTCTTACTGCCAAATGGTGTAGGGAAATACCTGGATTGAGCCCAGGCATTTCTTTGAAAGTCCAAGCAAACACATCTTTATATTCTCCCAGGAGCTTGAGGTATCCTTCTTCTTCTTCAGGAGTGAGAAGCGCACTGATGAAAGTGGGTCGAGGTTCTTCAATAGTTCCTAAATTGATCTCTTTAAGTTCATCAACTGTAGCCTGTACTCCATCTTCCAAGGCTGGGGGAGCTTCATCGACCTCTTCATTGGTTGCTTCGGCATCTAAAAGTGTACCCTCTTCTATTGTAATATGAAACGAGGATGATACTTCCTCAATTTGCTCATTGTGTACAAATGATTATCCAGTGTGTACAATCGTTCGCCTTTTGACTTTGAGCGATCTTTCAGTGCTAATGTCTAGAGTAAAGTTACACTTCATGCGTGAAGGAATGCTACTGCGGATCTCATCATTAGCTTTCTTCTCCTTTTGAACCTCAAAATTTATTGAATTCTGAGGATGACTATCAACAGGCCTTCTTGTTGCCCCCAATCGATCAAAGATTGATTTACAAGCAAGAGTGTCTCGATTTTGTGTTAAGCAAGTTGTACTTAACCTATCAAACACTGTGATTCGTGATGATGAGGCCTCGATGCGATCGAACACTGAGACGCGCAATGAAGAATGATCTTCTCTTTGTTTTGAACCTTCGCCGACCTCCCCTGTTATGTATTGGGAACTTGAAGCATTGCTTCTTCTTTTGATCCATATTTGAGCCGGTTGTTCTGGAGTATAACCTAATCCGATCTTTGGGATAGGAATTCTATGCCCTTCAAGCCGCATTTTCCTTTGTGTTTTGCTAAGGCCATGCATTTCTTCTCCGGTGGCTTCTGTAATTAGTTTCCCTAGGTCCCCCTATTTTGAGAAGTCGTGGCCTGCTCTGGCTAACAACCTATATGCCTTTGGGTCAAACCATTCTTTCGTCCGTTCATTTGGTAGAATACTATCCTCTGTCAGACTTTGTGAAGACCTCACGAATCCATTTAATGGCTTCGAGGGCAAAGGATTTGTGGATGAAGTTAAAGGCATGACATGATTTTCTTTCAATACGGCTACATCCTCCATCGTGAGCTTTGCGGGAGCCCTTCCCATGTCTTCTGTGGATTGAAGGCATTCTGCTAATGGTGATTGTCCATTCTTGTGGCGTGATAATGGTACATATCGGAGGAATGGAAGGCTATTGGAAGGATTTGAAATTTCTGCTCTCACTGAATTATTGGTAGATTCACTAGAATGATCATTCCCATATTCTGGACCTTCCTTTAGGGAAGGAATATCCTTTCTAGCGATGAATTTAACATGCTTATTTTCACCCTGCTTGCTTTCCATGGACAGAATCTCAACTGGGAAGACTTCACTAGGAATGTCATCTTCTACATAAAATTTCGCGTCAGCAAAGTGAGCTTCAGTCTCAGTGAAAGGCTTCAAATTGGCATTGACCTTTTTTATTCCTCTTTGAAAGAACTTGAAACATTGATGCAAAGTTGATGGCACTATTCCGTTTCCATGGATCCATGGACGTCCTAACAACATGTTGTAGGTTGTCTTGGCATCAATGACATGGAACAAAACGTTGCTTGTTAATTCTCCAATGATTAATTCCAAGTGTATCATGCCGATTGCACGTTGTCCTTCTTGGTTAAAACCTTGAATGACCAAACAACTATGTGATAATTCCTCCATAGTAAGACCAAGTCGTCTTATTGTCATTTTTGGTAGGATATTAACAGCTGAACCTCCATCAATGAGGATACGATCGATCTTTTGTTCACGAGCATAACCGGAGAGTAAAGTGAACGATTGTGGGGCTTAGAGCCTAACAACAGATCCTCATCAGTGAAAGTTAAGTCCGAAGAGCATGCGTAATATCCCTGTACTTGTTGAAGCGTACTGGTATAAGAGATGTACATCTCTAGCTTTTCAAGAGCTTGGGTGAGTACCTCTTTTGATGAGGTGGAGGATTGCAAGGGTTCGACTTCATTAACCTGAGATTGGGGTTCCTTTAAGGATGACGAAGTCTCATTTGGACCACCATGGTCTACATCCTCCTTTTCGTTATGAATTTCGTGACGAGAGACCGTGTGAATGGCCTCTGCTGAGTCATTTTGAAAGAATTTTCTGGGGAAGAATTCTTCCAATGTGATGAGCTTTCGAGGTTTCTGGGTTTGTGCCGAATATTCATACATTTTATAAGTTCGTTTAGACCCTTAAACCCAACAGATTAACCTAGAGAATTAGCCAAGTGATTAACTTAGGTAATTTAATTAAATCTAGGTTAACACAAAATAAACAAAAACAGTAAAGCAGCGGAAATTAAATAACACAAAGATCTGATGACCCAGGAAAACCAAACTGGTAAAAAACCTAGGGAGGATTTAACCTAGCTATCCTCAAGGTAAACTGAATCCACTATGAAAGAATCGAAGTTTACACAATAAGACTTAGACCACTAACATCCTATTGCTACCCAAGTGTAGGAAACTTACTACCACGACCCCATGATAGCTCCGAGATCCACGGACTCCTTCTTTCCTTGAATTCTTCAGCAAATCACAAGCGCACCTGCTTGTATATCTTTATACTCTTTTGATTCTGCAACTGTATTGATTTACACAACTCTTGACATGAATCTCAAGTTTGTAAACCCTAAGTGTATGTGAAGGTAAACACCTCTAGATCTCACAATGAGATTCACAAACACAGCATTCAGAATTCTAAAAACGTGGCTAAAGTTTCCCCTTTTATACTTAGGGCAAAACATAAAACCCTATACATTAAATGGGCTTGGGCTGAGTTGGAATTTTCTGCAAAAAAACGATCTGCCCGATTTTCCATCGATCGAGCCTAATTTTCGATCGATCGAGTCAGGCAGAAAGTTAACAGTTACTTCTGCAGTAAACTCGATTCCAACTTTACATAAACGTCATACTTTTGAGCAAGGCTAACACAAGACTAAACATTGTTTTGATCATGGTTTGCCAACATACAAATTGAAGTTCTAATACATTAGTTCCTAATTCCTAGAACCTAACAAACTCCCCCTTTGGCAATCCGTGACAAAACACAGACTCAACAAAAAGCTCAAAGTTTACAAATTGAAATAGCCCATTACAAAATAAATAGCCACTTAAACAATTCAACCTAAACTACTATCTAACAGTTGCAAAGTAGACAGCAGCTCGACTGAAAAAACCTGTATATTCCTGTAACACTTAACAAACACATAAATGCATGTGTGGAAGAAAAAAAAACAAGGAATATAAAAAAAACTTCTTGATTTCACATAACACAAAATAAAGACATATATCATGAATAACATCATAAATATAAATCAATAAGCAATGAAGTATAGTGAAACAAGAAACATATCAGTAACCAATGTATCACAAAATATATCTCCTAATCAAGAGCCAAAAAAAATGTAAATACAAGGTGAAGTGCCTAGATACAATCTAATAACTCCACAAGCTCCGCAATATCACTACTAAGTACAAAACTCCCCCTAAAATGAAAATCTCCACACAAAAAAAAAAATCTCCTAGATACATAAGAACCACACAATAGAATGCACTCCCCCTTTTTGTGACAAATTGCCAAAGGGCACTCACTCATCATCAAAAGGAGGTGGAGGAGAATGACGAGAACTCGCCAAGTCCGCTCGCAATGCACGTAGCTCATCAAGGATGTCCACCAATAACTGACCATGAGCCTGTTCATGTCCACCAATAACATGAACAGGCTCAGACGCAGGAAAATCACCTAAACCAAGAAAAAGGAGAATCCTATGAATAAAAACGGGAAAGAATAACGCATGAGCCGTAGAGCTAGACCGATGAACCTCGTTCAAAGAACGAAGGAAAAAATGAGGAAAACTGATAGGAGCATCAGTAACAAGGGCATACAAAAACACACATCGCTCAAGAGGGATGGTGTGGACATGAGAAATAGGCCACAAAGAATGACACGCTATCCTAAAGAAAAGATAGTGAAGCTCGAAAAGCTCAGCAGAAGTGATCCGAGGATCAGAACCCTACTGGATAGAAGACCCAGCGATGTATGACAGCACGTCATCAAGAGGTGGAGACTCCTCATAAGGAAAAACGGGATGGTCAACAATGGGCACCCCAAGAGCATCAGACACAACCGTAGGGGTAATGCGATACTCTACACCTCATAACCAAACCTTAACAAAGGTGTTGGTATCATAGATGTGGATAGAGAGGTTCGAATAGAACTCTCTAATCAAGGTGGTAGGAGGAGGAGAATGCTCATACTCGAGCAAAGATAACCAACCCCGACGCTCAAAGTTACGTCTCACCTTAGGATCTACCTCATCTAGTATGACCCTACACTCAGCCCAAATATGACGCCTAAGGTTCAAGGTCTCATAGGTCTCTTGGTTTTTCTCACTAGGGAACCGCTCAGTATCAAAAGAAGGTGAAGGGTCAGAAGTCCTATGGGCTCTAGTTTTCCTAGGCATGGTGCTAAGGAATAAAGAGAGACACAGAAAGAGAGGAGCCAAAACCAAAAAAACCAAGGGCAGACTGCAAGTTAGCACAGCACAAAATATAGAAACAACAATTCTATATGATGCATGAACAAATTATGCAAATGATGCATGAACTAATGCAGTGACAAGTTCAAATATGATCCAAATTAACTAAATTGGCTTGAGCATAGAATTTTATATCAAAAATACCCAATTTTGGAAAAACCCAATTTTCAAAACACAATAAATTGATAAATTGATCATCACAACAGTTAATTAACACAATATAATGATCAAATTAATCAATCTAACAAGCCAATTTTATCAATTTACATTAAATTGAACAAAAAGCCCAAAATCCCCAATTTCAAGCCCTAGAAATTCAAAATTTTCACAAAACACCAAAATAATCGAATTAAACCACTTGTAGTGCTTGTGTATAGTGTCTTCACAAAAACCCATGAAAAATTTGAGAAAGAAACACTCAAAATCAATTCCAAATTTGCCAAAATAAAAATTCCGAAAATAACCCAAAAAATGCATGAAACTTGAAAATAAATGCAAAGGGAGGGGCAAAAAGGTCTTACCGGCCTTGGGAGAGAGAGATTATGCAAAAAGATCCGAAGAAAACGACAAATCCAGCAAAAATGGCTTTGACCGGTTGGTAGGAGACAAAAAGAGTTTGAAAAGTTTTTGAAAAAGTAAAGAAATCACGTGGAAAACTCCTTTTTAAAAACAATCATCCCGATTTTCGATCGATTGAAAATTACATTCGATCGGTCGAAAACAGCTTCGATTGATCCAAATTCAGCTTGGATCGATCGAGTCAACCAGAAACTTTTCCATTGATTTTGAAACATTTTCAATCGGTCGAAAATCAGTTTCGATCGATCGAAATTCTGGAAAAATTAATTTTTTGAAAAACACACCAATTTCAGTGCAGTCACTTTTCAAAGCATCAGATTTTATGAGAAAGATGCATGAGTATGAGATGAGATGTTTTCCAAAAACACATGAATTCAACCCAGATTTCTCAAAGCAAAATTGTCTTTCAATACCCCAAAAAAAAAAACTCAAACAAGCAAACATGTTCTGCATCAAATTCCAGCAATTCTCAAACTTGGTTGGTCAGACCAAAGAACACACAATAACATGTACATAGTTTAGCAAAGAATAACTTGTGTAGTGTGTGCAACTAGCATAAGCTTGAGAAACATGTGAGGGGATATACACATAGAGATCAATCACAATTTCTACGAAATCCATCACATGAATTTGAAAGAGACTATTCCTTAAAGAGTTACATCATATAACTCTCACATCTCCTAGAAAAAAGCTTGCAATCATGTAAGTTTCTTGATTTGCCTCATTATTCAATTTAATTGATTAGAAACTTAATAAAAGCCGGGATAATGTACACACCATTTTTATGAATTATTTGAAATTATTATAGCCCAATAATGTACACACCAATTTTAGTTAGAGGCTACACCTTATGTTCTTTTTGTGCATGTGCTACACTTTCTCGAGCACAAAATCTTACGATATGCATTAAGGTGTTCATGATTGGCTAGTAAACAGTGGTAAGATGGTTATTTATGCCTTTCTCAAAAAGTTCAAGTCCAACAATCAAAGACATACGACTTCAAAATCAAGAGCATGTGATCAACAAATATAGCATCTTCCCACACAACATGCACCACAAAACTTTAGCTAGTAAAGTGCAAAAAGAATAGTGCATCAAAGCTAAACAAGGTACATACATACGATATGTAAAATTTGATTGACCAACCTTGTCTTCAAATTCAAGAAAAAATAGCAAAAACACAATTTGCAAAAAGAAACTTTTTTTTTTTTTATATAAAAGAAACAAACATCCTAGAATGAAATGCATGAATGTAATGCAATGCAACTCCTAGAAACAGAGGTCACCAAAGATAGAGTAATGAAGCACAAGGACCATGTCAGACAGACTCAATTTGATTGAGTCTTTTGCATCCAAAACTTTTTAGATGCAACTCTTGCTTTGGAGTTATGATTCACATTAGAATTCTGAGCAACTCCAGGATTGGAATAAAGGTTTAACGCCTTTACCAATTCACCAATAAGTACCATAGGATCATGTGCTTGGGGCACAGGTACTTTAGTTTTACTTGCTCGCTTTGCAGCTTGCAACTTAAAACAATTTGGACGTATGTGTCCAGGTTTTCCACAAAAATGACAAACCCATGCAGGCTTATCATGCAACTTGCCCTTAGTAGAAGTAGAAGCTCTAGAATGAGAAGCTTGAAGATCAACCCTAATCTTTCTAGGTGGAGTAACATCTATAGGTTTGACAGATTCACTCACCAAGGGTTTGACAATCTCACTCTTAGTAGGTTCAGAAGAGGGAACAAATTTAGTGGAAGAAGGTTCAGGCACAGAGATGCTATCCACAAAACCTAAACCAGTTTTATCAGAAGGAGACTTTTGAACACTCAGCATGTGATCAAGTTTGGAGCTTGCAGACCTATTAGTTTGTTCTCTAGCAACAGATAATTCAAGTTCCAAACATTTGACTTTATCAAGTAACAACATGTTCTCAGATTTCACATTATTCAAAAGCTCATTTGCATCAAACAATTTCACAAGTAAAATTTTCTTTTCAAGTTCCAAAGATGCAATTTTCTTCAAGCATAAATCAACATTCATGACATCCTTTGCAGCAACTTTGCAAAGTTTATTATAGGCTTCCTGTAAATCTGCATCCTCAGAGAGTTCCCCATCAGAAGGGTTCTCTTCAACAGACATGCTTTCATTAACTACAGTAGTAGCAGTGAAAGCAATGAAGTTTCCATCCTCATCACTAGCGGATTCATTGTCAGAAACTTCATCATCACTAAGGGTTACAGCCATAGCCTTACCCTTAGACCTCAAGTATGTAGGACATTCAGATTTCAAATGAATATACCCTTGACAACCATAACATTGTTGTCCCAAAGAATTATTAGAAGGCTGACCTACTTTCTCCTTAGGTTTTTCAGTGTTATCTACCTTAGTGGGATCATTCCTCCTAAAATTTCTAGGTTCAACAGTGTTCTTGCCTCTTGCCCTTCTGTTATTGTTCCTAAGAAAGTTTCTAAAGTTCTTAGCAAGATAGGCAATCTCTATAGCAAAGAGTTCATCATCAAATCCACCATCCTCAACATCATCAACAGACTTAAGAGCCATTGATTTGGATTTGTTAGTCTTAGGGAGGTCTAACTCATAGGACTGAAGAGATCCTACAAGTTCATCAACAGGGATGGAGTCCACATCCTTGCTCTCAGTGATGGCAGTCACTTTGGGTCTAAAATCCTCAGTCAAAGATCTAAGAATCTTCCTAACAATTTTAGGTTGATCATAGATTTCACCCAAATTATAAGCAGAATTAACAATATCATTCAATTTAGCATAGAATTCATCAAAAGATTCATCATCATTCATTCTAATGCTTTCAAATCTAGAGGTTAATTGCTGCAACTTATTAATCTTAATTGCCTTCGTGCCTTCATGCACAGTCTGGAGAATTTTCCAAGCAGTATGAGCAACCTCAACAATAGAGATTCTCTTAAATTCCTCCATTGAGACAGCATTAAAAATAGCATTCATAGCTTTGCTATTGAAAGCGGCTGCCTCCTTTTGAGAAGTTTGCCACTCACTCACAGGAGTAGTGGGCTTCTCCCATCCGTACTCAACGGAATTCCAAACTCTCTCATCAATGGATTTCAGGAATGCTTTCATCCTTACTTTCCAATAAGCATAGTTGTTTCCATCAAAGTGAGTTAGAACAACAAGAGAGTGTCCATGTTCTATGACAACAGGGGTCAAGGATCAGCTAAAAGATCAAAGGATCAAACACAAAAGCTACCCGCTCTGATATCACTTTTAAGTTCGTTTAGACCCCTTAAACCCAACAGATTAACCTAGAGAATTAGCCAAGTGATTAACTTAGGTAATTTAATTAAATCTAGGTTAACACAAAATAAACAAAAACAGTAAAGCAGCAGAAATTAAATAACACAAAGATCTGATGACCCAGGAAAACCAAACCGGTAAAAAACCTAGGGAGGATTTAACCTAGCTATCCTCAAGGTAAACTGAATCCACTATGAAAGAATCGAAGTTTACACAACAAGACTTAGACCACTAACATCCTATTGCTACCCAAGTGTAGGAAACTTACTACCATGACCCCATGATAGCTACGAGATCCACGGACTCCTTCTTTCCTTGAATTCTTCAGCAAATCACAAGCGCACCTGCTTGTATATCTTTATGCTCTTTTGATTCTGCAACAGTATTGATTTACATAACTCTTGACATGAATCTCAAGTTTGTAAACCCTAAGTGTATGTGAAGGTAAACACCTCTAGATCTCACAATGAGATTCACAAACACGGCATTCAGAACTCTAAAAACGTGGCTAGGGTTTCCCCTTTTATACTTAGGGCAAAACATAAAACCCTATACATTAAATGGGCTTGGGCTGAGTTGGAATTTTCTGCAGAAAAACGATTTGCCCGATTTTCAATCGATCGAGCCTAATTTTTGATCGATCGAGTCAGGCAGAAAGTTAACAGTTACTTCTGCAGTAAACTCGATTCCAACTTTACATAAACGCCATACTTTTGAGCAAGTCTAACACAAGACTAAACATTGTTTTGATCATGGTTTGCCAACATACAAATTGAAGTTCTAATACATTAGTTCCTAATTCCTAGAACCTAACACATTTTTGTTCTCGGTCTCTTTTGCCTTTTATTACTCCTTCTTCTTGACTAAGGCTGAATCTGGCTTTGTGCTCTTCTGGACTCTTGGGTGATTAGATGAAGAGGGAATGCTCGTTTCTTCTTCCATCTCTTACGAGTAACTATTGTCTAGCCCTCTTCCTCATCCATGGCTAACCCTTTATCCTCATTTGCATTATAATCAGATGCTTTTTGTGAGAGCTGAACTTGAACAGGTTCCAGAGAACCAAACTGGACGAGCGTGGTATTTGCACCATGCTTAGTAGTTAGAGACATGCAACCAGGTAACACACAAGCAAATATAGCAAGGTTTGACTAAGCAACATCATTAAAATCCAGGTCGATTTTCCTTTCCTTGGCCAGCTTCATGATGAGCTCTTTAAGAACAAAGCATTTTTGGATTGGATGGCTTATGATGCGATGATACTTACAATAGTTTGGGTCATTAACTTTTCCTATCTCTCCTAGTCATTTGCATTCTGGCAATTTAATTAATTTCAACTTGAGCAGTTGTTCTAGCATTTCGGGCATATCGGCATCTAGGAAAGGATACACCTTTTGTTCCCATTCCTTAAGTGATGAGCGACGCATCTCACGCCGTTGGCCTTCCTCAGGCCTCTTCTCATTGGCCTTCACATTTCTTGTTGAAATTTTGACTGGGGCAGGGTTGATATTCATTGAGTCTTTGATATTACCTTTTGCATTCTTGTCAGTTTTCTTTATTTCTCGTCTTTCTTTTCTTTCCTCAGGTATGGGAGTTTTTTTATTTCCATGGCTAGAGATACTCAATTCCATGTCATGTGCACGAGTTGCTAATTCTTCAAACGTTCGGGGCTTTATCCCTTGAAGGATGTACAGAAGTCCCCAATGCATGCCTTGGATGCACATTTCTACAGCAGATATTTCAGAAAGTCTATCCTTGCAATCTAGACTCAAAGAACGCCACCGATTGATGTAATCAACGACAGGCTCATCTTTCCATTGCTTGGTATTGGTAAGCTCCATCATGCTTACCGTGCGACGTGTGCTGTAGAATCGGTTGAGAAACTCTCTTTCAAGTTGTTCCCAACTATCGATTGATTCAGGTTCTAAGTCCGTATACCAATCAAAGGCATTCCCTTTTAGTAAACGGACAAACTGCTTTACAAAGAGGCCTCCTTGGGTCCCTGCATTCTCGCAAGTTTCTACAAAGTGAGCAACGTGTTGCTTAGGGTTTCCTTTACCATTAAATTGCAAGAACTTGGGGGGTTGATATCCATTCGGCATTCTCATACTGTTAATGCGCTTGGTATAGGGTTTCGAATATATGAGAGAACTTGTAGAAGAACCTTCATATTGTGCTGGAATGGTGTTTGTTATCATATACTGCAGTTGTTGGACAGATATTAAGGCCATTGAGGTGGAATGTCCGTGTTGTGAAGTGCCTTCACCTCCTTTTCCCTTATCTACTCTAGCGTTATCTCCTTTCAAGGTAAAGCCAAGTGGGTGCTCAAGGTTAAGATCTGATTCACCAGAATCTTGTACCTCCAGTTTGTTCATCAGGGTTGCAATTTGGACATCCTTATCTTTAAGTGCTTTTGTGAGAAGGGTGACCCTTTGTTCCATTTCAGCCATCTTTTCTTCCATGGTAGAAGTGTTGGTCATCATCACTGGCATGACCTCTAGATATGATGGAGAAAGTGATGAAACAGGATGAGTCAAAGGTACTTCATTCCTTAAGATTCTCATTATGGGTGAAGAGCCAATAGAAAAGGTCTTTGTTGTGGATGATTCATTATCAATCTCCAAATCGTCTGAGACAAATGAATCCTTGGGGGTAGTTTCCCTATTTGCAAGAAAGTCTAGAGAGATGACAGTATGAGGTTCGCTTTCTTTGGTTGCTTGGGGTTGAAGTCGGTCAAGTGCCTTGGATCGACTGCGAGTGATTAGGCCGACATAATCATCGGCAATGGAAGCATTAACCACTGACTTTCGGACATTCTTACTAGAGGCCATTGAAGCTGGTAGCAAATTGAATTTCTTTTCTTTTGAAAGAGAAAGAGATGAGAGGCGGAGATGTCCCACCGGGCGTGCCAGAATATGTAGACGACTAAATTTCTAATTCAAAATTAATCAAACAAGTAAAATAGTTTCACAAATGCGAATTTGTATTGATGAATGTGTGGTACAATTCTCTGTGATTACAAAAGAGTGATCCTCTGATTCGATCTCCTTGAAAGTTTTGTTGATTGGAATTGTGGTTATGTGATTTTGATTCGAACACCAAATATACTTCAATTTGGCTGAAGAATGGATCGAAGATCTTTGAAATAGAATTACAAGGAATTTCTGGCTATGAGCTTGTTAGAAATCCTTTGTTTTTCACGTTCTTCGTGTTCTTGGTGCGTTCTTCATCTTCGAAGGTTTGTGGTGGAAATTCTTTGGTGCTTTAGAGGCTTGAATTTGTAGAGTTTCGTTGATTTATGGTTTGTTGAGGTTTCTAGAGGCTTTTGAGCTTGATTCCAGCAAACTTCAAGGTCTAGGTTGATAGCTTGGATGATTCTGCTTCGAATGTTCTTCGTATTTGAAGGTTGAAGTTTCTTGAAGTTCTTGAAGGCTTTGAGGCTTGATTCCTACAGAGCTTTTGTACTTTTGATTGCTTCTGAATCTTCTTCAATGCTGCTTATGCTCTAGATGGCTTCTCTCCCCCTAAATGCCTTAGGAAGGTTTCTATTTATAGGAGTTTAAAGGTAGGTGAGCGACACGTGGCAGAGTCTGATTGGTGACACATGTCACAGCTTGATTGGTCAGCTTGTGTCATCGCTTAGACGTGCTGGACTGCTTGTGTCATCGCTTACACGTGCTGATGTGTGATTGGTTTATTTCAATGACACTTGGCAAATTTCTGTTGGTTTCTGAGTAATGATAGCAAAACTTAGTAGCAGTATATGGCGCTTTGTAATTGGCTGTATTTTATGGACTTGGTAGTATAATGTGTCAACTTGTGATAAGTCGGGAATTTTTCCACTCTACAGTATATAAGGAGAGAAACATACAAAATTTCATAAGTCTTTTCATGTGTCTTTTCATAAGTGTTTTTCATCAAGATTACACAAGGAATGAAATGGTTTGTATGTGAGTGTTGGACACTCCCTTATTCTCTCCTTGGAAACTGATTGAGAGACCACACATCTTGGGCATTAAGTGGAATTGGAGTGAAGATTAAAAGTCTTCCCAAGAACTTCTGATTTTCTGTTTTGAATTTCACCGCACCAAGATATGCTTTCTTGTTCTTAAATTCTGAAACTTTTATAGTGCATATTATCAATTGCGAATGAAGTAGATCCGTTAATTTTCCGCTGCGTATGTTTTGTATGTGATACGAACATGTTTTTTTTTCCCCAACACTCACATCATCAAAAGTGGTGGTTTTCTTGCAGGCATCCCTCTCCTTAGCATTGACACTATTCTGTAAAGCAGGCTCCCTCACAATCTTTTGCGCATTTGCGGCAGCATCATCACCAGTACAAGTAGCTCCAGATTCCAAGTTAGGGATTTCGATGTCATACCATCGTGTTCTTTGTTCTTTGTTTTGATTTCAGGGGAAGGGGAACAACGTAGTCGTTCCCCTTAAATGTTTTTTTTTTTTTCTTATTTCCTTTTAATTCCGAAATTATTAAAAAAAATAGCCAAAACGGCATCATTTTAGCACCCTTAACGGCAGTACCTAATTGAGCTTTAACGGAATACTATATTGACAAAAATTAAAAATTAGAGGACTGAAATAACAAAACTGAAAGTTAGAGAATTGAAATGAAAAAAGACTAAAAGTTAGAGGGTTGGTTTTAGATTTTTGCCTAAAGTTTTTTTTTTTTTTTTTTTTTGAGAAGGTTTTTTGCCTAAAGTTTAACTCATAGGGTACGATGTTAATAGTTTTAATGTACTTATAATAAGACACGTTACAAAATTGTTTTACAAATTAAATCATTAGGCACGCATGATACGAACATGATAAATACAGCCCAACTTTTATTATTAAAACAAATAATTATGATAGATTATTACAATTATAAAAAATAAATAATGAAAATCTTATTTGAATTTTAATTGGAGGGGTAAGCTTAAAATTATTAATCTTTCTATTCCCTATGTGATCGGTCATGTGTAATTTATTCTTTTTTTTTTTTTTTTTTTTGTAGAGGATAAAATATAAATACAATTTCTAGTTGCTAGATGTTCCCCAATTGAATTCAACCATTTTGTTTATCTTCACCATAAACCACGGAAAATGTTAAAGATAATAAATATGATGATTGGTGTTAACATAATAAATGCGCATCAAATTTTGGTTGAATTCAATTGGAAAATTTGAAGTACAACACCTAAGAGAGCCTATCTAAGTTTTGCCCAATATATAAACCTAAGATTATTGGTCCAATAGCCACAAGATGTATTTTGATTGTAAGAAAGTTGAGATATATGAAAGTTGAGAGAGAAAATTTTGATGGAAAGTTATTCTAAAGAGTGTAAGGTGAGTGCTTTAAAGAGATGCAATCAGATGAGGAAACATATATATATATATATATATATATATATATATATTTATAAGGAAAAATAAAAGGGAAAAGATATATTTGACAGGGTGTTTACACACTAAAAAAAATATACTGAAAACATGACTAAGTCATGTTTTTAGTGTAATAAAGGGTGCATTTGGTAATGTTGTTTTAATAACATTATTTAAGTATTCTAGAAATACATGTGGGTGAAAAAGTGTTGTGAAAGTAGGTATTTGTTTAAATAACAAAAATTGTTGTTCAAACAACGTTACCAAACAAACCCAAGTCACACTTTTAGTGTATTTTTGGCATTATGTTTTTGCACACACTGCAATAACCACTGCCCAAAATTAAAAAAGCTATCAAGTCAGTCTACACTTTTTTATCAGTCATATCATCAATTAGCTCCTCAAGCACTTACTCCCTTTAATTTTAGTATGTCAATGGCAATCACTTGCTTCTTTCTTTCTTTATTTATTTATTTTTTTAAATTTTATGCATCAAGAGGATTTTTATAATAAAGTACTTCATCAATTACAAAAATTTGGTTTCAACATGCATGTAAGTAATTGATTAACAAACTCCGTAATATGAATCATCAAAATCAGGCAATTCCAAAAACTAATGCTTGCATTAATTGGTGGGCTTACAATTCATAAAAGATTAGCCACTCTAAAAGGATATCATGGTGCAATAGTAAGGTTTTATTTTTACTACATTCATTTCTGCGGCAAACTATTTGCAGTTTTTTTTCTTTTTCTTTTTTGTCTATTCCTAAAAGTTAACATCTAGGGGTTTAGATCTTTGCAGGGCCTTGGTTTTTAGCTTTGTTGGGTAGACAGCACGTAGCCACCACAGTCATAAGCTCAAAATCAGTGAGATAGGCATGGAACAATAGGAGTGCAGAGTGACAGGGTTGATCCATGAGCATTGTTGCAGCGAGAAATAGTCTGCTTCCCTGGAATAGCCGATTTTATATCAATATTATTCAACACAATGTTGCTGCAGCCAAAGTGATCACTGCAAACTAGATCAATGGCTATCTCATCAACCGAAGTTCCATACACATTTCTGAATGTCACGTCGCTAATCTCCACTGCTGACTGCATTCAATATAATCATTTGAATCACCATTACATTGATTTAAACAAAGAATAGTTAACAAATTAATGATTATAATTTTGTTGTACCTGTGCATTGGCATTCAGGGAATAAGGGTTGTAGTTTTGGTCAATAATGATAGGGTTTTGAGAATTTATAATTTGGATATTCTCATAAGAGATCTTCCTAGCATACCCTTTTCCACCCTACAATAGTAAAAAATAACAAAAATCTTCATTAATCACATTAAATATTAGTTAGTATAAGATTGATGTAATAATGTTTTCATTTCACTTTACCTGCCATGTTTTGATTCTTGCTGCATTTTGGGTTCCTTTAAAAGTGCAATTCCTCATGTGTATTTCTTCGACTGTGTCAAAAGCTCCATTCTTTCCGAGGCTGCCAATGCTGCATACAATAACAAGCAGAGAAAGAGAAACCAATATTTGATCAGAAATTTCATCATGCCATGGAAAAACAGTAGGAATCTGACGTTGAATGTTCCATAGCTAATTGATTTTTGTCTCTTCTTTATAAGCATGAAAGAAAATGGGAAACCAACACACCTGATACCATGGCCTGGTCCACATGCAACACCTGAAATGGTAATATTTGATGACCCACCGTTGATAGCAATACAATCATCACCTAATGGAACAGAAGCAAATGCCAATCAGTTAAATTTAGTACCACCATTGAGATCAACTTAATTTAACGAAATATTCATTAAAAGATATTTAGAAATTATTTAATTTACCAGTTTCCATCACTGTGTTTAGGACTTCGATATTGCTTGAGGTAGAAATGTCAATACCATCAGTGTTTGGGCTATCTTCAGGTGCAGAAATTCGAAGATTATTGATTTTAACTCCCTTGCATCCACTTATGCTTATGTGATTTCTTTGACTATTAAGATGCCTCAAATTGCTTAGCTGAAGGCCATTGCAGTTGTGAAAGTGAAGAGCCTGCAACATCATCAAACGGTTTGCAAATTTGATTTTAGGACAGCTGAGTTATTTTTTTTAAAAAATGAACGATTAATTCTAATTCATAATGCCTTGCAAATTGAGACTTTCTAAACTCCCAATCATGTTAAAGACTTGTATAGAAAGAAAGACAAAATATATAGCATTAATTCTTTTAATGTTACATATTTCATGACTACAAAATTTGCCTCTTTATGCTTATTATTTCCTAATTAGTTTTAGCATAACACAATATTTTCCATAATATTTTCTCAGATTTGGGAAAGAGTTAACTTACAGTGGGTCGATCATCACAATGCTTCTGAAAAAAACAGGGATTGGAACCCAATGTTAGATTGATTAGTAGAAACTTAAAGAATAAAAAGGAAAATTGATTAAAATCAATCTACATATATAGATGAAATGCTATTAATTAATTTGGACCTTGTCACTGCAAGCATTCCACCAAACACTTCCTTGGCCATCAATTTGTCCACCCCCGTTTATAACAAGACCGTCTACAGTTTCAAAATGAATCCACTTCTCATTGTCAGTCCATGTTTTTAGGTTTGCTGAGGCTGCTATAGTCCCGCCAACCTGAAAAATAATAGGAACAATAACTAATATGCTTATTATTACATAAATAATTTGAAGTTTGATTAACATTTTTTCTAATACTTTATTTTTGAAAGATAAAAATAATATTCTTCTTATTTTTTTCCCTTTTTGTCCCCTTTATATTCCCTAAACTTCATTTTCCTTTTAAGGTTTTGACTTAAAAAAAAAAAAGATTTTGACTTTTGAACCTTGTAATACATTGAGAAAATATGAAACATTATCTTTATTATTCTAATGAATTATTTTAATGAATTTTGATACATAAAAAATAGTATATTGATTATAGGTATAATAAAAAGAGTAATATATCAACAAGAAATACATAAAATAAGTTCCCTAAAAATTAGAAAAAAAAATTAGATTTTTTTATTAGAAATAAACTTTGAAAGAAAAATAAAATGATATTTTTTTAATCAGATTTTCATTATATATTAGCATAACAAAAAAATAAAATAAATCAACTTTTATAATTGGCTTTTCCTTTCTGTTTTTTCCCCAAAAAACCTAAATAATTAATTTGAGTTCAACGTTAAAAAAATAAATTGAAAACTAATGTAAAATTGATAATACCTGCACAAGAACTTTGGCGGCCTTGCAAGGACCTTTGAACTGCACGGGATTCAGTAGGAATATCTTTCCTTTTGGTATAATGAGGCTTGTGATGCCATTTGCGTTACACACAGCTTCCCAAGCTTTTGCAAAAGCCTATCGGTTGCCACAAATTCATTTAGAAATATGTCATTTCTGTTAGAAGAAATTTTCTTTAATATTAGTTAATAAAAAAAAATTCCATGAACATTTTTCGGATTGAGAATTCTTTGTCTTAAAAGAAATCATTTTCTTTTAGATAATAATTTATGAAGTTGTAACCATTGACTAAAACTAAATTTGTAACCAAACTTTGCCCTTAAATAAATAGATGACTGGCAAAAAATAAGAGTACAACAATATTGTACCATCAAGTGAAAGAGGTACTATTAAAATGACAAGGGAAAATATATATTCACACAAAACAAGAACAAACAAAAAAAAGTGATAAAAGTGGTACTTTGATTAAAAATGGATGAGATGAAAAACCATACTTTCGTATCATCAGTTTTGCCATTTCCAACAGCACCATAAGAAATAACGTTAAAAACTTTGCCAAGATCATTACATAAGCATGGTGAAGCAATCATGAAGATAAGAAACAAAGTGAGGATTGCAGCTTTCATCTTTAAAAGCTAAGACACAACAATTATAATAGAGTTGAAGAGAGAAACAGAGGAAGTACAATTGAATTGTAGTAAGGTGAGGTATGGGAAAAGGAGGAGAAAGAGAAGTATAAATATATAGTGTGGTAGCCGTGTACCATTAATGGAAATAAGTCATCCAATGGCAAAATGAATGGAATTTTTGCTTTTTGTTTGGGCGAGAAATCATTTATAGTTATTATTCACATTCCTTAAAATCTCATATATATTATTAGCATAAATTGATCCTGAATTTTTCATTGAGATTCCTATTTTACTCTTTGTTTATGTTTATGATTATGCTTAAGGAACAAATTGGATTTTTTTAGAAGCCTTGCACCGATAGTGCTTGGGAAACCTAAACGTCATGGAGAACTTATTGAATGTTACCGAATAAATTATAGTATACAATTTTTAATATTAAAAGTATATATTTATAATTCATTAATTTCACATATATATTGTTATTATAGGAAGTTCTCCTTAAGATTTGCACATAATTTAACAATGATTTTTTAAAAAGAATTTAATAGATATCATTCAATAAAATATTAAATACTCCTTAATTTTTGCCCTTAACGCAACTGTTAAGGAAAGACTTTTAAAAAATTAGGATTTGAGGAGAATAGAGTAACTTATTGGTATTTGGTAGTGGTCGCTAATTTTCTATGTGATATTGTTGATTATTGATACCAAGACACCAATCGACTTCTTTCTCATAAAATAAAAAATAAAAAATAAAAAATAACAATTAAGCTAACTGAAACTCACTATTAATTGTTAATTATTATATTATTATTTATGAAGATATACATGACAAAAATTATGTGACAGCCAAAAAGTTTTGTGCCGAGCCAAAAAGTCTCTTACAATCCTTTTGCTGCTTTGCATGATTGAAAAGGCAAATGAAATAACATGTCTAAAGTCAACAATGAAGAAGACCTAATTAATTTAAATTGGCCAATTAATTTTTTTTTTAATCTTATATAAATTCTTTCACTAACATCCAAACACTAATCCTTCTCAAAAAAATAAAAATACAAATCCAAACAGGGTGGCTTTTGGCCTTCTTCACAAACGCCCTTTGAGTTTCAGCGTTTATATATTGTTCATTTTTTTTTTTTTTTGGAATAAAAAAATAAACTTAATTAATTATTCTTAGACATTAAACCTTGGTACGATGGCAAGTGTTTTCTACAAAAAACAACAGGTCACAGGTTTGAGCTCTTAAAAACAAATTGAGGATAAGACTGCCTACCATTATCTTTCACAAACCCCTAAAAAATTGGAGTTTTGTACACTTAGTATGGCATTTTATATTTACTAAGCAAAGGTGTATGTTTAACACCTCAAGAATTTTTTTAAATCTCAATAACAACACAGATCACAAATCATGCTCTTTGTAAAAGTAAAAGAAATAGGGAAATAGGGAAAGAATAAAGTTCTTAATGAAATCTTTGTATTTTATGTATCAAGGTGGTTGTCGATGCAGTGTAGGTATATATATATACACAAGATAATTGGCTTATGAAGATCTTGATTATGTTTAACTCAAGGACAATTGATATGCTTTGACTCAAGCCAGTACCAAGGACGGGCTAAAGCAATGTAAAAGTATGTACAATATGAAACATGTAGTGCAATATATCCAGGCACGAACCATGATTTTATCTTCAGGTCAAGAAATTATACAGTCCTCATAATAGACAAGTGATATGGTCCACCATTCTAGTAAATTCTAGTAAAAGACTCCACCATTCTAGTAAATTCTAATAAAAGACTCTTACCTATTTAAAATTGCTAAGTCAGTATTAAGTTTTTATTTAAAACTCCATAATTTTAAACTAATGGGAGTTTTTTACTTGAAATGATGGACCACATCACTTGTCCACCATGAGGACCTTATAATTTCTCTTTCGGGTCAAAGTATGAACCAAAAACACATTTCACTATTAAAGAACAAGAAAACTATATTAATATATGAATACCTACGCTCGCATATATTTTGTATTAACAAAAAATAGAAGAAGCAAATACTCAAAATAGCTATTTTTAATACATTTCTACTCAGTCATCAACCAAAATGAAATTCAACGTATTTTTAAATCACAAAAATCGTTTATGATTAATTCTGTAGTAAATTTCATAGCATTTTCCTATTCAATGTAAAAAATTAAAGATTATGTTAGAAAATCATCTCCTTTTTTTTCTTTTCTTTTTTTGTGAAATATAGTTTAGATAATATTCATAGTTTAAACATCAAATTTTGTAGTTGACTTTCCCATAGTCAATAAATTAAATAAAAGTTATGTTTATTGTCTCATTATATATTAGAAATTTTTTTTCTAACTAAAAAGCAAATTAGAGTTACCAATTTAAAAAAAAAACTGAAAAAAAAAAAAAAACAAAACAAACAAAATTTTGAAACAACAAAACCATATCCACTCAACATTATGTTCTATATTATGTATTCTTCTGATGTGTTGCCTATTTTTTTTTTTTTTAAAAGATCCAATGAATCATTTAGATGGATTCAGATAGCAATATGTCAGCAACCAAATCTCAAAGTTCCAAACTTTAACTTTAAAAATAAACATCAAACACATAGTCATTTAAATTTTTGAAAAAGGGACAAAAACCAGTCATTTCAATTTCTTTAAAATGAAATTTCAAGAAAATTGATATCAGTAACACTTCGAGAGTGACCATTTTATTTAGAGTTCTTGAGGCCAACTTGGCTATGGCCCTCCTTAGTCCCTAAAGGGGTCTGTCCCTGAATATATGCCAAGATCTCCCTCAAACTAGAGGTGTCATGGAGGAGGCCATCTTGAGTTTGTGAGAAACTCTCTCTTGTGGTGGTGTGACAATTTGTTATTTGGTTTGGGCAGTACAACTTTATCTTGGGTTCGAATTATTGTCTCTTGTTTTGTGTGCGGTGTTGTAGCTTGGTATTTATGAACCTTTGGCTCTTTGGTTTAAGTTAAAGAGGGAAATTTTTTTGTGGGTGTTGTGCAGTTTAGAGAAAATTTTTCTTTTTGGATTTAGTGCAAATGCAAATTCTAGTTTTTGGAGAGCTATTTGGATGTCTGTGGGTTTTGAAATTTATGAGAGTGCCCCTACACCATTTTTGTGTTTTCCCAAATTTGATTTAGTGAATCTATCTCTTGCTACCCATGAACATAGGCTATTATCTAAACCATGCAAATTCTTGGTATTTTTGTAATTGTGTCAATGTTTCTTTCAAGTTCTCTTTATTCTTATTATTTATTTTGGAGATCTTTATCTATAGCCCGTACTAGTTTTCTCAATCAATTTTAGTAATTGGGCTTCTACTATTACAACAAACAGTGTATTTGGGCTTGGTTGATTCATGTTAAAACAGAACATACAAAAGCTCCAGCAAGATAAAACTGTTGTATATTTAGAGGAGAGAGAGTAAGAAACTAGTTGAAGTTGTAAAAATTTACCAATTAAACAATATATGATCAACAGCTCTGATTAACACAAATTAAATAGAAAAAAAATCCACAACTAATTAAAATACACAACTATTTGCAAAATACAACTCAAAGCCAAACTTCAATTAATTAACCAACAAATAACCAATTGATCAAATTCCACACAGCAAGTGTGTACATTTATTACATAAACATCACACTCCCAATAATGCACAGTTGAAAGAGATGGGTAATTAATCAAGCTATACATGTTCTTGAGGACCCTGTGGTGGGAACTTAGTTGGTCCCGCAGGTACTCCTCCTTGATTGCCCCATTGGTACTGAGGTTGAGGTTGTCCCATAGCTATCCCTCCTTGATTAGGGCTGCCCGCTTGGAACTGAGGTTGTCCCGCAAACCACACTTGCAAGGGACATAATGGCACCACCAGCAAAGATTCCAGGCTTCACAACATAGCATTGGAAGTAGTTATCACCTTGTATGGTAGTTTGTTGAGAATTATTGGTTGCAGAACCAAGCACCAACAAACAACCGCTAGGACAACTGAGAACCTGTTCGACTGTGAAATAGACTAAATCAATTGAAAAACTAATTCGCAATGGATATGCAAACTGATAAAGCTAACCAAAGTTATTGGAGTGCAGGGTGAAATCATTATTTTTGCTAAAAAGAGAAGGGAAAAAAGGATATTAGAAGACTCTTTGTTTGGAGAATAAAGAAAAATTCAACCATGTACTTCATTTGTTAATTATTGATTTTCCTAAAATATTAAATTATTAAGAAATAATGAATTTAATTATTATGGTGGTCAACTTAGGACTTTTGAGTTTATGTCATGTCCAAAACTAATGAACTCACCACCCAATAAGTACATGTATAGGGTGGAAATTTTCTATTTCAATTATTCATATTTAAGAAGAATGCAATATAAATGAAAAAAAAAAATTTGTTATAAACAGGAAGAAACATGGCCCCATAACAAATTGATTTATGTTTTGAAGATCCGGTGTATTACCATTGATATGATGGCACCACACAAATATGTGCTTCTTGGTAATATTACCTTATACTTTAAGTATGTTTCCGTTTATTGTTGCTTAAATGTTAGTCTTATATATTTCTTTTAGCCTTTCCATGCTTCTTGTTAATTCTTTTAGTCAAAAATCAATATTATATGGTATATAAAATTTGTTGTGAAAATATTTTGGAAAACAGATCTTCAATTGATAAAACTTTTTAATTCAGACGCTGATTGTCCTCATTAATAAGAAGATCTTAAAGGATAAGACAAATAATATATCAAACTGTAATGAGTTTTGAATTACTCTAGCCATCAGCAAGTAGGACATGAAACTTACCAGGAAAAGGAAAAGCAGGCCTGAGCTGCGGTCCAATTAGAGGTAGTAGGAAGAGAACCTCTTTTGCAACAACAAATACAACCAGTTGCAACAGTTATGATTATTTGAGATAAAATAATAGCCAATAGTGCAACAATACCAAGAGCCGTAGCTGGACTCGAAGGGTATATACAATTGAGCCCATCAAACAACACCTGATCCATCTGGAAATAAAAAAACGTAATGTAAACTTTCAGCAATGTATTCATAATAAAACTAAGACCAGTTCATGATGTTGACAAAGCATGATCATATTCATAATTATGCCCCCAAAAAATCTAAAGATGATATAAAATTGAATTAATCAATGGCCCCCCTGACTTTAAAAAACTGTACTCCATTTATATAGATGATTATAGTATTATTTTTTTTCCTCTTGTTACTCTTAAGTCATATTTATCTCATTAAATCAAAGAATATGTTGCTAAAAATAAATAACTAATTCTCTTTAATAAAAACCTTCTTTCTTTTATAAAAAATAAACCCTTTTTTTTTTTTTTTGCATTTGGAGAAATAGAAATGGCAAAAAATGAGATTTTATTACTTTTATTTTTAGAAGAAAGAAAAATTTGGGATCTTGTGGTTAGGAGTTAAAGATCTTTATTGTATTGTTATCATGTCATGTGTGAAAAATGAGGTTTTTCTATAATTTTTGTTATTGTTATATTTTTCATATATTGAAATGTATAGTTTTAGGCATGTAAAGTGATGTTTATTAATTAAATTATTTAATATTAATTAAATTTTATATGCTTCGTAATTTTTAAAAATATAAAAATATAATTTTTATAAATTATTTAGAAAAAAATATTGATTTAAATTTTTTGAAGAATATCAATCGCGGATCCTTGTTATTTAAAAGATTGTACATATTTTACAAATTGATTTAATAAAAAAATGGATTTTTTCAAAAAATAATTTGATGTAAAATAATATATGTTAAATTATGTTAAAACATTTTGTAAATTATTACAGTTTAGTCTAGAATTTAATTAAAATTAAAGAAAAATAACCATAAATAACCATAATTGTAAGGACACAAATATGAGAGTTGGGCCTACCCACAGAATAGCTGGAGGCCCAGACTGTATATAATATCCTAACAATGAATTTGTAAAGAGAGTGGGTTGAAGAATACTTGATTGGACACGTATGGGTTGAAAGCCCAAGTATGGTTATGGCCAGATTTGTATTGACAAGATGGATAAGGGATACAATATTCTTCTCGGCACTATCCGAGGAGAATGTTTATACAAATATTGTATGGGCTTTTCTCTTTTTTTCTTTTTTCTCCTCTTTTCTTCTATTTATATGCCCTCTTCCATTACGTGGGCTTTCCTTGATACTTGTCCCATCCGCCCCCATCTTGAGCCTCCCTGGGGCAGCTGTAAATGATGGAGGTCACTGTTCAGGAGTCTTTTCTCATTAATGCGGCCATGATGTTAGCTGCAGGGCCATAAATGCGGTGGCAGCAGCCTTTTGCTTAATATCTGATTTTCGCCATCTGTCCTTACGGTCAACACAAATCGGGGGATTCTTTGGGAGAGCTAAGATTGAGGTTGGTGCACCCATCTAGGACACCTTTTTAACAGTCCGAGCAGGAAGTCTCCTCGGACCAGGCTCTCTTCCACGGGATTCACACTTCAGCATCGAATCAGGCTGGGCAAATTCTTCAAGAGATGTTGTCCTCAGATGTACAAGTTTCCTCGGACAGGCCCACGGCCCAGGATCTGATGTTGGGCCTTTTACCCCTACAATAGCCCCTCAAAGTTCCGGTTTTCTCCTTTTATCCGAGGAGAAGGGTGGGACTTTGATTTCTATAGGGCTGAAACCCATCAAGCGCCCCAACAAATCCACGTGGATGCGCCGTTTTGCGAGATTTCCACTTTCCAAATACGCTTTGGAAGTTGTAGCGCATCCTTTATTGCTCTAGGTGGCGTTCTGTCTCCATGATCAACGGCTGGAGGTAGATCGTGCGGTTGGGATTTCTCTATGAAATTTTGAGCGGGATAGATCCCACCACTTTCACCTGCTATATATATAAAAGGCCGTGAGAAAGTGAGTTTCTTCACTTTGCATTCGTCTAAGTACTCCAGTATTCCAAAGCATCCTACCAGTATACGTTTCATTGTTTTAGGCGTTTCGAGGAGATTTTTATAAAGATCCCTAGGTGTCTAAGAGATTTCTGAACATAAAATACCACCCTCTTTCGTAAGTATTCGCTTCTTTTGTTCATTCCATCTTGGCCAAGCACCTCGGCCTCCTTCTTCTTCTCCATTTTTGCTTTTAGAGGAGTCTCATAGCAAACCTTTAGATATCGATATAGGTAGGTTTAAAAACTTAGTCGATAACCCCGTAGCCATAGAGCGTTTTAAGGCGAAGTACAATATTCCCGAGGGGGTTAACCTCCGTTACTGTCCACCGGAGAACATTTTAACCTCTAGAAGGACCGAGGAGGTGGTTATCCCTGTGATCGCCTTCTTAGAGGGGAGAATGTCCATTCCTATGGGTAACGTCACTAGGGAGTACCTTAGGAATCACAGATTGTGTCCACACCAATTTGCTGCCAATATGTTTAGGATTCTGGGGTGTGTAGACGCCCTTAACGAAATGATGGGTTTACGACTCATCTGGCATGACGTCGTACACATGTACGAATGTCATTCCCTGAAGGAGGGGGGGTACTATTTGAAATCCCGATCTCCGATTGTGAGGATGATATCGTGCCTCCCAAAGTCCAACAAGGGCATGAAGGACGATTACATCATCGTCTCGGGGACGTGACATGACGGTTTCCATTGTCCGACCACCGAGGGGGAGCCAGGTAAGGTACTCTAGGATTAGATTAACATAATTGTAGGGTTTGCAGTTTGGATTTCTCTTTATTTTACTGTATATACCTTTGGCCGTTGAAGTATGATGATTGATCTTGTGTTTTCCATTTGGTTGTTATCGCAAATAGACAGTTTGTCGGCCCAAGCTCAGTCTTGTGAACGTGCACGGCCTGAATTACCTGCTGCGCTCGGAGGTGTTCGCCCATTCGGACGGCCAGCTGCGTGCCGTTCACTTGATATTGGATTTCACTCCAATATCAGATAGCTTCCAAGACGTCGGGGACTCTATCCGAGCTGGGGACAAGAGGATTCGCCGGATAGACGTTTCTCGGCCGGGATTCTTGGCGAACAAAGATCTTCCCCCGATTCCTTGGCCGCTTCAACAAGTCGCCCCCCAAGAAGTTACACAAAGGGGAGACTCCACTTCGACTCTGCCATCTTTGGAGGCAGAGATAGACCAATTCCACTTCGAAGAGGAGGAAGAAGTGCAGACCAAACCCCTTAGCTCTCGAAGTTCCGAGACCTCGGAAGACACAGAAGAGATGCCCTTGCAGCAGAGGAAGGGATTGAAAGCCTTAATAGCAGGGCGGAACGAGGGGACATCTTCAAAGGAGGCCCCTAAAGAGAAGGATGCTGGCAAACTGCCTCCTCCTCCTCCTCCACCCACCGTTGCAACCAGCCTCCTTCCTATACCCGATTTGAAGAGGAAGAAGAAGGTTGTGGACCTGGACACCGAGGAGGGTGAAGTGTCCCCTCGGCAGCCAAAAGAGGGGAAGCAGCAGAGGAAGGATGATAGGAGGGCTTCTCCGCCAAGGCACAGGGGTGACCCCCACCCCCGGGAGGTTCAGCTGCCACAAGTCTGGGCTCTTCGGCTGGACCTGGATGGGGCTCCAATCACTGTTAATGCCTCTATACGGGAGTTCCAAAATGGCCATTCGGGCTACGTCGCTGAGGCCTTGGAGCGTTCGTTGCTTCTCCCTCGAGATATGGACACGGTGAGGTCCTGGAGGCAGGCCGACCTCTTTATGTCCATGAAGAGGGACTTAGCCATGGTGAGTCCCTGATCACTTCTGTATACATAAGATTTATTCATGTCTGAGTTGTGCATTTCCATTATCTTTGTAATGGTATGACTTGGTGTTTCTTATTTCGCAGCTTACTCAGCAGGTCTACGTCGCGGAGGATTGGGTCAGGGACGCCCGTAATCTGGCCAGGGCCGAGACCCAATCTCGCAAGGAGGTGGAGAAGAGCCTGGGGGAGCTGAAGCATCAGGAGCCTGGGGGAGCTGAAGCATCAGAAGCTCGAGTTAGCTAATAGGCTAACTATTGAAGAAAGGGAGAGAAGGAGTGTTGAGGCTGGGCTGCAGAGTGCCCAAAACCAGGCCGAGGACCAGCGGAAAAAGCTACACATGACGGAGATAGAGCTGGCCACCGCGAGGCAACTGGTTTTGGAAGTTCGCACCCGAGCCGAAAAGGTCGAGAAAGCTGAGAAAGAGGCCAAGGCGGCGCTGAGGGCGGCAGAGGCCGAGAAGGAGGCTGAATACCTCCGCAGCATTGAGGAAATAGAGAAGAGGCTTGCGGAGGAGGTTACTGAAGTGTGTAGGGACTACTGCCAATCCACATGGAAGGAGGCTTTAAACATGGCTGGAGTCCCTGCCGACTCAGAGCTTAGGCAGCCGGGGAAGACGTATTTCCACCCGGATCTCGCCTTGATGCCGGTTGACCCCTCCTCCTCGTCACCTCGTGCCCCGAAGCAAGTAAGCCAAGCAGTGATTCCTCCTAGAATGGCTCAAGAGGTTCAAAAAGAACAAGAGGCTCCGGGTGAAATATCTGTGTCCGCAGATTCTGATCGGACCGAGGAGGCGGCTCCCTCAGCGACCCTGCCGAGCGACGATGACAGCATCCCTCCCCAGGCCGGATAGGCTTAGAGTTAGGCTTTAGGGTTGTTAGTTGCTATTGCGGTTAGCTCTTGTTTTGTACTTGGCAAGTATGTCGCATGTTGAACTATTGTATTCCAATTCTATGATTTAATGAAAATATTTTGCTCAACTTCACCTGTCTTCATTTCTGTTTATTTGCTTGTGAAAAGTTTAAGTCTATAGACCGTGATAACAACACAAAACTCTAAGGTTCACATCAGGGGCCATTATCCAATTTAGTTTTTCCTCAGCAAATGAGTATGAGTTCAAGCAAGCACAATGAACTGTCATATTATTGACCCGTTAAATCGAGCAAGAAAAATAACTTAGAGTGCATAGCCTAAATGAGCGTGAAAGATCAAACTTCTGCGTGGTTCTAAGTAGTAGGTGTGTTTTGGTAATGATATCTTGAGTGTATTATCCGAGGCGTTGGGCATGCCTGAATTTCCAGGCCACCATTAGAATAATGCAGAGGGGCGTTAATTTACCAAGGCAGGTTGTCCGAGGAGCCAGACCTGACCGCGGTCCTGTTTAACACCTGGTAGTATTAATTTATCCAAGGTATGTGTGGTCCGAGGGACCAGGCACGACCAAGGTTCTGTTTAATACTTAGCAATGTTAATTTACCCAAGGTAGGTAGTCCGAGGGACCAGGCCTGACCAAGGTTCTGTTTAACACTTAGCAGTATTAATTTACCCAAGGTAGGTGATCCGAGGGACCAGGCCTGATCAAGGTTCTGTTTAATACTGAGCAGTGCTAATTTACCCAAGGTAGGTAGTCCGAGGGACCAGGCTTGGCCAAGGTTCTGTTTAACACTTAGTAGTATTAATTTACCCAAGGTAGTTGGTCCGAGGTTCTATTTAACACTTAGTAGTATTAATTTACATATAATCTCCAGGACTCGGAATCTTGCACAGAGACGAGGCCAACTGAATTTCCATTCATGGGCATTGCCCCAGTTAATCCTTCCAATACAGGCTCAGCGAACTCGGCCACCAAATCGGCGAGTATCTGCCCCTTGATCGAGGTGTGAAGCATGTACTTTATGTCGAAAGCCCCCAGTATGGTACCCCATTTAGCAATCCTTCCCGTATAGTCTGCACTCCGAAGCAGTGATTTGAGTGGGAGTTGGGTGAGGACCACAACCGTATGTGATTGGAAGTAATGAGGGAGTTTACGAGTGGCATAAATTATCGCAAAGATAGCCTTCTCAAGTGGTAGATAGCGGACCTCGGCCTCGTGAAGAGATTTACTCACGTAGTAGACAGGCTTCTGGACGCCATTGTCGACTCATACAAGTACTAGACTCACAGCATGGGTGGCTACCGCAATGTAGGCGAATAGGACCTCGCCCGTTGTAGGGCTAGACATGATGGGTGGCCGAGTTAGGTATTCTTTCAGCTGTTGAAAAGCTAGAATACACTCTTCATTCCATTCAAATCCCTTCCATTTATTTAACAGTTGGAAGAAGGGCCGACACCTCTCTGCGGATTTGGAGATGAATCGGTTGAGAGCGGCAGTCATCCCGGTCAACTTCTGTACCTCTTTTGGGTTCCGAGGAGGCTGCAGATTGTTAATTGCCCTTATTTGATCGGGATTCACTTCGATTCCCCGATAAGTGACCATATATCCCAGGAACTTTCCCGATCCCACGCCGAACGAGCACTTCGAAGCGTTGAGACACAATTTATGTTTCCTCAAGATCTCAAAGATGTTCTCAAGGTCTCCGATATGGTCGGACTCCAGCTTGCTCTTGACCAGCATGTCATCAATGTAAATCTCAATGCATTTCCCTAGTAGTGGTTCAAACATTTTAGTCATCATTCTCTGGTAGGTGGAGCCTGCATTCTTCAGACCAAATGGCATCACCTTGTAATGATAGTTCCCAATGGGAGTCACGAAGGCTGTTTTCTCTTGATCATCCAAGGCCAGGGCAATCTAGTGGTACCCTTGGAAGGCGTCCAAGAAACTCATCCGTGGATGCCCTACGGTTGCATCCACTAGTTGATCAATCCGTGGCATGGGGAAATGGTCTTTTGGACAGGCTTTGTTTAAGTCCGTAAAGTCCACACATACACGCCATTTCCCGCTCTTCTTCTTCACCACCATTGTGTTAGCTAGCCATTTTGGATAGAAGACTTCTCTGATAGCCCCTGCCTGCTTGAGTTTGTTCACCTCATCCTTGACAGCGTCAGAATGTTCCCTGGATGAGCGCCGAGGTGGCTGTTTTTTGGGGAGGGCAGCTGGGCTCACATTAAGGTGGTGACAGATGAATCCGGGATCTACTCCTGGGGCTTCGTAAGAATTCCAGGCAAACACGTCCACGTTTCTCCTGAGGAAAGACGACAGCTCTTCCTTTTCCCGAGTAGGCAGCTGATCCCCTACCTGGAAAAACTTATCTGGATCCTCCCCGACGACAACTCTCTCTAACCCTTCACAGTGCTCCTCGGATGGATCCCCGGCGCTGGGGGGAACCGGGAGCGTTGATTGCTACGAATGTCCGACGGAGGTGGTTGTTAGCTCGGCGTCATGCTGATGTAAAATGGCAGCTATAAGGCATTGCCTTGCCATAGGTTGGCTTCCTACGATCTCCTCTACTCGTCCTCCAGACGAAAATTAAACCTTTAGGTGCAAGATCGAAGAAACGGCCCCCATAGCATGGAGCCAAGGTCTGGCTACGATGGCCGTGTAGGGGGAGTATGCATCCACTACGATGAAGTCAATTTCGACCACCTCAGACCCTGCTTGTACGGGCAGCCTTATTTGACCCTTGGGGATGACGGTCTTGCCATCGAAGCTGACTAGGGGCGAATCATACGCGGTCAGGTCTTCAGGTCGTAAGCCCAGTCCCTTGTACAGGTCTGGGTACATGATCTCGGCTCCACTCCCTTGATCAACCATCACCCTTCTCACGTTGTACCCCCTTATTCGGAGGGTGATGACCAAAGCGTCGTCATGGGGCTGTATTGTGCCCACCTTATCCTCGTCCGAGAAGCTCAAGGCTGGTCGGGCCTCCATTCTTGCCTGTTTCGTCTCTTGATTGTCACCCTCATCGGGTGTCCTAGAAATGGACATCACTCTGGAGGGGCAAGATCCAGTTCTTCCAGGGGCCACAAAGATAACGTTAATCGTGCCCAAAGGGGGTCTTGATGAGGCGGTCCCCGAAGCCCCTGGCCTAACATGATCTCCCTGGTTATTTGGCCGGTAAAGGAACTGCTGCAGCTTTCCTTCCCTCGCAAGTTGTTCCAAATGGCCCTTCAACATCCTGCAATCCTCAGTGGTGTGCCCTCGCTCTTGATGATACTGGTAATGAAGGCTCTGGTTGCGCTTCATGGGGTCTCCCCCCATCTTGTTTGGCCACCTGAAGTATGGCTCGTTTTGAATTTTCTCCAGGATTTGGTGAATTGGCTCTCGGAACAAGGCATGGACCTCTTACGATACAGCCGACCCGGACTGCACACCGTAGTCCCTCCGTGGCCTGCTATTGCTGTACCTGTCCGACCTGAAATCCCTCTTCTCCTAAGGGATAACCTTAGCCTTTCCCTTTCCAAGCAACTGGTCTTCCACGACCCGTTTGTACTCGTCTATGCGATCCATTAGTCGGCGAACGCTCCTGACTGGCTTCTTGGTCAGAGACTTCCTCAAGTCGTGCTCGGCTGGCAGGCCGACCTTGAACGTTCTCACAGCAACATCATCGAAACTCCCTTCGATCTCGTTAAACATCTCCCAGTACCTGTCTGAGTATGTTTTGAGCGTCTCTCCCTCCCGCATGGACATGGACAGCAAGGATTCCAATGGCCGGGAGACCCTGGTGTTCGTCACAAACCGAGAGCAGAAGGCTCTAGTGAGCGCCCGAAAGGATCCGATAGAATTTGCCGCGAGACCATCGAACCATCTCATGGCCACAGGCCCCAGACTGGAAGAGAACACTTTGCACATGAGAGTCTCGTTCCGAGAATGGACAGCCATTTTCTGGTTGAAATGGCTCACATGCTCCACGAGATCAGTCCGTCCGTTGTATGTAGTGAAGGTAGGTTGAGTAAAACGCCAAGGAAGGCTTCCACCCTCGATGCTGCGCGTAAAGGGCGACCTGGAGATTTGGTTGAGTGCCCTCGTCATGGCATCACTCCCGGTACCCTTCGAGTACGTGTTTCTGCTCCTGCGGTCACGGTGATGCTCTTCCTCGTAGGAGAAAGACTCGTTGGGAGGTGTCCTGGAGCGGGGTCTATAACTAGCATCCTCATCATCAGCGTAAGACTCATCCGTGACGGATGGACTGCTAGACGGACTACGTCTCCGCTGCGCACGACGCAGCTTCCTCTTGAGGTGATCGATTTTACATTGCATGGCCTCATGAGACTCGCCGCCATCATTCCGGCGTCGACTCCTCGCAGTACGGCTTGTATGCATGCTCCCTTCACGGTCTCTCTGGCGTTCAAGATGCAAAAAGTGGTCAACATGCTGAGAGTCATCTGACTCCGCTCTGTCTGATCTAACCATGGCTCAAGCTGTAACGCGCTGATGCAATAGTAATCTTCCCACAGACGGCGCCAATTGTAAGGACACAAATATGAGAGTTGGGCCTACCCACAGAATAGCTGGAGGCCCAGACTGTATATAATATCCTAACAATGAATTTGTAAAGAGAGTGGGTTGAAGAATACTTGATTGGACACGTATGGGTTGAAAGCCCAAGTATGGTTATGACCAGATTTGTATTGGCAAGATGGATAAGGGATACAATATTCTTCTCGGCACTATCCGAGGAGAATGTTCATACAAATATTGTGTGGGCTTTTCTCTTTTTTTCTTTTTTCTCCTCTTTTCTTCTATTTATATGCCCTCTTCCATTACGTGGGCTTTCCTTGATACTTATCCCATCCGCCCCCATCTTGAGCCTCCCTGGGGCAGCTGTAAAGGATGGAGGTCACTGTTCAGGAGTCCTTTCTCATTAATGCAGCCATGATGTTAGCTGCAGGGCCATAAATGCGATGGCAGCAGCCTTTTGCTCAATATCTGATTTTCGCCATCTGTCCTTACGATCAACACAAATCGGGAGATTCTTTGGGAGAGCTAAGATTGAGGTTGGTGCACCTATCTAGGACACCTTTTTAACAGTCCGAGCAGGAAGTCTCCTCAGACCAGGCTCTCTTCCACGGGATTCACACTTCAGCATCGAATCAGGCTGGGCAAATTCTTCAAGAGATGTTGTCCTCGGATGTACAGGTCTCCTCGGACAGGCCCACGGCCCAGGATCTGATGTTGGGCCTTTTACCCCTACAGTAAATAATATCCGATTAACACAAAATTTGACATGTGTACAAAGAAAGTAAAGAACATGCAATTCAATGGTTAGATTTTCAGAATATGTAGTAATTTTTATTTTATTAAATAAGGTTGTAGCTTAAGGCTATAACCAATTTTGTAACTAAACTTTGTCCATCAATTTTATGCTATTATTTTTTATGATATATTTTCTAAAATTAAGGGATAACATTTAACAACTGTTTAATTAAATAAAACTAAAAGTCTATTATCAAAACTTTGTAAACTTAAATCCCACACAACTCACGTTTTTGTTTTTTTTTTTTTTTTCCTCAAGTTGCATCTTATTAAATTAATATTTTATTAGGATATTAAGATATAAAACTCTTGAGTTGACTAAGAGATAAGAGTTAAGAATAATTTAATTTAGATAAATTTATATTTCTAAGCTTATTTAAATAAGCTTTAGAAATATAAATTCTGCTACAACTAATAGTTTATTATCAAAAAATCTGCCATGATGCAAATCTAAATTTATATATCTATATATATTATAAAACCAAAGTCTGTTAACTAGTAGTTGACTTTCTCGTACTGTGCCACCTAAGTTTTGCCGCCTCCACAATTTTTCTCAATATTTAAATTTTTTAATTACTATTATATTCCTTAATTTTCTACCGGACCCATCAGTATCACTCTATTCTTCGACAACTTCTTCCAACTTACAATAACCCAATCACCCATGACCAAGCAGTCTTTTTACCAGTGGGCTTCACTCTGCCATAGCTACCGCCAATTTGGAGGAGAGAGGAAATATAAATACATACGACGAACAACTCTTTAAAGAAAGTAACCCAAAGTTCAACAAAAAGTCATGAGATGAACCAGAGGGCCTTTTGTGTAAGTTCTATGTTCGCTATGATGTGGAGATGAAGCAAGTGCCTGCTGCTCGTACTCTTATTGTACACAGTTATTAATTAAACAGAACCTTATGACTAACTTGATTGCTTTAGATTATCATAAAAGAAAAACTTGATTGTATTAATTTTAATCGGTAGAGTAAAATAATTATCATATCGGTAGAGTAAAGCACCCACAACTCTAGTCATCATCAAAGAGGAAATTACCTATATATGTTCAACAAGCTACAACAGTAATGGCCCATTTAGATTGAGGAGAAAGGAGGGAAAGTAGAGTAAATTTGACCCAAAATTAGCATATTTTCAGCTAACTTTACTTTGCTGGCCCATTTAGATTGAGGGAGAAGGAGGGAAAGTAGAGTAAATTTGACCCAAAATTAACCTATTTTCAGTTAATTCTACTCTGCTCCCCCTCATTCTTCCCTCAATCCAAATAGGCCCTAGCAAAAGATAGCTTTAAAATAAGCAATATCAATGGTCTATTACCTATGCGCCATCTTCAGAGACTGCACAATTTCTTATTTTGTGTATATTCAATATTAAAATAGAAAAAAAAAAAAAAAAAAAAAAAAAAAAAAAAAAAAGAGAAGAAGCCGTAGGAGATGTAGGCATGTAGCTCTTATGATTGTTTGGTCAATACCATAGTCAACTCAAATTAGTTTCAATTCATGGCAAGATCTCTTTATCAAAACACTTATGAAGTTGTTATATGAGAACTAAAATTAAGAACATAGTTGTAAATTCTAGTTAGCTCAACTGATAAAGTCTTCAATGGTTGAATAAGAGATCTAGGGTTCAATTCCCGCCTACATCGAAACTAATTAGTGTCTTGGTCTGGTGATAAAGAGCTATCATCAGGAACGGACGCTATATGTTGAAACTCTCTCAAAAAAAAAAAATTAAGAACATAGTTATAGTTTACAAAAATAAAGTAGACATAAACCACAATGAATTCAACAACATAATTATATAAAATTCTCCCATGTATAGCATGGGTCCGCGACTAGTTACTAACTAAAACGAAGTCTTTTGACTTTTGGTTCACCTTCTAAAATTGTGCCACATAAACTTTGAAGATCTCATAATTTTACAAATTATTATTATTATAATATATATATTTTTAATTAATTTTTAATTTTATATATTTTATATTTAAATCATTGATTAGATAATTTTTTTATTTATTTATAAACTGTAACTTCATTAAGAATTAAAAGGTAGTCCAACAATTGATCATGCTTCTAGAACTGCAGGTGATAGATTGCAATCATTACAAGAGAAACTAACTTTAAGAGGAACATAAAATTTAGTAGCAGAATGAGCTGCTAAGTTAAGAGATCTCTACCACCTTGCACTTTTAGTCAAGAGAAACTAACCTCAAGAGGAACATAAAATTTAGTAGCAGAATGAGCTGCTAAGTTAAGAGATCTCCACCACCTAGCACTTTTAGTACGATGGTCACTCCACAAGTATAAGCGCTTGTCGGGTGTGGGGGGCTAAGGGCCAGGGTTAAAATCTCCAGTAATGAGCTCTGCACACATATACACTTAGATTATGTTAGAATATAATTTCTATCTTGTATTAAAAATAAATTAAAAAAATAAAAATAAAAAGTTAAGAGGTCTTCTAATTCAGTAAAACTCACAACCAACAAAATACAAGCTTAAATCATAAGAATTACTAATGACAGTAGAAATATACTAGTCAGCAAGTTCATCCTCTTAACTAGCCAAAGCATCAAAACAAACTTTTGCATCCGCTGCCCCAATTTTTATTGAACCAATTTTTAGGCCTAGAAAAGTTTAAAACCCACAAAATTGGAGTTACTTCAACTTGAGCAGGGGTGCATAAGTCATAAATCTTGGTCCAAACCTTTAACACTTCACCATTTGCATTTTTGGCAACTACAGTTAAAAATGTGAAATCATATGAGACTGCATCATCCATGTTCAATTTTATAAAGTACTTCCAGCAAAATAACATATTTGAACACCCAACCCAATTGTTATGGACTAGCATTGTCATGTGGATAAGCTATAGCTCAGCAAAGTCTAGGAACACAATATATTTCACTTTTATCAAAAATTGTTTACATTGATTTGTTGTGATTATGATCAATAATTAGTAGATAATCAGTGTCCCTGTCTTGAGAACTTGTACACATCTATATTATTCTACCAACCATGAAGTCTTTATGTTTTAATCTAATACACTTATCTTACATATTGTTCTCTGATTCTAAATTTGTGTGCACGATATTATACCTAAGAAAGTTTGCTATAAAGAAGCAAAACAATGGACACTCATTTGACTTCTTGATTCTCTTATGTAAGTTTTTAATCTTTTTTTTTTTTTTTAAATTGAACTCTTTTGTGTATGTTTTGATTTTGATTTTTGGTTATTGTATTTAATTTGTAAGTGTGTTGATTTTTTTAATTAGACTATCACTAGGAAAAATTCAGTATTGAAAAACTACTTTGTTTTTTATTGTTTGTGTTGGCTAGAGCATAGATTAAACATAACTCAAATAGGAATGATCAAACTCATTGCATGTCTCATATTAAGAAATTAACACAAAGCACAAAAAGAATTTTCTAATATAAAAATAGATAAACACTGATAAAGTCCAAACTCAAAACAATTAAAACTTAAAGCAATTTTTTTTTATTAAAATTATTTAGTTATATTATAATTTTTTTAAAATAATTTTTTTTTAATTTTTTCTTAAAAAAAATTAGCTTACATATGAATTTTCGGAGATTTATCAAACCATGCATTGCACAGAATTAATATTAGTTTATAAAAAAAAATCCTACATAATGATTACACCAGTCTTGCCTAAAAGCCAAGGCCTTGTATTTTTTAGGTTGACCATATATACAGATGTAGCTCATTGGTTCTATATAGTCCACATGGACATATACCACAAGCTACATAAAAAATAGGGAGTGAGTCGCGCATGAGTATTTGACTCATTGGGATATTGACACATGAAAAAATATTTGACACATGTCAACATCTCAATAAGTCAGAAGCATTGAACCTAAGCATGTTCCTAAAAATAGAATCCAATGAAAACACATGACATCTCAGTCTCACGGCTTAATTACTTAAATATGAACTAACAATTTGAATTCAAACAAGGAAAAAATTGTTTATATTTGTTTATTCAACGAATGAACACAAATTTGTTTAAATTTGTAGATAAGTTCTCATAAAATATCAAATTATTACTTGTAATTTATTAATGATATAAATAGTCCGTGTAGTAAAATTATATACAAATTTTAATAATACAATGATTAGAAAATCTAATTTTTATAAGTTCATAAATAAAAATCATTCCACTTAGCAAATGCGTACATTTTAGACACAAAGAGCCATTCGCTTCGTTGTGCAGAGAACACAACTTAAAGCCAAACAATTCAATTATCCCTGCAAAAAAAAAAAATATATATATATATATATATATATATAACCCTGATCCATTGATCAAATTCCACATAGCAAATGCGTACATTTATTACATAAACAATCATAATCCCATTCATGATATACAACATGTTCTTCAGTACCCTATTGTGGGGACTTAGTTTGTCCCGTAGGTATGCCTCCTTCATTAGGAACCACAGGATTTCCCGATTGGTTCTGAGGTTGTCCTATAGGTGTGGCTCCTTGATAAAGATTGGCCTCTGCATGCTGAGGCTGTGCCATAGCTATGCCTTCTTGCTTAGGATTGTTACTGTTCTTTACCGAACTTAAAATATAAGATACAAGACCCAACACCACAGTCACAAACGATAAAACGGCACCGCTAGCAAAGACTCCAGGATCCGCAACAGTGCATATTATGATTGCATCCTCACCACTATTTTCTATAGAAGCAGTCATTAACAGAATAACCGCTACGATAGCTGTGATCCTGCTCGATTGTGAAATAGACTAAATCAATTGAAAACCAATATGTAAGTATGTAACTGACAAATACAAAAGCTAGCTAACTGCTAAACCTGAAGGTCTGCACAAAGTAATTAGTAGTGCAGGGTGAAATCATTACTTTTGCAATGAAGAGAAGGGGGGAATGGAGATTAGAAACTTAGAAAGAACAATGAATTTCAACCATGCACTTCACTTCTAGTTCAAGTCTAATCCTCGAAACACATGCAATATCACATATGATAACTTTTAAAATCAAAAGGCACTCTTATCTTAGGATATACCCTCTTTTGTCATTTCATGGTTTTAAAACCCAAAACGGTCTTCACTCAAAAAAAAAAAAAAAAAAAAAAAACGGTCAAATAACCAAAAATGGGTTCAGTTCTTAGTAATTGGTCATCAAAGAGGCACATAGAAGGTTCAACTATTCAAGGCAACATTATCAATTCCATTCCATTCCAACCATTAAATAAATTTTCATCTCTAATGACTAAGTTGGTATACTATGGGCAAGACTTAAGTACAGTACTTAAGTGTTATACTTATTTCTTAGATTCCCCTCTTAAAATTCTGCCATATGAATTTTTTTTCATGGAATGAAAGTGTATTTTTTTAATAAAGTAGACACATGGTTGAATTTTAAAAAGAGAATCTAAGAAACCGCACCTAAAGTACTGTACCTAAGTTTTGTCCGCACACTATATCTCATGTTCCACTTTGCCTTTGTTCACGCCTCATTTTTCTATGGGTCTCAAAAGGCCCAAGCCTAAAAATCCAAACCCGTGAGCCAACAGATTGGGTAAAAATACCAATATGGCAGAACAAAAGCTAGTAGCTCACTGCCCAAGCCCATAGTGAAGTTTGAATTATAAGTGGATGTCTGCCACACGAGAAAGTATACCTCGTATATATATAGGAGTAACCTGAAAAATATTCTACTTCAAGTCAAATACTAGAAAAGAATTGACAACTTAGATTTAAAGGGTATTACAGTAGAACTAATTATATATGCAAAAGTCTCGACTCAACGTCTGGGAAAATTCTAATCCAGTTATTTTAAATGAAAGCAATATAAAAGGGGAAAAAATTATTATAAGCAAGAAGAAACGTACATGACCCAATAGCAAATTGATTTATGTTATTTTGAGGATATTTACTAATTGTATTTTTTATGTTATTTTGGTTATTTGTTTTATATATGTTTTTTTTTTTAACTTGTCCGTGCTTGTTATTTATATTTGTAGTAAAAACTCAATACAATTCATACACACAAATGCATAAATATTTACTAGTCAATTCTCATGTCTTAGGACTCCTAGCTGTATATATAGTATCCTTAGGATTTTAAAATTTTCATATTTCAATATTTGTGGGTAATTTATGTGATCCTTAACTAATTAGTTAAATCAGGGTGGGCCAGTAATTTTTATTTAAGGGGCTAAGTTGCAATACTAATATATTGGTCAAGACAACCCCCTACACACACACACATATATGTACACACACATACTTTTTTATTTGATAGGTAATATATATGGACACATCCAAAAAAAAAAAAAAACTTAGTATTTTCTATCAAAATTATATTTAATGATGATCTTTCATAGAATAAATTCATCTTTTGCCATTTTCATAATGAAATTCTTAAAAAGTTTCATTTTCAATACAAATTATCAAATTGTATACCAAAGTGAGTAAAAATTATTTCAATTGAACTAATGAAATTTTTAAAAACATGAATGACCCAAAACTTGGAAGAACAAGTTTGGTTCCAAACATATTTGAAGCTATATTTCTCTGACCCATTATGTGGCAACTAAAGAGACATTCCATGTATAGTTTTAGTCACAAGATTTTTTTTTTAACGAGTTAATGACTTGTTTAATCACCACATAATGGGTTGTAAAAGATATATTCAAACATGTTTGGTGCCAAACTTTATAAAAATTTTAACAAATATAAGAGCACATTTTACAATAAAAAATGAAAGAGAGAAAAATAAAGTATTGTCTCTATAACTAATAGACCAATTATTTTTTAAGACTATCATTGGACTAAATCAAATATTGGGGGGAGGGCAATTCATATTTTTGGAGGCTAATGTTAAAACAAGTGTGTGTATGTATAGACACACACACACACAAAGGAAATTTTCAAAATATTTTTTTTGGGGGGGGAAGGGGGGGTTTGGGGGGCATCCCACCCATGTGTGTAGCTCCGCCCCTAGTTAAAATTAGTTGCATGTATTCTTTTCCTCCTTTTTATTCTATCTAAAATCATATTTTCGGTAACTTCTATATTTCAACAAGTCTAACCCCCACAATAAATTTCAAAAAGAAAATAATAATAATTATATAGCTAAATTATAATTGGTGTTCAAAAAAGTGACGTAAGTTATGTTCTTATATAAAATTCATGATATTTATTTTGTTATGGCATTATTGTTTATACTCAAGCCTACAAAACACGAGTCCTCAGTTGAAAAATACTTTTTGTTCTTTTTTTTTTTTTTTGAGAAAAAAAAAACTTTTTGTTCAGACACTAATAGCCCTCACTAACAATAATATCTCAAAGGATAAGACAGAAACGATGTAATAAAGTTTTGATAACATTAGGGTCACAACAAAAAGCTCACAATAACTTGACAACATTAAATAGCCTATTACCTCACACATGGGCACATGGCCATCACAATGTTTGATTAAAAAAAATTAATACTAATTTAAGAATTCTGTGGAATTGTTATGAATTTTTAATGTGTTACTAGCAATATTACTCATAAAATTTTATACACAAGTAGTAAAAGAAACTTACTAGGATAAGCAGACCTATGCTACGATCCAATTACGGCTAGTGGGTTGAGGACCTCTTTTGCAACAACAAATGCACCCGGTTGCAACACTTGTAAATATTTCACTTATAAGAGCATCCACTGATGTGGATGCAAACTTATCATCTATTTTGCGTGTGCGCGCACACACACACACACACACACACAAAAACTACTTTTTCTAATGTACACACCCATTTTTACAAAACACTTATATCAGTCCATCTTTTATATACTATATTTTATATATATAATATTTTTAAATTCTTTTTTTAATATTATTTTATCTCCCGTTTCTTTTTCCTATTCTTCCTCTCCTTTCTTCTTCTTTCTTTTTCCATATCTCTCTCTGCCGTTTCCTCTTCCTTTTTCTTCCTCTTCTTTCTTCTTCTTTCTCTACAGTCAAATTAACTTCACCATCAAAACCCAGAACGCCTCTCCAATCCACTGATCTTCATCAACACTCCACCACAAGCACCACAACCATTAAAACCCAGAAGCACCGATCCACATGCAGTGGCGGCGATGTCAATGGTGATGAATGTTTCTCCAACGATTACCGATCAACCATCAAAACCGACATCACCGATCACCGATCCAACAATTACTGATCACTAATCCACATCACCGATCCAAGTCGCCTCTCCAATCCACGATCCACGATCACCAATCCAACGATTTTGTTCCAGTGGTTGATTTTTTATTTTTTTAGTTGATTTTTGATTTTGAGTCTGTGGGAGTGTGTGTATCAAAGGAAGAAAGAACATGACGCGTTAGTTTTACAGATGGAGAGAGAGAGAGAGAGAGAGAGAGAGAAAAGTAGCGAATTAGAAATTATTAAAATATTTAATACAAGAGCTACAGTAACCCTAGCGAATTAGAAATTATTAAAATATTTAATACAAGAGCTACAGTAACCCTGCATATTTGCACGGTTACTGTAGCTCTTGTGCATTTATGCACAATTTTACACCCACTGATGTGGGTGTTTTTTTGCTTAAAATGTGTAAAATCAGTTACTTTTTCTATTTTGCAAAACTTTACACGCTGATGCTGATGCTCTAATAATAGCTAGTAGTGCAAGTGTACCAAGACCTGTAGCTAGACTCTTAAGGTATATACAATCCAAGAAATTATCAGAAAACACTGATATGGATGGAAAAAAAAAAAAAAAGGCCCATATCAACAAAATTTACAATGGATGTAACATACCCCCATATGTTAATTTATTGTGCTGCTCAAATATTACACTAGAAATTATATTAATATTATTCAGCCTACCTAAATGTGAGGAAAGTGTTACAGTATGTTAGCATATAAGCATATAATACAGTGCGAGCTTCAGCCCAAATGGCTCTGAACCCCCTTTAGAGTGTTTCTCGTGGAATTTCGGGTTTTGTGCCAAGCTCCCATCTTTCCAACTCTCTCTCTCTCTCTCTCTCTCTCTCTCTCTCTCTCTCTCTCTCTCTCTCTCTTAGATTTGCCAACCCCATTTTCATCATCCCTTCTACCTTTTATGGCCTTTCCTTAATGGGCTAGCCATCATGAGTGGTGGTTTTTCCCAAAATAGAGGGCCTCATTCTGACCTAGATTCATGATCAGATGGGATCCACTACACACTTCTGAATTGACTCCGTTGGAACATGTGTTAACCTCCAAATCTATGCTTGGCAGACGGATATTCCCAAGGCACTATAAGGCATTCTCGGTGATGCCTCATATCAGTTTGCACTACATCGTTTACGGACCCCTATCACTTGCTCTGCATGATCTGTAAGGGTCTGACTTATGTGGACTTTGGCCTTGGGCCTGTACCTACCTTACGTGAGCCTCGACCTTGGGCTTGTACCCGACTTATGGATCGTACAAATACATAGTTTGCACATTTCTCACAATTTAAGCTATTTTTTGGACAAGTGATTTATGAAACTTTCTGAGTTTAGTTTTTAAATAAAATGTCATCTCTTTTATTTCTCCATCCTTTTTACATCTACCTTCAACCTTTTCTCACAAGTCATTTATACTATTCTTGTTTAAAATCCCTTTATCATGAATGCCGATGATTGACGTAAGCACAAGTTTAAGAGCCTCCTTCTAACCATTCTAGCTAGGTAATTTTATTAATAAGTATAGGAACACAACCAATTTCTCTCCCAATTTGTATGTTAATTTTTGATTTATGCATAATAAAAATTGTGTCAATAACAGACTTGTATGAAATTGACGTTACTCTCGTTATAAGTTGACAATTCAACATGGTATAAAATTGAATATATTTTTACTATCATTAAACCTTTATTTATTTAATGAAATGGAATTGTGAAAGGTCAAACTTGGGTGACGTCATAGATGTGACATGGAGTTGAAACCAATAAAGCATTCCATATTGGTTAATCCGATGCCATATTAATGTTTAAACTTTTTATTTTTTTGAGGAAATATTATTGTTTAAACTAAACACATAGTATATAAATTTGACATCATCAAAAAACACCTTATCTTGTTCAGAAGATAGATGTAGTTAATAAAAGAAGCCTCATGACTATGAACTAGAGGACTGAGGAGTGGGGAGATTGCACCATTATTAATCTTATTTAAAAAATTAAAATAAATTAAATAATTTGTAAAAAAAAAATCATGATTAGTCTTGATGTTGTAGGGAATTTAACCCGATATTCCCAACTTGTGAGAAAACAAAAAAAATAGAGAAAACACACGCCAGAGAAAAACAATCACACGCACAAGAAAATATTTACGTGGTTCGACAATTTGCCTACGTCCACAAAGTTGCAGGGATTTTACTATTATCAGGGAAAAATATAGAGTGCGGCTACAGTGTTTTTTTCTCTCAAAAATACAACAAGACAAAACCCTAATCACCAAAAAAACGGTTTTTTATATCCTACGTACAAGAGCTACAAAACGGCCCAAGCCTCCGCTCCATGGACTAAGCCTCAGAAAATCTCCCATTAAAAACCACGCAACATTATTCGAGTCGGGTCGGGTCGTCAACCGGATCAAATATAAACTAGTCTCCACAAAGCCCAACAAAGCTCCCACTTGGAGACTAGTTTAATCACCAACATCAGCCACTGTCTTCCAAAAGCCAATCCCTCATCCCTGCAACTCATCCTCCTGTCCTCAAGCTAGAAGGCCAATTGAAGCTGCACACAGCTTCAGCTTCTCAATAGTGACACCCTTAGTCAACATGTCAGCCGGGTTCTTAGATCCACAAATCTTCTCAAGTATTACCAGCTTATCTTCAACAAGGTAACGGATAAAGTGGTATTTCGTCTGTATATGCTTCGACTTTGAATGAAAAGCCGAATTTTTAGCAAGAAAAATTGTACTCTGACTGTCACTGTGTAGAATGCCCATCTCCTGCTTCTTACCCAATTCATCTAAGAAACCATGTAACCAAATCATCTCCTTTCCAGCTTCTGTTGCTGCAACATACTTAGCTTCTGTAGTAGACAAAGTAACCATCTTTTGTAGATTTGAAGCCCATGATATAGTTGTACCACCCAAAATAAATACAAACCTAGTAGTACTTTTTCTACTATCAATATCACCAGCAAAATCAACATTTACATAACCCTGTAGTTTCAAACTTGCAACTATGTAGCAAAGACATGTATCTGATGAACCCCTCAGATATCTCAGTATCCACTTAACTGCCTCCCAATGCTGCTTTCCAGGCCTACTTATGAATCTGCTCACAACTCCCACTACATGTGCAATGTCTGGCCTTGTACACACCATAGCATACATCAAGCTGCCAATAGCTGAGGCATAAGGTACCTTGCTCATATGGTCCCTTTCTTCTTCTGTCTTCGGTGACTGTTCCTTACTTAGTTTGAAATGACTACCCAAGGGTGTGCTCACTGGTTTAGCTTCATTCATGTTGAACCTGTTGAGAACTTTCTTCACATACTCTGACTGTGAAAGTTTCAATGTACCATTAGCCTTGTCTCTAATGATTCTCATACCAAGGATTTGCTTTGCAGCTCCCAAATCTTTCATTGCAAACTGTTTTGACAATTGCTTCTTCAGATCATTAATCTTCTCAATGCTAGACCCTATAATGAGCATATCATCCACATACAATAGTAAAATGATATAAGAATTGTCAAAGAACTTAACATAGCAACAATGATCAGCTTCACATCTCTTGAACCTAATTTTGTGCATAAAGCTGTCAAATTTCTTGTACCACTGTCTACGAGCTTGTTTTAGGCCATACAAGCTCTTTCTCAATTTGCAGACTAGATTCTCTTGTCCCTGAACAATGAACCCTTCAGGCTGAATCATGTAAATGTCTTCCTCCAAGTCACCATGAAGGAATGCCGTCTTCACATCTAACTGCTCAAGATGTAAATTTTCTGCAGCCACCATTCCCAGTACCAATCTAATTGTTGACATCTTCACAACTAAAGAAAATATCTCTGTGTAGTCAATGCCTGCTTCTGCTGGAACCCTTTAACAACTAATCTAGCCTTGTAACGTTTGCTACCGTCATGCTCATTCTTTATTCTGTATACCCACTTGTTGTACAAAGCCTTCTTTTCTACTGGCAATTTAGTCAATTCCCATGTCTGATTCCCTAACAAGGAATCCATCTCATCCTTCATGGCTAACTCCCACTTGCTTGAATTTTCATCCTGCAAGGCTTCTTCATAACACTCTGGCTCACCACCATCAGTTAACAAGAGATAATTTAGAGTGGGTGAATAACGCTGTGGAGGTCTAATAGTCCTGGAAGAACTACGGACTTCAGCTACAGGTGTACTCTGATCTACCTATGAATCTTCATTCTCCTTATCCTCTTCACCCCTTTTCTGGACAGTACTTTCAGTCAATTCATCTAAGTTGACAAACTCAGATTTCTTTTAATCTATCTCTGTAACATCTGATACTACAGTTGACCAGTCCTTGTACATAACCTGTTCATTAAATATCACATTTCTACTTCTGATGATTTTCCTGTTTTGTTCACCCCAAAACCTATAGCCAAATTTCTCATCACCATAGCCAATGAAAAAACATATTTTAGACTTTGCATCAAGTTTACTACAAGCATCAGAATCAATATGAACATAAGAAACACAATCAAAAACTTTTAAATGTGAAAACTTTACCTCTTTACCACTCCAAACCTCCTTAGAAAGTCTGAACTCCATGGGAACTGATGGCCCTCGGTTTATCAAGTAAGCTGCAGTGCTAACAGCATCAGCCCAGAAAGTTTTTGGTAGTCCAGAATGCAAACTCATACTCCTAGCACGCTCATTGAGAGTTCTGTTCATGCGCTCTGCCACACCATTCTGCTATGGTGTCCCAGGAATGGTCTTCTCCATCCTAATTCCTTGTGCAGCACAATACTCACTGAACCCTCCATCTATGTACTCTCCTCCATTATCTGACCTCAAACATTTTACTTTCAAACCTGTTTCTATCTCAACCATGGCTTTCCACTTCTTAAAAGTTTCAAATACATCAGATTTATTTTTCAGAAAATAAACCCATACCTTTCTGCTTGAGTCATCAATGAACGTGATATAGTACCTTGAACCTCCAAGGGATGCAACCGGTGAAGGCCCCCACAAATCAGTGTGCACTAACTCCAATTTTTCAGCCTTCGGTGTCCTGCCAGTTTTCAAGAAGCTCACCCTTTTTTGCTTTCCCAAGATGCAGCTTTCACACATGTCAAAATCAACGGACTTCAATTCTGGTAGTTTCCCTTTTGACAACAGCATCTTCATCCCTTTCTCACTCATGTGACCAAGTCTGCGGTGCCATAGGCTTGTATCAGTACTTGCTTCAGCAACTGCAATTGTGTCTCTTGGACTTGAGGTCATTTATAGAGTACCAGTCTTCTTTCCACGAGCCAATACTCTGGCTCCCTTTGTAACCTTCCAAGTACCACCAACAAATAGTATTGCATGCCCTTCATCATCAAGTTGTCCAACAGAAATCAGATTCCTCCTCAGGTCAAGAATGTGTCGAACCTTCTCCAGTAACCAAACAGACCCATTGGGCAACAATATACGGATGTTTCCCATACCCACAACATCCAAGGCTGCACCATCAGCCAAATACACCTTACCAAAATCACCAGCAACATAATTCTGTATGATTTCTCGATGTGGAGTGGTATGAAATGAAGCTCCTGAATCTAAAATCCAATCATCAAGTGGACTGTCTACTGCAAGAAGTAATGCATCATGTACCTCTTCTGTTACAGCATTAGCAGAATCATCTTCATTCTTCTTCTTAGGACTTTTACATTGCCTCCTAAAGTGACCTATTTTCCCACAATTCCAGCATTGTACTTGTTGGCCTGATCTAGATTTACTTCTGTTCCGATTAGAATTTCTGTATTTTGATCTGCCCCGATTTGAATTTCTGTCATTACCTCTGCCTCTTGTCTCAAGGTTTAGGGCAGAACCAGATCTTGAGGTTTCACCTGCATCTCTTCTGCGAATCTCCTCAGCCAAAATTAAATCTCGTATGTCATTGTACTTCAGCTTTTCCTTCCCTGTAGAATTGCTTACTGCCATCCTCATGGCCTCCCAACTGTTTGGCAAAGAAGCCAAAACGATCAGTACACGAATCTTATCATCAAAATCAATTTCTACAGACAACAATTGATTTGTGATAGTGTTAAATTCATTCAAATGTTGTGCTACTGATGCATTCTCTGCTATCTTCAGATTGAACAGTTTCTTCATCAAATGAACCTTGTTGTTTGCTGACGGCTTTTCATACATACCAGACAGTGCCTTCATCAGATCTGCTATAGTCTTCTCCTTTACGACATTGTGTGCAACAGACCTAGACAGAGTTAACTTGATAACTCCCAGTGCCTGTCTGTCAAGAAGAGCCCATTCCTCAGCCTTCATAGTCTCAGGTTTTTCCACTAGAAGCGGCAAATGCAACTTCTTTCCATAAAGATAATCCTCGATTTGCATCCTCCAAAATCCAAAGTCTGTGCCATCGAACTTTTCTATTCCAGACGCCTTTCCTGCTTCCTCTGCCATTGCTCCCACTCAAACCTAACCCTAGGCTCTGATACCAGTTGTAGGGAATTTAACCCGAAATTCCCAACCTGTGAAAAAACAAAAAAAAATAGAGAAAACACACGCCAGAGAAAAACAATCACACACACAAGAGAATATTTACGTGGTTCGGCAATTTGCCTACGTCCATGGAGTTACAGGGATTTTACTATTATCAGGGAAAAATACAGAGTGCGGCTACAGTGTTTTTTTCTCTCAAAAATACAACAAGACAAAACCCTAATCACAAAAAAAAAAAAAAACGGTTTTTTATATCCTGCACACAGGTTCTACAAACGGCCCAAGCCTCCGCTCCATGGACTAAGCCTCAGAAAATCTCCCATTAAAAACCACGCAACATTATTCGGGTCGGGTCGGGTCGTCAACCGGATCAAATATAAACTAGTCTCCACAAAACCCAACAGATGTAAGTATAATTCATGAAAATAGGTGCATGAATGTAAATGTATGCAATATGGTAGAGCTCTAACAAGATCGATCAGCGGAAGTTAAGTGGATGACAAAGTCTTTAATTCCATGATTTCCATCTAAAGTGAAAAGTTTAAATCTAATAATGGCCTAAGTGGATCAGTATACTTCATTGACACGGTGAAGCACAGCAAGAAAAAATATTACACGCTTCCATCAAATGAGTTACATAAAAACCAAGATGATAAAAAATAAAAATAAAAAACAACAACAACAACCTTAAATAAACGAACCCATTAAAGAAAAAGCAAAACCCACTTATAATTTTTTCTTACCTTATTTCTTGTTGACTCAGCAGCAAAACCAATAACAACTGATAAGAGCCCAAAGAATCCAATAATAGCGCACTCTATCACCACCCTTCCCTCCGTTGTCTCTCTCACTGCCTCAAAAACTCTCATCTCTAGAAGTTCTAAGTCTGAGAGAATTAGCTTAGAGTTAGTTAAGTACTATTGCCGGTGAGTTGTTTGTGTTTTTGGCTGAATTATGAAGTCCAAGATATGGACAATAATTTAACGGTAATATGGTGATATTCCTGAAACTGTGAGGACGACTAACTATGGAATATGGAGCATAGATTAATAGCAGGCGAGAGATACAATTTCTTTGTGTCCTTTTCAATTAGCACCAAGAGTATTATGAACATTCCTTCTGCATCATGTCAACTCTTATGTATTGGAGCATTGGAGCTAACCTGTGTTCTTTTTAATAAACCTGTTCTACAGTCAATTCAATACAATTTTTGAGAACTAAGACGGCTATTATAAGTGATTTTTTTTTTTTTTTAAATGTTAGTTAAATGAGTTGTTTTTGTTTTTGGCTGAATTGTGGGTGAGTTGTGAATTCTTGTGAAATTGTGATGTCCAAGATATGGACAGAATTTAATGGTAATACGGTGATATGGAGTAAAGATTAATAGCGGGCGAGAGATACAATTTCTGTGTCCTCTTCAATTGGCACCAAGTATTATGAACATTCCCTTAAAGGACACTTACCAATTTGGGGTTTTACGGGTAATTAAGAGTTAGCTTCAATGCAATAGAACTAGACAAGATGTGTACAAGTGACAAAAATTGAAGGTGCGTCCGTATCATGTCGGCTCCATTACACTGGAGCATTGGAGTTAAAACATGCATCCTTTTTGACAAACCTGTCCTGAGGTCAACTCAATAAATTTTTGAGAACTAAGACGAAGATTATAAGTGAGTCTTTGTTTAAAAAAAATTATTAATTAAATAATATATATTTAACTTTCTATATTATGATTTTTTATTCAAAAGCCATTATTTTAGTTTACTAATTTGGTTTTTGTATTTAGATCTTAATAACATCTCTCTTACAATTGATAATAGATTATTCACTTGATTAACACACTTATAATAATTTTCTTTTGATGAAATAATTTAAGGGTTTCAACTGAATTAGATTTTTATTTGTTGAATATTTTGGGGGCTTTATTGGAAGTGGGAGAAAGAATTCAAACTCACTTATATTTTTTTCTTTTAAAAAAATAAATTATCATCCTACAATTTTTGAGATTTTTTGTATAATTTTGGAGTTTTTTTTTTTTTTTTTCAATGGGGGGCCTTGGGACCCTTTTGTAAATTGTTGGGGGGTCATAGAGGGCCTTAAGCCTAGGTCTTGACTCTTGAGCTGGCCATGATCCATCCTAACATGGTCAGGCTTCAAATTAATGGACCCGTTGGCTGCTGTCAATCGTGACATAAAGTGAGATTGCCCGAAAATGCTTCTCAAGTGAATAGCCAAATATCAGTTGGGTTGTTATAATGGCTCAACTTTTTGGGTGGTTTAATTAAGGCTATTTGGTTGTGTTGGCTAGAAATTTGAACTTATTTTTAGTATAAAAAAAATATTTTCTTCTAAAAAAATTAAATATTTGTTCTCTGATTATTTTGGGTCATTCGTTTTATTTCAATTATAACCCCTAAGTCTATTTCTTTGATTTATAGGCTAGATATTATAACAAAAAATACAATAAAAAAATACATGTACCCAGAATTCACATTAATAAACTAAACAACTAAACAAACATAAGTGGGAACAAAAATCACAATGCTTAAAGAGTAGGCTCCTCCCGATGTTTTTCAATGAAACATTCAGGATTCAAACCTCTTCTTTTTCGTTGTAACTATCAAATTAATAATAGAATCTTAATTCCATCTCTCATTGATATAGTGAAGCAACACAGAGATGCGTACTTAATCTTATAATCGAAGCGTACATGATGGATCACCATGTCTAGTCGATTTGAATTGTGAAAGTTGTCTTAGATGACTTGCATGCAGAAAATTCTGTAATTATATAAACTAGTCGCAGACCCGCGCAATGCGCGGAAAAATATGAAACACAATGCAATAAAAAAATTATCTTTTTATTTTATAGTGTGAGAACTATCAAATTAAGTTGTAATCATATATAATTTATTAATTACTATACAGATACATGCGAATCAACTCTTATAGGTATATTTTTCTCCTAGACATAGATCAACATTTCGTTCTTTCTCATAATCAATAAATCACATATCATAAAGTGAAAATATAAAATAAAAGACAAATTTTTTTTTTCATCATATGAACATTTGAATAAATCTCGCAATATATAATGCTTCAAATTCATAAACCATATAATTACTTAGAGTATATAGTAAATTAAGACCAACCTATCCATCATAAACATTGCAATATCGTCTAGATATAATTATATAAAAGTCATGTTTTGTCGATCTTGTCTCATTAATCCAAAAGTAACATCTATATAGCTAATAAGATCTTTAGAGAGTAACATGTGACGGGGAATTCTTAGCTTGAATAACCAATTATAGGGATATAAATCATCCATCACAAACGTCTATTAGAAGATAGAATCTATAACTTTAATACAAAAATTTGGCAAAATGATTAAATAGTATACTACCTTTAGCTTAGTGATATTAAGATTATATAAATATATATATATATATATATATATATAATGAAGGAGTGTACACATTCAACCAAGAGGAATTAATCAAAGAATTTTTAATCACTGTCAACTATGTTAGTTTGCTCTTTGTTTTTCATGGTTTCTCTTTCAAATGAAGGTGACATTGACAAATTTAAAGTACAAAAATTATAGAGTAGATATACAAAACTATTCAAAAACTATTATTCAAAACTTTGTACAAATAAATTCATTTTCTTGTTCCATATGTTGTATATACTTATGGAATTTAAAAGTTCACTCTCCATTAAGGCTTGCATTACAAATACCAATGACTTCATCATATAAATCAACCCTATTGAGAAGTTTATGTGGTGTAATGCTTAATTTGTCAAAAGTGGGTGCACCTTAGGCATTGTTTCTGTTGTTACCACAACATAAGCTTCATCTGGTTCTATGTAACAGAATTTGTGCAATTTCAAATCACAAAGAGACTAAAAGGGAGGGAGGAGGGGAAAACAAAAGATTAATTCAAAAATGTTAGATGAATTAAGCATTGCATATATGAAAGATTTAAGCAAATAATGGGACATAAAATGTTATTCAAACTAATACAAACACTAACATTCTTTTCTTTTTTTTTCATAGATATATAGTAGTGGAAGGGGGATGGTGGGGTTTGAACCACAAATATGGGACACCACAAAGAATGTATTTACCTCTAGGCTATCATTTGCACCCCTAAAAATTAATCTAGAAGCCTAGAAAAAAGAATAATTGGAATTTAAAAAAATAATTAATCACAAGTTCCTCAAGTATATATACATAAAAACATTAATAGCATAATGATACTCTAGAGTAAATTATATTTTGTCTTATTCTTTTTTCCTTAAAGATGATCAACTATGCAAAGTAAAAACTTACAAAAAAAAAACTCAGATTAACTAAAATTGTGTTGCCAATTCTAAGTCAATTAAGAGTAACAAAAGTCAATATCATTAAAAAATTTGGAAAGGAAAACAGCAAAATCACTTCACATAGACTAAATGTAAGAATACCAAAAAGAAAGGGGAAAAAAGTTCATTTCTATTTGTGCATTTTGTTCACCTCAATAGTCATCCTATTGCCGACTTAACTTTGAAAATCTTTGACAAAAACAATCGATGTCTTCTCAAAATGATGAAAACTAAAGCTTGATTGAAAAATGTGGAGAACAAATAGTATTGAACTAATTTTTTTGTTGCAAATGATGAGGTGATCGTATCTAGAATACAAATAGTATTGAACTAATTTTTTTGTTCTAAATGATGAGGTGATCGTATCTAGAATGTACATTGGTAAATATATTGTAAAGCTTAAATAAAAAATGATTGATGTGTAAGTGAGAGAAATACGGTTTTGAAAAACTGAAAATTTGGAAGAGGAAACATTGTAACTGTAGATAAATGAAGAGACACAAAACTCATCTTTGGGCTGTAGATTATGCTTGAAATTTTAATTGTATCCACTAAAAAGATAATGAACTATTCAATTTTAATAATTACTTGAAATTAGAAAGAAGAAAATGAAAAGTTGAAATCAATTTGGGTGGCTGAATAGTCAAACATTTGTATCTAATATATAGTAACGTTTGTATTTTGAATATTTATTATTAGATATTTAGTTTAATAAGCCCACCTTCTATTCATATCTTTTCAAAGAACACAATCCTTAAACATTCAATCTAAAATTAAGAAATGCAAATCTTGAAACTTAAATATATTTTAATCCTTCATTAATTAAAGATTTTATCTCAGTGAATTTTTGCATTATCAAATGCAATTTCTAGAAATTTAAGATTCTTTTAACAAATTTCAAATAATTAGATGAAATGTTAAGTATATTTTTGAAAAGATATTAACATAAGTAGTTTTCAAAAATAATCATTTGGTTCTTATTTACTTACAATTATTCTGAATTGTAAAGAAAATTTTCAAATTTCAACAATTATTGAGAAATTAATTGTTGAAATCTGCCATATGTCAATCCAAATATGACACATAGCATCTTAGCACCTTATCATCCAAACATAGCTCACTTACAAAGGATAATGACTAACATAGGACAATGTTAAAGTGAAAATTCAATTAATAAGACTATATTGCATAGAAATTATTACCGACCATAATCACATAAACGAATGTAACAAAAAAAAAAAAAAAAACCATAGAGGTGAAAAATATATATTATCAAAATTATAAAAATTTGTATAAATCAAAGCAAATATTATTACACATTTACAGAGTTGGAATATGTCCCAACTCCACCACATTCTAAGTCCTCAAACAACAAACAAAGTCTATGGAACACGTTTACTTCAATTTCACTACTTAAAGTAAAAATAAATAAATCCACATATCATTTTCTATACAATAAGTTACGTATAAAATGTTTCTCAAAAAAAAAAGTTATGTATAAAACTTTTGAGTTCTAAAAAAATCTAACAATTTATAGTTTGATTATCACTAAATGAATGTTAAAAGAATCAAATCAATTTAATGTTACAAAAATATCTCCCACAAAATATATTGATATTTTTTCATTCTAAACGAATATAAAAACACTTTAATCTTTATTGGGCATGAGAACCGTGTATCAAGTTACTTGGAGACACATTGCAAGAAAAAATTCCAAAAGGAATTATTTTAATCCAAGTAACCCATAATTACAATCCCATTACATAAAATAATTCCAAACCCTAATTGATTACCTTATGAATAAAATATGTTTAAAATTATGAGAATTCATTAACACAAAGAGACCAAACAATCAAAATAACAATCTAAATATTTTTTATCTGGTGATTGTAATAAAATATTGAATTGTGAGAATATATAGAGTAAGAAAGAGAGAGAATAGAAGCTTACTAAGTAAAGCTGTCAAATTCATTAAGATATAAGTCTTTAGAGGGAGACAATTCTGCCATTGAAGAAACGCCAAGTGATTCTATTTGGCTTTCATAGACAAAATATGCCACACATATAAGTTTTATGTTGAGAAAAATTGACATATATACACAACGATTTTTGTATAAAATAGTTCAAACTTTTAAGTCTACCTAGAAAGATTGGAACTCCACACTACTCTAAAAGTCACTTTTATTCTCCTTCAATATCCCTTAAATATTAAAAAAAAAAAAAAAACAAACAAACAAACAAAAATGATGACAACATAATTGAGTTTTTGTTTAGGATGAAATCTATTTGTTGTAAGGGCCAACCTTAAGGGCAGAAAAAAAAAAAAAGCCTCAAAAGATTTTATATATATATAAGTTAGATAGATAAATATAAACATGATACACATGAGAAAATTGTAATGAGAGAGAGAGAGAGAGAGAGAGAGAGATACCTCAAAAATAAAAAAGGCACGCATTTTTTACAGACCAGAATTCGTATATGTAAAGAAAATTAGTCAAAATACATAGCCAAAAGAAGAGTTAATGAATATTGTTAAACACATAAATAGGGGTGCCATTGCCAATGGTTGGTAAAAAAACAATTTGTATTGTGACTAAATGAAAAAACACAAAATAATTATTTTTTGTTTTTAAAAAATATGAGTTACATTGATTTACTGGCTACCTTCTAGAAATATAACATCATGCACATTGTAAGCAAATTAGCATTTAGTCTAACGTTAAACAAAAAGTACTAACCATTGAAAAAGTCATCAAAAGTTGCGATACAAATATAGTGATAATTCAACATTGTGAAACACACCTAAACAAAAATCAAGAGTGATATGTAAAAGAAATTCATTACCCAAAATTTCAATAACGAATTGATAAATTCCTCTGGGATTGTAAGCAATAATCAATAGTGGAATTGAATCCTTGATAATTTGCACACCTTTGTCTTCATATTTACTGGGCATTGGCTAAATACAAAAATTTAGGAAAAAAAAAACTAAAGTGGAGATGGAGAGAGAGAACTTACAAGCAAAATATATAAGATTTGGATTAGCTATTGAAAGTGAAATGGTGATTTGGATAGAAGACTCTAACTTTGTATTTACATTACAAAGAAACCGTTTTGCTTCCAAATTCCAATTTTAAATGGAAGGATGTGAAGAGTAGTAACCGAAGATAATAACTCATGTTGTATGGATAATAATTGAGATGATTTAGTATATGTAGTAGATTAGTAGCAGATGAATAGTCTTTTTTTTTTTTTTTGAGAAGGAGATGAATAGTCATCTTAATAGAGTACATGTTGACTAAAGTGGAGATGGAGAGAGAGAACTTACAGGCAGAATATATAAGATTTGGATTAGTTATTGAAAGTGGAAGGGTGATTTGGATAGAAGACTCTAACTTTGCATTTACATTACAAAGAAACCGTTTTGCTTCCAAATTCCAATTTTGGATGGAAGGATGTGAATAGTCGTAATCGAAGATAATAACTCATGTTGTATGGATAATAATTGAGATAATTTAGTATATGTAGTAGATTAGTAGCATATGAATAGTCTTTTTTTTTTTTTTTTTTTTTTTGAGAAGGAGATGAATAGTCGTCTTAATAGAGTGCATCAACATGTTTGCCCATGATCTATATTTAATTTTTTTTATATATAAAAAATAGAGAGAAATCATAAAGGGAAAAAGGATTTTTTTAAAAAAGTATGAGGTAGCTCAACTGGAGCGTAGCAACATTAAATGTTACGCTTTAACTTTTAGTGATACTAGTGTTTAACCCGCGCAATGCACGGGATCATTTTATGAATTAGAAAACAATCAACTTAATATATTATACTTAATGTGCAGATAATGATGGTTAATTGTTCAGATAATGATGTTAATGTGTAGGTGTTCTTCTAAAAGACAAATACAACTTAGTACCAACACATGATCTAGAGAAAATGTTAATTGGAATCTCATAAGTAGAAGAGAAATTTGACTAATAAAATCAATTTGAAAAGAAAAAATTTGTTGTAAAGTGTGTAAGATACATTAGTTATCAATTTGTTGCAGTAATTAATCCAAAAATTCCATAATCTCTTTAAAGTTTGCAAAATGAACCAATTTGATTCCCATGCCAATCTAGACACTAATGTGCCATGAATTTGGCATATTAGCAACAAAATTTTGAAATTTATGATTAATTCTCTTAGCAACCAAACATTGCAACCTTTTCCTTTTTTTATATTTATATTTTTAAATTATTGAAGGAATATCTTTTAAGGACCTTTCCCAACAAACAAATTTAGCATATCTGCCGTGAAACCAATTGCTTTGTGGACATTTGCAAGATTTCTATAGTTTAAGACTCATTAATTTATTAACCCTTGATAAGGAGGGTATAATGCTGTCAGGATATAAAATATTAAAGTTTTTACCAAGAATTATATTACTTGGCAAGCCAAATTTTTATCTACCATGATAACCAACTTTGTATAAAAAACATTACAGTTTCAAATTTCAAAGTTCTACAATTTCAATCACTCTTCAAAAACAGCAAATCCGGTAGGATGGAAAACAGAATCTGAAAATTAAATTGAATTCTATAGTTGCTATTTTTCCTTCTGATCTTAGCATGCTAGCTGCTGCTTCATTTCGAATAGTGATAACGCTTTCTCTTTCTTAGCGCTCCACCCCCCTTGAATAGTAAGTGGTAAGTCATTGGTTCAAATCCAATAATAGGTAAAACCGGCTGAAACCCCTATTTTTGCTAGCATGACAGCAAGTACAGAAACTAATGATTAATACCTTGCAGTTCAGAAACAGCACACATCAGACTTATTTTAAATCAGTATTCCCGAAAATTTTGAAGTTGGAAAGAGAACTAACAGAAGTATATGAGCTTGTATAAAAATCATTAGTAATAAGTATTACAAAGCAAGAGAGATGAAGTCAGACCAAATCAACCATTTGTTCGACAGGTAAACCTTTTTCTAGTATTACATTAATACATATTAATGTCTTGAACATATTATGAGCGAAACTGTCAACCAAATCAACCATTCACATGATAGGCAAACCCTTTTCTAGTATTTCATCAATATGTATTAACGTATTGAACATCTTCAAAAGAGCACAACAGTATAGTAAAATTTACAAATAGTTATATATGAGGGATTGAATTTATCACCAATCCCACTACACTGTAGGTAACACGCTTCCAATTTTTGGAATACATATCTATTCCGTGCAAAGTTGAGTTTTGTGGCATCATACTTCTTCATGAGCAATTTGTGTCATATTTGGCAAGTCCTAGCAACTTTGGACCTTCTAGCCGGTGATTATTCTCAAAGCTACACCATTGGAACAAAATAAAGATAAATTCCTTTTGTTAGGTTCTAAGAATTAGAAACTAATGTATTAGAACTTCAATTTGTAATGTTGGCAAACCATGATCAAAACGTTCTTTTAGTCTTGTGTTAGACTTGCTCAAAGTATGACTTTTTATGTAAAGTTGGAATCGAGTTGACTGCAGAATTCACTGTTCACTTTCTGCCTGACTCGATCGATCGAAAATTAGACTCGACCGATCGAAAATCGAGCAGAACGTTTTTCTGCAGAAAATTTCCAACTCAGCCCAAGCCCATTTAATGTATAGGGTTTTATGTTTTGCCCGAGGTATATAAGGGTAAACCCTAGCCACATTTTTTAGAGTTCTAAATGTTGTGTTTGTGAATCTCATTGTGAGATCTAAAGTTGTTTACCTTCACATACACTTAGGGTTTCCAAACTCAAGATTCATGTCAAAAGGTTGGTAAATCATACAGTTGCAGAATCAAGAAAACTTAAAGATATACAAGCAGGTACGCTTGTGGATTGCTGAAGAATTCAAGGAAAGGAGTCCGTGGTCTCGGAGCTATGATGGGGTCGTGGTAGTAAGTTTCCTACAAGCAGGTAGCAATAAGATGTTAGTGGTCTAAGTCGCTATTGTGTAAACTTCAATTCTTTCTAGTGGATTTGCTATTTTATCTTGAGGATAGCTAGGTTAAATTCTCCCCAGGTTTTTTACCAGTTTGGTTTTCCTGGGTCATCAGATCTTTGTGTTCTTTATTTTCCGCTACTTTATTGTTTATGACTATTTGTGTTTAACCTAAATCTGAATAATAAACCTAAGTATCCACTTGGTTAATTAATTAGGTTAAACAATCTAGTTTTACAGGGGTCTAAACGAACTTACAAGTGGTATCAGAGCAGGTAGCTTTTGTTTTTGATCCTTTGATCTTTGAGCTGATCCTTGACCCCTATTGTCATGGAACACGGACACTCTCTTGTTGTTCCACCTCACTTTGATGGAAACAATTATACTTATTGGAAAGTAAGGATGAAAGCATTCCTGAAATCCAGTGATGAGAGAGTTTGGAACTCCGTTGAGTACGAATGGGAGAAGCCCACTACTCTTGTGAGTGAGTGGCAAACTTCTCAAAAGGAGGCAGCTGCTTTCAATAGCAAAGCTATGAATGCTATTTTCAATGCTGTTTCCATGGAGGAATTTAAGAGAATCTCTAATGTTGAGGTTGCTCATACTGCTTGGAAAATCCTCTAGACTGTGCATGAAGGCACAAAGGCAGTTAAAATAAATAAATTGCAGCAATTAACCTCTAGATTTGAAAGCATTAGAATGAATGATGATGAATCTTTTGATGAGTTCTATGCTAAACTGAATGATATTGTTAATTCTACATATAATTTGGGTGAAATCTATGATCAACCTAAAATTGTTAGGAAGATTCTTAGATCTTTGACTGAGGACTTTAGACCCAAAGTGACTGCCATCACTGAAAGCAAGGATGTGGATTCCATCCCTGTTGATGAACTTGTAGGATCTCTTCAGTCCTATGAGTTGGACCTACCCAAGACAAACAAATCCAAATCAATGGCTCTTAAGTCTGTTGATGATGTTGAGGATGATGGATTTGATGATGAACTCTCTGCTACAGAGATTGCCTATCTTGCCAAGAACTTTAGAAACTTTCTTAGGAACATTAACAGAAGGGCAAGAGGCAAGAACACTGCTGAACCTAGAAATTTTAGGAGAAATGATCCCACTAAGGTTAATAACACTAAAAAACCTAAAGAGAAAGTAGGTCAACCTTCTAATAATTCTTTGGGACAACAATGTTATGGATGTCAAAGGTATGGTCATGTGAAATCTGAATGTCCTACATATTTGAAGTCTAAGGGTAAGGCTATGGCTGTAACCCTTAGTGATGATGAAGTTTCTAACAATGAATCCGCTAGTGATGAGGATGGAAACTTCATTACTTTCACTGCTACTACTGTAGTTAATGAAAGCGTGTCTGTTGAAGAGAACCCTTCTGATGGGGAACTCTCTGAGAATGCAGATTTACAGAAAGCCTATAATAAACTTTGCAAAGTTACTGCAAAGGATGCCATGAATGTTGATTTAGGCTTAAAGAAAATTGCATCCCTGGAACTTGAAAAGAAAAATTTACTTGTGAAACTGTTTGATACAAATGAGCTTTTGAATAATGTGAAAACTGAGAACACGCTTTTACTTGATAAAGTTAAATGTTTGGAACTTGAATTATCGGTTGCTAAAGAACAAAATAATAGGCCTGCAAGCTCCAAACATGATCACATGTTGAGTGTTCAAAAGTCTCCCTCTGACAAAACTGGCTTAGGTTTTGTGGATAGCATCTCTGTGCTTGAATCTCCTTCCACTAAATTTGTTCCCTCTTCTAAACCTCCTAAGAGTGAGATTGTCAAACCCTTGGTGAGTGAACCTGTCAAATCTGTAGATGTTACTCCACCTAGGAAGATTAGGATTGATCTTCAAGCTTCTTATTCTAGAGCTTCTACTTCTTCTAAGGGCAAGTTGCATGATAAGCCTGCATGGGTTTGTCATTTTTGTGGAAAGTCTGGACACATTCGTCCAAATTGTTTTAAGTTGCAAGCTGCAAAGTGAGCAAATAAAACTAAAGTACCTGTGCCCCAAGCACATGATCCTATGGTACTTATTGGTGAATTGGTAAAGGCGCTAAACCTTTATTCCAATCCTGGAGTTACTCAGAATTCTAATGTGAATCATAACTCCAATGCAAGAGTTGCATCGAAAAGGTTTTGGATGCAAAAGGCTCGACCTAATTGAGTCTGTCTGACATGATCCTTGTGCTTCATTGCTCTATCTTTTATGACCTTTATTTCTAGGATTTGCATTGCATAACATTCATGCATTTCATTTTAGGATGTTTATTACTTTTATAAATAAAAAAAAAAAAAAATTTGCAAATTGTGTTTTTGCAATTTTTTCCTTGAACTTGAAGACAAAGTTGGTCAATCAAATTTTGCATAACATGTTTATGTAACTTGTTTAGCTTTGACGCACTTATTTCTATTGCACTTTACTAGCTGAAGTTTTGTAGTGCATGTTGTGTGGGAAGATGCTATAATTGTTGATCACATGATCTTGATCTTGAAGTCTTATGTCTTTGATTGTCGGACTTGGTCTTATTGAGAAAGACATAAATAACCATCTCACCACTGTTTACTAGCCAATCATGAACACCTTAGTGCATATCGTAAGATTTTGTGTTCGAGAAAGTGTAGCACATGCACAAAAAGAACATAAGGTGTAGCCTCTAAATAAAATTGGTGTGTACATTATTGGGCTATAATAATTTCACAATTCAAATAAAATTGGTGTGTACATTATCCCGGCTTTTATTAAGTTTCTAATCAATTAAATTGAATATTAATTTTGAGACAAATCAAGAAACTTACATGATTGCAAGCTTTTATTCTAGGAGATGTGAGAGTTATATGATGTAACTCTTTAAGTAATAGTCTCTTTCAATTTCATGTGATGGATTTTGTAGAAATTGTGATTGATTACTATGTGCATATCACCTCACATGTTTCTCAAGCTTATGTTAGTTGCACACATTACACAAGTTATTCTTTGCTAAATTGTGTACATGTTATTGTGTGTGTTTTTGGTCTGACCAACCAAGGTTGAATATTTCTGGAAATTGATGCAGAACATGTTTGCTTGTTTAAATGGTTGAGGGATATTAAGAGAAAATCTTGCTTTGAGAGATCTGGGTTAAAAACATGGGTTTTTGAAAAACATTTCATCTCATACTCATGCATTCTTTTCATAAAATCTAATGCTTTGAGGAGTTTTTAAGCAAATAAGTTTCATTTTTCAAAAATTCAATTTTCTAGAATTTTGATCGATCGAGTCTGTTTTTCGATCGGTCGAAATTGTTTTTAAAATCTCAGTAAAGTCTCTGTGTGTTTCGATCGGTTCTCGATTGGTAGTGGATCAATCGAAGGATTTTCGACCGATCGAATCTGTTTTTCGATCGATCGAAAATCGGGCTGAGTGTTTTTAAAAAGGAACTATTCTCACGTGTTCTTCACCTTTTCAAAACTTTTTCAAAACTTTTGTCTCCTCACCAACCGGTCAAAGCAATTTTTAGTGTTTTTGCCGTTTTCCTCCGATCTTTTTGCATCAATCCTCTCTCCCAAGGCCGGTAAGACATTTTAGCCCCTCCATTTGTTTTTTTTTTTCATGTTTCATGCATTATTTTCATACATTTTGGGTTATTTACGGCATTTTAGGGTTTTGGTATTTTTGGGTTTGATTTTGGGTGTTTCTTTCTCAAATTAATTATGAGTTTTTGTGGGGACACCTTATCCAAGCACTACATGTGGTTTAATTTGATTAATTTGGTGCTTTGTGAAAATTTTGAAAATCTAGGGCTTGAAATTGATAAAATTGGGGGTTTTGTTCAATTTGATATAAATTGATGAAATTGGCTTGTTAGATTGATTAATTTGATCATTATATTGTGTTATTTAACTGTTGTGATGATCAATTTCTCAATTTGTTGTGTTTTGAAAATGGAGTTTTTCCTAAATTGGGTATTTTTGATTTAAAAGTCTATGCTCAAGCCAATTTTGTTGATTTGGATCATTATTGACCTCTGTCACTGCATTAGTTCATGCATCATTTGAATATTTTGTTCATGCATTATATAGATTTTTTTTTCTGTTCTTAGCACCATGCCTAGGAAAACTAGAGCCCATAGGACTTCTGACCCTTCACCGTCATTTGATAGTGATCGGTTCCCGAGTGAGAAGAACCAAAAGACCTATGAGACCCTTAATCTTAGGCGTCATATTTAGGCTGAGCGTAGGGTTATTCTAGATGAGGTAGATCCTAAGGTGAGACGTAACTTTGAGTGTCGGGGTTGGTTATCTTTGCTCGAGTTTGAGCATCCTCCTCCTCTTGCCACCTTGATTAGAGAGTTCTATTCGAACCTCTCTATCCACATCTATGATACCAACACCTTGGTTTAAGGTTTGGTTACGAGGTGTAGAGTATCGCATTACCCCTTCGATGGTGTCTGATGCTCTTGGGGTGCCCATTGTTGATCATCCCGTTTTTCCTTATGAGGAATCTCCACCTCTAGATGATGTTATGTCATACATCACTGGGTCTTCTATCCAGTGGGGTTTTGATCCTCAGATCACGTCTGCTGAGCTCTCTGAGCTTCATTAACTTTTCTTTAGGATTGCTTGTCATTCCTTGTGGCCTATTTCTCATCTCCACACCATCCCTCTTGAGCGATGTGTGTTTTTGTATGACCTTGTTACTGATGCTCCTATCAGTTTTCCTCATTTGTTCCTTCGTTCTTTGAACGAGGTACATCGGTCTAGTTCTACGGCTCATGCTTTGTTCTTTCCTATTTTTATTCATAGGATTCTCCTTCATTTAGGTTTAGGTGCTTTTCCTGCTTCTGAGCCTGTTTATGTTATTGCTCCTATAGGTGCTACCTTTTTGAGGCAAAGGGCTGCTCAACTTTGAGCTAGCTCTAAGCGTCCTAGGGTAGAGCCTTCCGGTGTCATTCCACCCCCTTCTTCTTCTACAGATGCTCCTGCAGCTGAGACGTCTGCTGTTCCTGCTGCTGCTGCTGATGTTGCTCCTCCACCTTCTCCTTCGGATGTTTCTGATATTCGTCGGACTCTGGACACTGTCATGACCGTTCAGGCGGCTCATGGTCAGGTTCTAGTGGATGTCCTTGATGAGCTTCGAGCTTTGAGAGTAGATTTGGCGAGTCTTCGTCGTTCTCCTCCGCCACCTCCTTTTGATGATGAATGAGTGCCCTTTGGCAATTCGTCACAAAAAGGAGGAGTGCATTCTAGTGAGGAGAGTCCATGTTTTGTAGAGGAGATTTTTGTCTTAGGGAGAGTTGAGTTTTGTATCTTACTGTGACACTGTTGAGCTTGTGGAGTTATTAGATTGTATCTAGATGCTTCACTTTGTATTTACATTTTTTTTTTGCTCTTGTTAGGAGATATTTTTTGTTGAAATACATTTTGATGTATATGTTTCTTGTTTCACTATGCTACTTTACTTATTGATTTATATTTATGATGTTATTCATGATATATCTCTTTATTTTGTGTCATGTGAAATCAAGAAGTTATTTTTTATATTCCTTGTATTTTTCACACATGCGTTTATGTGTTTGTTAAGTGTTACAGGAATATACAGGTTGATTCAGTCGTGCTGCTGTCTACTTTGCAACTGTTAGATAGTAGTTAGGTTGAATTGTTTAGTGGCTTTTTAATTTTGTAATGGGCTGTTTCAATTTGTAAACTTTGAGCTTTTTGTTTAGTCTGTATTTTGTCACGGATTTCCAAAGGGAGAGTTTGTTAGGTTCTAAGAATTAGAAACTAATGTATTAGAACTTCAATTTGTAATATTGGCAAACCATGATCAAAACATTCTTTTAGTCTTGTGTTAGACTTGCTCAAAGTATGGCTTTTTATGTAAAGTTGGAATTGAGTTGACTGCAGAATTCACTGTTTATGTAAAGTTGGAATCGAGTTGACTGCAGAATTCATTGTTCACTTTCTGCCTGACTTGATCAATCGAAAATTAGACTCGACCGATCGAAAATTGAGCAAAACGTTTTTCTACAGAAAATTTCCAACTCAGCCCAAGCCCATTTAATGTATAGGGTTTTATGTTTTTGCCCTAGGTATATAAGGGTAAACCCTAGCGACGTTTTTGAGAGTTCTGAATGCTGTGTTTGTGAATCTCATTGTGAGATCTAGAGGTGTTTACCTTCACATACACTTAGGGTTTCCAAACTCAAGATTCATGTCAAGAGGTTGGTAAATCATACAGTTGCAGAATCAAGAGAACTTAAAGATATACAAGCAGGTACGCTTGTGGATTGCTGAAGAATTCAAGGAAAGAAGGAGTCCGTGGTCTCGGAGCTATCATGGGGTCGTAGTAGTAAGTTTCCTACAAGCAGGTAGCAATAGGATGTTAGTGGTCTAAGTCGTTATTATGTAAACTTCAATTCTTTCTAGTGGATTTGCTATTTTACCTTGAGGATAGCTAGGTTAAATCCCCCCCAGGTTTTTTACCGATTTAGTTTTCCTGGGTCATCAGATCTTTGTGTTCTTTATTTTCCGATGCTTTATTGTTTATGACTATTTGTGTTTAACCTAGATCTGAATAATAAACCTAAGTATCCACTTGATTAATTAATTAGGTTAAACAATCTAGTTTTACAGGGGTCTAAACGAACTAACACCTTTGGCCATTGGTTTAAACAAACCTCAAAAAAAAAAAAAAAAAAGAACAATTGGTAGCAATGACAAAAAATATATGGCAAAGCTTTGGTTATGGTGCAAGCCCTGCAGTGCGGAAGCAACAATCACATGAATACTGATATGCAAATGACTTTTAAACCAGTAAATTTGTCACTACAATTCTAGTAACTGGTCTGATTCCACAAAAGTGAACTATAGGATGATCAGGATTGATCCTTAAATTTATCATAGTACAATCCTACAATCTAGAATATGATTAGTTCGAGACTTAGCTTTTTAAGTAATAGAGCATTAGAATCTTTTCAACTAAAAGGGAAAATCATTTGAAGATACCAAAGCATTGGTAAGTCCTTTGTTGTACTGGGGATCCTAAAGCAAAGAATACCCACTGTACCACAACCATACACACCCCACAAAATTTAGTTCAGAATTCAGAAAGTTACATGTCAGAGATTATAGTATAGTTCTGAAAAGCGATAAAAACAAAGTCCCCAATATCTCAAAGTAGTATTTTTGGCTTTTGAACTTTTTTTTATATTTACATGTATTACTTTAAATGTTTTATTCACGTTTTTTTTTTTTTTTTTTTTTGGTATCAACCAAGTAGGGCCAAGGTTTTCAAACCCAGACCGTTCATTGAACCGTAAAAGGGAGAGGTTCAAGGTTTTTGAGGTGGAACCAAGATTGAACTGAGGTCAAACCGTGATGACGTCATAATTATATTATTAATTATTTTAAATATAAATAAATGTATAAAATTATTACAAATAGAATATTTTATTAAAATAGTACAAATAAATACAAAGATGCAGCACTTTCAAATTTATAATATTACTTTAAAGTTTATCCTAATATATTAAATTAAAAAGTTTAACATTTAAAATTAAATATAAAAACAAATGCATTAAAGAAAATGTCCACTAATGCATTTAATTTACCCTTTTCCCAAACAAACTCCTCTTTCCCATGCATTGGTATTTTCCATCCTCATAAAACCATCAAACCCCGGCCCTACCCACTAGTACACTACCATTAGGCTAGTCTTTTCCTTCTTTCCCGCACATGCTTCTTGTTTGCTTTCTCTCTCGCCCCTCTCTCTTCCATTACTGATCTGAGCAAACTCTTCTCCCTCTCTTCCAAAACAGATCCGAGCAAAATCTCCCCCAAAACATCAATTTAGCGAACAAAATTTGCCAAAACATCAATTTAGCAGACAAGATCTGCTACTTCCGACTTCTAGCGAACAAGATGACCCTCTCGACGATGAAAGATTGCTTCACCCAAGAGAACAATCTTCTCCTCCCGCTTTAGCTGATAACGATCTGAAGCCCTATGGCAGTGGCAGAATTTAAAGCTTGCTTTCTGTGTGTGTGTGTGTGTGTGTGTGTGTGTGTGTGTGTGTGTGTGTGTGTGTGTGTGTATGTGTGTGTGTGTGTTTTTTTTTTTTTTTTAGGTTCAGATTCAAAGGGAAGTAGGGAACCGTGAGAAGCGGTCTGATCACGGTTCTCAGAACCGTGAGGTCCGACCGCAGTTCGCATAGGTCCCTGCTTTTTTCCCATTGAACCGTTCTTAAGGCTAAAAGAACCGCAAAAATGAGTGGTTCGAGGTTTTCCCAGTCGGACCGAACAGTCCGGTCCGGGTTTCAAAACCTTGAGTGGGGCCTCAGTTTCTGAACTGAACCCAGATCAGAATGCACCATAACCTTTAAGAAAATGACAGGAAACTCACAAATAAATTTTTTATTTGTTTTTTGAAGGTTAATAACAATTCCTGTAGCATAAGATCAATAGGATGCAAAAGAAAAAAAGAAGTGTAATAATCATGTGATCACAAAAACAAACCCCTCATTTTAAGTATTCAGTAACTTTCAGATTCTAAAAGGCCAAGAAACTACACAACAAATCATATTAAAAACAAAACGAAAACTCTCCCGTTTTACAATCAAACGTCCCTCTTCACCCATGTATCAATAGATGAAGGAAATGTCAATCCTGGCATAGAGACATCAATGTACTTATTCTTCTGATAAAATAAGTTTATCAGTAGAATAAGTTTATGTTGTTGCTGCCCACTCCAGAAACAGAACCCTTTCCTAGACCAAAAGTACAGAAAGTTTCCTCCTTTCTCACAAACCCGAGAGGGCTAAGATCATCAATAACTCCCCATAGCAGTCAGACCAACTTCTTAAACAAACCTAAAGAAAACATGACGTTTTTTAAATTACTGTATCCATTTTTTTTAATATTATTTTTTGTTTAAAAAAACCTTTAAACTTACCTATTAGTCAATCGAAATCATAGCAATATTGATCAGATCATGGTTGTTTGCTATGTTAACTGCATCCCACATTCACTGATATCTGCTTCAAATCATAGAATGGTTTATTATATAATAAACGTGTCTGAATTTATGTCTAATTATTTCAATTACACTAAGTTTTTCTCAAAAATTACACGATTCAAATTATACATAGTATTAGCTTACATTTTTTTTAAACCATACATTTTTTAAAATATTTAACTGGATTTAAATTTTTCGGTTTTTGTATCCAATAATTCCCTTACTACAAAATTTAAAAATTAGATGGACACGTGGCACAAATTTGGACATCAATTGGATTTGGACTTTTCGATATTTACACTCAATAATTCAATTGACCCAAAAAATAAAAATTAGATAACACACATGGCGCAAAATTAAGAATCTAATTGAATTTTCTCTAAGCTTAATTTAGATTAAATATTTTGTTTAGCTAATGTCATAAAATTTATAAATTTAAAAAAACACTTATTAAGAATATCATATTGAATATGCAAATAACTATCACAATCAAATTTATAAATCATTGAATTATAGTTTTTTTTTTTTATGATATTTGATAACTAATAGGTTGAATATGTACATACAAATTTTTCAAAAATTGTGGTTCTTTGGAAGAACCAAGTTAAATCATTTTTTTTTTTAGATATAATTCTACTCTGGCTATTGATAATGAGGAGATATGAAATAGAATTTTAATAACATTAATTAATTAGAGATTAATAATAAATAGTTTTAGAAGAGTCGTATAATAACACATATAATTTCCATCACAATATGATTCTTACAAATAGATTTCTTTTAAGAATATTATAAGCAAATAAAGTGAATGGTAACTTTTTTTCAAATAAAAAAAAGTTAATGGTAACATCCCTTGTGATGGAAACAAAATATTTCTAGCAATTAAGGTGAAAAAAATCCTAGCTAAAAGAGAATGCTGAGAATATCCTTGGAAGTAATTTGGTAGAGAATCATGGTTGTAGTCGGTTTCATGTTCTTTGTCTTAATACTTCTTCATCTAAAGAATTTGATCAAATGAGGCTAAATTAAAGCTGCAAAAGGGTAAAGAAATCAAATTTAGCACCAACTTTGATAAGACAATAACAACTCTAACAATTGTTATCAGGAAAAAAAAAAAAAAAAAAAAACCATAATAATTATAGCCCATCTTCAAGAAAATTTCCTCAAGAGCAAAATTGTCTTAGAAACCACTTTAAAGAAACTATGAGAGCTTTAATTTCACAATGAAATATTTTAACTATATACGGTTCCATATGATCTAGAGGATAGGTGATTAGAGATGGCATCACAAAATTGTCTCTAACCACCATATATGAAAGAAAAGCCAATAGGCAATAACAAAATGCTATTCTAAAAGAGAACCAAATAATAGCATCTGAAATCTACTAAATGAACAAATAGAAAAGATGAGAACAAACTTAAAAAGCAAAAACTATAAATGATTAGAGCACAAATCAATAACCAAATGGGTCTTCTGAATTAGAACCTAATAGTAAATCTGGGTATCCCCAAATTCATCAAAAACACGAAATTTGTGGAGCTAACTAATGTTGTAGCATCATATTATGAAGTTAACTGAAAGTCAGAGGCTTCGGTTTTACAATATATATATATATATATATATATAGATAAGATAAAATTATTGAACATCATGAAAGCTACACAATTATGAGAAAAAAATATTGATGAATTGATAACATTCCCCAGATTTCATCACCAACCAAATGGGCCAACTATACATACCTGACTTACATAACTGTCTTTATCATCGACGACCACACATAGGTCTCTCTCACTCTCAAAATATACAATTCATTTATCATAATTCTAAAAAAATGCTTTGAATGTTCTGTCCTATGGGGAGCATAAAAAAAAAAGTTTCTCACTTTCCTATTTTTAACACCGTGAGAATCATGAATAGAATTACTAACATAGGTTGATATTGGGCATCAAATTTAATAAGCAAAATACCATTGCCAACAGCAATCTACAAGATTTAAAAAAATCAGCAAAATGTGAGCTCATCCAAATAGGTAACCTACTGATATGAAATCATGCTCTTGTTGCATATGGTCTCCCAATCAATTTTCACAATCTTGTTTTTCTACAATCCCCAATAACAAAGGTCACATGTCCTGCAAACCAATCACATCCTACATTTTTGTTTCTCCAAAGGTTGCAATTGCTAAATCCCTAACCTCCCCATACTTTATTCAAGAAACTCACTTCCAAAGGTGATTTCCTTCCTACTCAAATCTCCACAATTGCTTACCCAACAAAATTGGGTTAAAAGTATCCAACTTTCTCACCCACAATCTTTCATTCCGAGCAGTCTCAATGACTATAACTACAAATAAAAAATGATAAATAGCACCAACATAAAGAATAACTTAGGAATCGTCAAAAATTAATAACTCAACATAAGAAAGCATTCAGCCTTTTGAGAGAGAAAGTAACAATTAGACAGCAAGGACCTGAGGTCATACACAAACCCAATTGGCAAACACAAATTAAATATACCAATATGAATATGTATGTTGAGCATACATAGGCCAATCCCACATACATATACTTAAATAAAACCACAATATTTAAAAAGAAAACCAAATTTCCAAAGAACTAATCTATAAAAATTATTAATCTTAACCAAATATTGATATCACAATTCACAACAAAATTTAAAAGAAATCTGTAAATAGCATTGAACGTGCCTAAACAATTGGGTTCCACACATCCAATCCAAAGTTTAGTTTAAGCATTTCTTCAAACACTGGTATTCCAATAATAATCTGCCAGAATTGAAAACCCAAAAGGAAAAAAAAAATGTAACAATGGTGTTCCAATACTGAAAAGAGAGGGAGAAAGATTAGGTACTGTTGCCTATGATGCACCTTTCTTCATATTCATCTGGCCAATCTAATTGCTAAAGAGGACGATGTCAACGCTGTTGAAGCTCTTTGTGATGAGCTCTTCAATTGTGTAGTCGTGGCACTGCAAGGGTGAAAGATAAGTGGAATGGAAAAATTAAAAACAAAACTAAAAGATACATGGAGACCATATCATTTATCTCAAAATCTTTAGTTCATACCTAGAGTTTTGTGAGTTCATTTGAATAATGGTGCAGTTGTTAACATCACCGCAAAAGATTGATTCATAATCTATGTCCATTGCAGCTTTGGTTGTCCCCATTTCCCCAAAACAGCTATTGAACTTCTATCTTAGAAGACCCAAAATATCAAACCTTCCCCAAGCTACCAATGACTAAGATACATCAGTACAAACTATTTAATATACAATATATTAAACACAAACTGATATTAATAGAAAAGGATGAAAAAGAGATATAGAAATATTATCCAAAAGTGATTAAATGATGGTGTCATTAAAATAGACCCTACTAAGCAACCTGTGGTCACCTCAAATCCGGTATTTGTAATAGTTGGGAGATATTCTTTGCCCAATAGCTGAGATCTCGCCAAGCATAGCACAACACCCAAACGAACTCACTAAAAGTTGTTCAAACACAAACCCAACGAAAAGAATGACCTAATATACAAACCCATGACCCATATCTACATATGTAAACATATTACTTCAGAACATTTAGAATTGAAATTTATTTGAGTTCAGGTCAGAAACAATAACAAATCTTATGAAATTCGAAGGTTTAGCTATGAACGATTTAGGTTTAGAAAATATAGAGATCAATTTTTGAGTCCCATATTGTTATTTTTAATGATTTGAAATGAAAAAAAAAAAAAAAAAAAAAAAAAAAAAAAAAAAAGCTAGTTTATCCACCATTCTAAGACTCCAATAACAATGATTTTTGTATTGGGTTTAAAAAAATAACTAATTTAACAGATTTAGGTATTTAATTGTGATTTAGAAATAACATCAATTTTTGTTAGGTTTCTGCAACTAGATAATATAGCCCATCTTTGGTAGTAACTCAATTAAGTACACTTTCCAACCTCAATCCTAAATCCAAAATAAAAGAAAGCCAACAAATTCAAACTATTCTAAGTATGAATTAAAAGCAATGAAAACAGAGCTGAAGTCTAGATCCACATATTTACTACACTCTTAACAAAGTGACCCCCCTCAGCCAACAAAAAATCTTAAATGTTTACATCTCAACACCAACAAACCAAACAAAGAAAAATATTAAATGTTTCTTCTTTATATTTCTGAGATCAAAGATTAAACCCATCAAATTTCCTGTCATGCATGGGCTAAAACATAATTTCAAAAAATCATACACTTGAAACTGGTCCTTGCAATAATAAAAATCTAATAGTGAAAGAACATTAGAAATTTCTATATGGAGATCAACCATGAAGAACATCTCCTCCAATGCCTCAAGCAATCTCTTCCCTATCTTCAACACTACCAACAACTACAATAACAACCATCGGATTGGTAACCTCTAAATAATTGCTCTCTCCATGACCACCCTAAATCTCTTTCACACCATGTTGCTAGCACTAGTACTACAATGATATCCAACACCCCTAACTCTATCACCACAGCTATTATCATTAATGTAATGCTTCTCTTATTTACATATGTGCTGAATAACTATGATTTGTTTTATGCATTGAAACAAAAGGCAAACAAATAAATATTTGAAATAAATATAAAAAATAAAAACTTTCAAAAGGGTTAACTAACCGGTGCCTTCACAGAATCTTACCTTTGTGTTGCCAAAAAAAAAAAAAAAACAAGAAGTGCAATAGTAACACCCTATAAAAGAGAACTGAACAAAGTAAGGCAAAATGACATATCTCACCATACAAATGACATTTTGTCATAAGAAGATTGCTTTTAGCTCATCCCATATAGGCGTCAGTACACTATTATTATTGTTATTGTTATTATTCCTAAATAATATCTGCCAGAAACATCATTAGTTCGAGCTAGAATTTCATGATCTTGGCTTTGTTTAAAAAAACAGTCCAAAATATTTATCACATAATTAGGTTTTGAATTGTGAAAGATAGAAAAAAAGAATACAATATCGAAAATAGTTTCTCTTAAACAATATTAGGATAACTCTGATAATCTTTTAAAACAACTTTTAAAAAAATCAAAACATAATGCAGCAAAAAACTTGGCAATATGGTATTTCTTTCATGGACTAGATGAGAACACTAACATACCATTCATAAATGATACATGTTTTTGATAAATATGTTCACAAAGAACACAATTGAAGGATGATTCTTTCATATCCAAGTAAGAAACATTTAAGAAACAGGGCACCGAATGTCCTGGACAATATTTCCTAACAACTACAGTGGAGTAATGAAACTGGTGCAATCAATCATATAATTTGTACCATGTTTCTCCGCATATTTTCAATGGATTTTAAAAAGGGACCATTCAAAAACAATAGAGACAAATTCAAAATCAAAGCGACTGGAATATGCAAAATTGTTAATAATTAGTCATATACAATAGAAAATTTTAAGAACTTAAAACAATTATTGTTTTACTATAATTGTAGCAGTAAGTATATGAAAAATTGACAATCAAAATCAAATTAAAAAAAAAAAATCAAACTTCTTCAATCTCCCTCACGCTCTCGGAGATGTCTATTTTTATGTCCTCTAAATTGTATTTAAGAGTGTGGTTTAGAGGAAAAAAAAAAAAAGTAAAAAACGGAAGATAGATATTAAATCAAAAGCAATTCAATTAAATACCCAAACCTAAGACTAAATCAACTCAAACGTTTAAAGCAATATTAAAAAAAAAAAAAAATACCTTGGCGTTCTGATAGGAAGATGTCTGATTTCTCTGGTTACTAATGGTCTTGCTGAATAACAAACTCACCTTCTCTCTTATTTCTCTGTCTTTGACCTCTCCAAATCTAAATCATATATAACCCCAAATTTCAAAAAATCAAATCAAAACCTAATGTAACCCAAATACCTAAATTAAAATCAACCCAACCAAATTTCTCAAAACTAATTCATATTTTATACCCATACCCAAATCTAAGAAAGAACGAAAAAAAAAAAGAAAAACTTACCAGTGGTAGTTCTCTCTATGTCTGTATCTCAATTCCTGCATGTACCTTTAGGTTACCGATGCCGGTTCTGGTGGTATAAATTTGGCAGGGGAACGGACGGTGGCATGTACAAACTCTGTCACCTTCTCATCTCTATATCGCAAGAATTCTTTTTCCTCCTTCTCTATCTCCATATCGCAAGCGTTGGTGTTAAGAAAATTCAAAAGGAAGCGAAAAGAGAGAGTATTCATAGGAGGAGAATCTAAAATTAGAGTGAGTTTGAACTTTTGATTGAGTGGCGCCCTTATCTCTATCTCTGTCTCTATTTCTCTCTTTTCTGTCGATCTCTCTCTCCTTTCTCCGTGTAGCAATCTTTGTTTTGTTTTGTTTTTTTTAAACTGTTAGTTTCCTTTTATACGAAGAGGCTCCAAACAGTATTTTAACGTAGTGAAATATTATAGTTTATCGCTTTTAAATGGTTTTATAACATTACTAAACAATGTAATTGATCATTTTTTAACTTAAATGTGTCTGAATTTTAGATAGGCAGTTATCCTATTTGTCAGTACCTTCTTAATTATAAGAACCCTCTTTCTCTCAGCTTCTACTATTATATTTATATATATATATATATATATATATATATAAATGAATACATGTAAGGGACCAGATAAAGAAAATGTATAATTTCTTTTTAGCTATAAACTTTCTAGCAGCAGGCTATACTGTAAAAGTAGATGAAAATGAAATGGTTTCTATTCAAAACTCTCTGAATCCAGACAAATTTGGTTCTTTCTTAAATAATCTCAAAGTGCAGATAAAATAAAAGTGCTGCTGAAACCCTAAAAAATAAAATAAAAAATAAGAAAAGGTACTATTTTTGGATATATTTTATGTCAGTAGCTAGGGAAGCTTTTGTGCTATTAGCATAAGGGAAAACCAAAAGTGGATGATGAAGGTTGAGTGACTAAGCTAGGGAAGGCCAAGGTAACCGTAAAACTAATTAGAAGACATATTCAGTAATGGAATTTATTCCGCTTCCTTGAATCAGATGAAGCTGCTGGACCAATACTAAAATCCACAACTCATGCATGTTTATCAGACACACAACTATTTGCAAAACACAACACAAAGCCAAACTTCAATTCACCAAACCAATAAACAACTGATCAAATTCCACATATAGCAAATGCGTACGTTTATTACAAAAGCATCATACTCTCCCATTCATGATGTACAACATGTTCTTGAGTACCCTATTGTGGGAACTTAGTACGTCCCATAGGCATGTCTCCTTGATTAGGAACAGCAGGATTGCCCCATTGGTATTGAGGTTGTCCTATAGGCGTGGCACCTTGATAAATACTAGTCCCCCCTGCAAACTGAGGTTGTGCCATAGCTATGTCTCCTTGAAAAGATTGTTACTGTTCTTTTGCGAACTTAAAATATAAGAAGCAAGACCCAAAACCATACTTGCAAGGCACAAAATAGCACCCGCAGCAAAGACTCCAGGTTTCGTAACATAGCACTGGACGGTTGAGTTATAACTATTGTATACAGAAGCACGCAATAACACAATAGCCGCTATGACAACTGTGATCCTGCTCGATTGCGAAATAGACTAAATCAATTGAAAGTGAAAACCAATATGCAATGGATAATGTAATTGATATAAGCTAACCAAATTGAGTGAAGGATGACTTGAAAATAACAAAGAAATTTGGAGATAAAGAAAGATTGAACTATGCACTTCATTTGCAAAAGTTGTTCACAAAATACGCCTAGCCCATTTCACGAGAGATCAAGTCGGAAGAGTATCTCTAAAAATTGAATTGTAACATTTCTTCTCAAAAAAAAAAAAAAAATTAATTGTAACAATATTTGAAATTATAAGATAGATATTGAAGAATTTAAAAAATCAAAGATATAATTTGAAACTACCTTAAAGGTCTTCGCTTTGCGTTAAGGCTTCCTTAGGGGGTTTACAGTTCTTTAGCATGTTGATGATAATTTTAAAAAAGTTCCTTAAAACTGAAAAATTGAATTAAGTTAAATTGGGGAATCTGAATGCTGCCAAAAAATAATTCTGGAACGTTTGAGTTTAATGGAAAATAATGAATTAACATAATGTCCATATTTATATTTCAAAATGACACCCAATATCAACCCACTTTGTTAATTAGTGTATAATAAAGTGATATTACACTAATAATAATGTGCCACATCAATAAGTTACAAAATAATTGTGATACTTTGTGTTTGAAGAGAAATCATGTTCCACTTTTTGTGTTTCACTTTATACTAAGGCTTATCAAAACCAAAGGTCTTCCGTCGAAAAATGCTCTAGGTCAGATATGCCTCATTAACAATAGGTGAAAATATCGTTTTGGTCCCTATATTTTGGGATCATTATCAATTTGGTCCCTATATTTTGATAGCAGCCAATTTGATCTCTATTATTTCCTACTCGCAACCAATTTGGTCCCAACTGTCAATTCATTAACAGAAATTGACTGCAAATTGAATATAACAAGACCAAGTTAACTTGTACCAAAATATAGGGTCCAAAATCATATTTTAGACTCAACAATAAGATCTTATCCTGGATAAGACAAAAACAATCAAAACTTTAATAAAGTTTTATCAGCAAGTAGTGAAAGAAAGTTACCAGGAAATGACAAAGCAGACCTGTGCTTTTATCCAGTCGGAGCTATTGGGATGAGGACCTCTTTTGCAACAACAACAAATACACCCAGTTGCAATACTTATAATTATTTGAGCTAAAATAATAGCCAGTAGTGCAACTACACCAAGAGCTGTAGCTGGACTCTCTGGGAGTACACAATTGAAGCCGTTAAACATCACCTGAGACATCTGTAAATAAAAATTTCTTGTTTAGAAGCCCTCGATGAATGTCAAAGATTGACGTACCAAAAGTTTAAGATCCTATTTCTAACCATTCTAGGTAAATTTATTAATAATTATCGGAACATACCCAATTTTACACCCAACTAATGTGTCCAATTGTGATCAGTGCATGATAAAAATTTTGTAGTAATAGACCCCATTTGAAAATTATGTAACTTTCATTATAATAAGTTGACAACTCAACCGGGTGTGAAATTGAATAAATAAGAAACATCATTGAATTATTATTGACACCCAAAATTTGAAAGTAAACCCCAACCCAAACCAAGTAAGCATGGGCCTCATGTAAGCACAGAGGACCCATGGATAAAGCCATGAAAGAATAATCGGGTATCCGCAACTGGGAATTGTAGCCCAGAAATGGGAATAAGAAGAGGGTCTTGAAAAAGTGCAAAGGGTCCAAAAATGGGTGCAACTGTGCCAGGCAGAGGATCTTGAATGAGATTATTGCTCTGAAGCCCAAGAAGAAATGGGTAAGAAGATACAGAAGTAGTGCAGAGCATTGTCCGGGTCAGTTCGGGTTGGGTTCAGACCCGAACAGAAAACAAACCTGACATAGTTGACTTGAAACCCAAACATTCGGTTCGGATCAGGTCTCGGGCGGGTGTCTCTCTTTTTCTTTTTCTTTTTTTCCTTTTTTAAGGGTATAATTCATTATTGTTTTCTTTCCTCCTCGAATGTATCTGACAAAGCATGTTTCTTTCCTTAGACGTCCATTTTAGGAATTTGAATCTTAAAAACCAATATGGAAAATATGAGATAGTCATGAAAGTCCAGAGGAAAGAACCTAAAAGGGAAAGGGACAAACAAAATTATGGCAAGAACAATCCACAACCACAAATCCTCAAAATAGGGAAGATGTCATCCATGAATCATGTATCACTCTTTAGGTAAGGGTAGAGCAAGCAGCAAGAGCCTCAACAAAATGAAAAAAACTCTCTATCAGTATAGAGATACTAACAAGATCATCAGTGGAAGTTAATAGTTGATTGACACAGTCTTTAATTCCATCTAAGCAAAAAAAGTATAAAACCAACAATTGATTGCCTAAGTAAAGCGAATGTATTTCACGCAGTGAAGCAAGCAACACAAGAAAATGCGTACACATGTTTAAAATTGAAAATATTACACACTTTCAATGATTCATCATTGATAAAGAAAAAAAAAAAACAACAACAAAAAAATTAAATAAACCCATTAAAGGAAAAAAAAGCAAAAATCACTTATATATTTTTTGCTTACCTTAATGTTTGTAGCCTCAGCAACAAAACCAAGAATTACCGATGAGAGCCCCAAGACTCCGACCACAGCACATATCACCACCACCCTTCGCTCCATCGTCTCTCTCTCAAAAAAAAAAAAGACTCTCCTCTCCAAATAGTTTTAGTATCAGTGAATTGGTTAACCAATGTTGTTGGTGAGTTTTTTCTTTTTGCTGAATTGTGGGTGAGTATCAGTCACTTGAAGAATGAAATAAACAGTTGTTGGGTGCACTACACCATGGGTCCAGTCCACGTGCTTTTTCCAGAGGTCATTTAATGAGCATGTCACTCCTTGACTTGTGAAAACTCTAACTTCTCTCAACGAGAGGTGAGCCAAAGTGTGTGTTGTACACGAGAAAGTATATAATGTTTTTGAAATACCATATCAGCATCCAGTTGGTATTTCTTGCTCCAATAAAAATTCACCACCTGTAAAAATGACAAATCAGTTTACTAGCTCATTTAAATCAAAAGTACAAAAATGCCCAGCACGCTTTACCTTTATGCAAAATCAAAACTTTATCTTTCTCTCTCTTTGCACAGCAGCACACACCAACACCTCCATCTACTTTCTCTCTCTCTCTCAACTCCAAAGCTCGATAGCCACTGCCTAGCATCTCCTCCAGAGATGGAGACACCCCGCCAAACATCACCAGTTCCAACTAGACCTGCCTTTGTCTCGTCGAAAAATGCTCAAAATCGTCTCTCCTTCTCATTGTTTGCCAACCCCATTTTCATCATCCCTTCTACCTTTTATGGCCTTTCCTTAGTGGGCTGGCCATCATGAGTGGTGGTTTTTCCCAAAATAGATGGCCTCATCCTGATCTTGAGTCATGATCAAATGGGAGCCACTACACATTTCTGAATTGACTCCGTTGGAACTTGTGTTAACCTCCAAATCTATGCTTGGTGGACGGATATTCCCAAGGCACTATAAGGCATTCTCGATGATGTCCCATATCAGTTTGCACTATATTGTTTGCGAACCCCCATCACTTGCTCTGCATGATCTGTGAGGGTCTGACTTATGTGGACTTTGGCCTTGGGCCTGTACCTACCTTACGTGAGCCTCAACCTCAGGCATGTACCTGACTTATGGATAGTACAGATACATAGTTAGCACATTTCTCACAATTTAAGCTATTTTTTGGACAGGTGATTTATGAAACTTTCTGAGTTTAGTTTTTAATTAAAATGTCATCTCTTTTATTTCTCCATCCTTTTTACATCTACCTTCAACCTTTTCTCACAAGTCATTTATACTATTCTTGTTTAAAATCCCTTTATCATGAATGCCGATGATTGACCTAACACAAGTTTAAGAGCCTACTTCTAACCATTCTAGCTAGGTAATTTTATTAATAAGTATAGGAACACAACCAATTTCTCTCCCAATTTATATGTTAATTTGTAATTTATGCATAATAAAAATTGTGTCAATAACAGACTTGTATGAAATTGATGTTACTCTCGTTATAAGTTGACAATTCAACGCGGTATAAAATTGAATATATTTTTACTATCATCAAACCTTTATTTATTTAATGAAATGGAGTTGAAAAAGGTCAAACTTGGGTGACATCATAGATGCGACATGGAGTTGAAACCAATTTAAGCATTCCATATTGGTTAATTCGATGCCATATTATTGTTTAAACTTTTTTTTTTTTTTTGAGGAAATATTATTATTGTTTAAACTAAACACAAAGTATATAAATTTGACATCATCAAAAAACACCTTATCTTGTTCAGAAGATAGATGTAGTTAATAAAAGAAGCCTCATGACTATGAACTAGAGGACTGAGGAGTGGGGAGATTGCACCATTATTAATCTTTTTTTTTAAATTAAAATAAATTAAATAATTTGTAAAAAAAAAATCATGATTAGTCTTGATGTAAGCATAATTCATGAAAATAGGTGCATGAATGTAAATGTATGCAATATGGTAGAGCTCTAACAAGATCGATCAGTGCAAGTTAAGTGGATGACAAAGTCTTTAATTCCATGATTTCCATCTAAAGTGAAAAGTTTAAAACTAATAATGGCCTAAGTGGATCAGTATATTTCATTGACACAGTGAAGCACAGCAAGAAAAAATATTACACACTTCCATCAAATGAGAGACATAATAACCAAGATGATAAAAAATAAAAAATAAAAAAACAACAACAACAACAACATCAACAACCTTAAATAAACGAACCCATTAAAGAAAAAGCAAAACCCACTTATAATTTTTTCTTACCTTAATTCTTGTTGACTCAGCTGCAAAACCAAGAACAACTGATAAGAGCCCAAAGAATCCAATAATAGCGCACTCTATCCCCACCCTTCCCTCCGTTGTCGCTCTCACTGCCTCAAAAACTCTCATCTCTAGAAGTTCTAAGTCTGAGAGAATTAGCTTAGACTTAGTTAAGTACTATTGCCGGCGAGTTGTTTGTGTTTTTGGCTGAATTGTGAAGTCCAAGATATGGACAATAATTTAATGGTAATATGGTGATATTCCTGAAACTGTGAGGACGACTAACTATGGAATATAGAGCATAGATTAATACAGGCGAGAGATACAATTTCTTTGTGTCCTTTTCAATTAGCACCAAGAGTATTATGAACATTCCTCCTGCATCATGTCAACTCTTATGCATTGGAGCATTGGAGCTAACCTGTGTTCTTTTTAATAAACCTGTTCTACAGTCAATTCAATACAATTTTTGAGAACTAAGACGGCTATTATAAGTGATTTTTTTTTTTTTTTAAATGTTAGTTAAATGAGTTGTTTTTGTTTTTGGCTGAATTGTGGGTGAGTTGTGAATTCTTATGAAATTGTGATGTCCAAGATATGGACAGAATTTAATGGTAATACGGTGATATTCCTGAAACTATGAGGACGGTTATATGGAGTAAAGATTAATAGCAGGCGACAGATACAATTTCTGTGTCCTCTTCAATTGGCACCAGGTATTATGAACATTCCCTTAGGCTCCGCTTGGGAGTTCATAAGGGAAGGGAATGGAATAGAATGAAATAATTATAAGGGAATGGAATGGAATAGAATGGAATGGAATGGATTTAAGTAAGGGAAAGGAATGGAAAAGAATGGAATGGAATGGAATTAAGTAACCTTGCTTGGATGTTTTAAAATTAAGGAATGGAAAGGAATGAAAATGAATGGAATGTAAGTAATCTCGTTTGGGAGTCACACGGAGGGAATGGAATGGAATCATTTTATGACAATATTACTATTAGACCCTTATTTTAAAATAAAAGGTTGAATATATAGGGGTATTTTGGAAATTTTAGTAAAAAAATTATTAAATCTAATTCCATTCCCTCCCATTCCTCCCAATTTCGGGGGGAATGAAAATTTGAGGTTTTAAGAGAATAGAAAGGAATGAGTGTTCCCTCCTACTCATTTCATTCCCTCCCACTTAAACTCCCAAGCAAGGGAATGAACTTTCCATTCCCTCCATTAAAACTCCCAAACAAGAGGGAGGGAAGAATATTCTAAAAATATTCTTTTCATTCCATTCCATTCCATTCTATTCCCTCCTCCCAAGCGGAGCCTTAAAGGACACTTGCCAGTTTGGGGTTTTGCGGGTAATTGAGAGTTAGCGTCAGTGCACTAGAACTAGTGCACTGACGCTATATTATGATTAAATAAAAATTATTAATTAAATAATATATATTTAACTTTCTATATTATGATTTTTATTCAAAAGCCATTATTTTAGTTTACTAATTTGGTTTTTGTATTTAGATCTTAATAACATCTCTCTTACAATTGATAATAGATTATTCACTTGATTAACACACTTATAAGATTTTTCTTTTGATGAAATAATTTAATGGTTTCAACTGAATTAGATTTTTATTTGCTGAATATTTTGGGGGCTTTATTGGAAGTGGGAGAAAGAATTCAAAACTCACTTATATTTTTTTTCTTTTAAAAAAATAAATTATATATCATCCTACAATTTTTGAGATTTTTTGTATAATTTTGGGGTTTTTTTTTCTTTTTCTTTTTTTTCAATGGGGGGCCTTGCCGCCTTGGGACCCTTTTGTAAATTGTTGGGGGGTCATAGAGGGCCTTAAGCCTAGGTCTTGACTCTTGAGCTGGCCATGATCCATCCTAACATGGTCAGGCTTCAAATTAATGGACCCGTTGGCCGCTGCCAATTGTGACATAAAGTGAGATTGCCTGAAAATGCTTCTCGAGTAAATAGCCAAATATCAGTTGGGTTGTTATATTGGCTCAACTTTCTCTCTCTTTTTTTGTGGGGTGGTTGTTTTTGGGTGGTTTAATTAAGGCTATTTGGTTGTGTTGGCTAGAAATTTGAACTTATTTTTTGGGTAAAAAAAATATTTTCTTCTAAAAAAATTAAATATTTGTTCTCTGATTATTTTGGGTCATTCATTTTATTTCAATTATAACCCCTAAGTCTATTTCTTTGATTTATACGGTAGATATTATAACAAAAAATACAATAAAAAAATACATGTACCCAGAATTCACATTAATAAATTGAACAACTAAAGAAACATAAGTGGGAACAAAAATCACAATGCTTAAAGAGTTGGCTCCTCCCGATGTTTTTCAATAAAACATTCAGGGTTCAAACCTCTTCTTTTTGGTTGTAACTATCAAATTAATAATAGAATCTTAATTCCATCTCTCAATGATATAGTGAAGCAACACAGAGATGCGTACTTAATCTTATAATCGAAGCATGCATGATGGATTACCATGTCTAGTTGATTTGAATTGTAAAAGTTGTCTTAGATGACTTGCACGCAGAAAATTCTGTAATTATATAAATGAATACATGTAAGGGACCAGATAAAGAAAATGTATAATTTCTTTTTAGCTATAAAATTTCTAGCAGCAGGCTATACTGTAAAAATAGATGAAAATGAAATGGTTTCTATTCAAAACTCTCTGAACCCAGACAAATTTGGTTCTTTCTTAAATAATCTCAAAGTGCAGAGAATATAAAAGTGCTGCTGAAACCCTAAAAAATAAAATAAAAAATAAGAAAAGATACTATTTTTGGATATATTTTATATGTCAGTAGCTAGGGAAGCTTTTGTGCTATTAGCATAAGGGAAAATCAATAGTGGATGATGGAGGTTGAGTGACTAAGTTAGGGAAGGCAAAGGTAACCATAAAACTAATTAGAAGACATATTCAGTAATGGAATTTATTCCGCTTCCTTGAATCAGATGAAGCTGCTGGACCAATACTAAAATCCACAACTCATGCATGTTTATCAAACACACAACTATTTGCAAAACACAACACAAAGCCAAACTTCAATTCACCAAACCAATAAACAACTGATCAAATTCCACATATAGCAAATGCGTACGTTTATTACATAAGCATCAGACTCTCCCATTCATGATATACAACATGTTCTTGAGTACCCTATTGTGGGAACTTAGTACGCCCCATAGGCATGTCTCCTTGATTAGGAACAGCAGGATTGCCCCATTGGTATTGAGGTTGTCCTATAGCCGTGGCACCTTGATAAATACTAGTCCCCCCTGCAAACTGAGGTTGTGCCATGGCTATGTCTCCTTGAAAAAGATTGTTACTGTTCTTTTGCAAACTTAAAATATAAGAAGCAAGACCCAAAACCACACTTAAAAGGCACAAAATGGCACCGGCAGCAAAGACTCCAGGTTTCGTAACATAGCACTGGGCAGTTGAGTCATAAACATTGTATACAGAAGCAAGCAATAACACAATAGCCGCTATGACAGCTGTGATCCTGCTCGATTGTGAAATAGACTAAATCAATTGAAAGTGAAAACCAATATGCAATGGATAATGTAACTGATACATGCTAACCAAATTGAGTGAAGGATGACTTGAAAATAACAAAGAAGTTTGGAGATAAAGAAACATTTAACTATGCACTTCATTTGCAAAAGTTGTTCACAAAATTCACCTAGCCCATTTCACAAGAGATCAAGTCGGAAGAGTATCTCTAAAAATTGAATTTTAACATTTTTTCTCAAAAAAAAAAAAATTAATTGTAACAATATTTGAAATTATAAGATAGATATTGAAGAATTTAAAAACTCAAAGATATAATTTGAAACTACCTTAAAGGTCTTCGCTTTGCGTTAAGGCTTCCTTAGGGGGTTTACAGTTCTTTAGCATGTTGATAATAATTTTAAAAAAGCTCCTTAAAACTGAAAAATTGCATTAAGTTAAATTGGGGAATCGGAATGCTGCCAAAAAATAATTCTGGAACGTTTGAGTTTAATGGAAAATAATGAATTAACATAATGTCCATATTTATATTTCAAAATGACAGCCAATATCGACCCACTTTGTTGATTAGTGTATAATAAAGCGATATCAGTTGTAGTTCTATAAATGGAGAAATTGTAAGGTTCACATAGTGGATAAGTGATATTACACTAATAATAATGTGCCACATCAATAAGTTACAAAATAATTGTTTTTTTTTTTTTTGAGAATCAGATACAAAATAATTGTGATGCTTTGTGTTTGAAGAGAAATCATATGTCCCAATTTTTGTGTTTCACTTTATACTAAAGCTTATCAAAACCAAAGGTCTTCCATTGAAAAATGCTCTAGGTCAAATATGCCTCATTAACAATAGGTGAAAATATCGTTTTGGTCCCTATATTCTGAGATTATTATCAATTTGGTCCCTACATTTTGATAGTAGCCAATTTAGTCTCTATTATTTCCCACTCGCAACCAATTTAGTCCTAACTGTCAACTCATTAACAAAAATTAACTGCAAGTTGAATAAAACAAGACCAAGTTAATTGGTACCAAAATATAGGGTTCAAAATCGTATTTTAGACTCAACAATAAGATCTTATCCTGGATAAGACAAAAACAATCAAAACTTTAATAAAGTTTTATCAGCAAGTAGTGAAAGAAAGTTACCAGGAAAAGACAAAGCAGACTTGTGCTTTTATCCAGTTAGAGCTATTGGGATGAGAACCTCTTTTGCAACAACAACAAATACATCCAGTTGCAACACTTACAATTATTTGAGCTAAAATAATAGTCAGTAGTGCAACTAGACCAAGAGCTGTAGCTGGACTCTGTGGGCGCACACAATTGGAGTCGTTAATCTTCACCTGAGACATCTGTAAATAAAAATTTCTTGTTTAGAAGCCCTTGATGAATGTCAAAGATTGACGTAACAAAAGTTTCAGAACCTGTTTCGAACCATTCTAGGTAAATTTTATTAATAACTATAGGAACACGCCCAATTTTACACCCAACTAATGTGTCCAATTGTCATCAGTGCATGATAAAAATTTTGTTAGTAATAGACCCCATTTGAAACTGATGTAAGTTTCATTATAAGTTGACAACTCAACGGGGTATGAAATTGAAAAAATCCGTAACATCATTGAATTTTTATTGACACCCAAAATTTGAAAGTAAACCCCAACCCAAACCAAGTAAGCATGGGCCTCATGTAAGCACAGAGGACCCATGGATAAACCCATGAAAGAATAATCTGGTATCCGCAACTGGGAATTGTAGCACAGGAATGGTCTTGAATAAAGTGCGAAGGGTCCAAAAATGGGTGCAACTGTGCAAGGCAGAGGATCTTGAATGAGATTATTGCTCTGAAGCCCAAGAAGAACTGGAAAAGAAGATCCACAGAAGTAGAGCAGAGCATTGTCCGGGTCAGTTCGGGTTGGGTTCAGACCCGAACAGAAAACAAATCTGACATAGATGACCCGAAACCCATACTTTAGGTTTGGGTCTGGTCTCGGGCGGGTCCCTCTCTTTTTCTTATTCTTTTTCTTTTTTTAATAATTTTTTTAGGGTATAATTCATTATTGTTTTCTTTCCACCTTGAATGCATCTGACAAAGCATGTTTCTTTCCTTAGACATCCATTTTAGGAATTTGAATCTTAAAAACCAATATGGAAAATATAGGATTTTAATGAGTTGTTTGAAAAATTATATTGAATTTGCATTAGAAAATTTTATTATCTCCTTAATTTAATTTCCTCAAAATTAGCAATCAAATTTCAAATTCAAAGACGCTCAATAGGAAGCATGCTGATTAGATCATTTTGTAAACTTCCTAATCTAGCACGTTTCATTTAGACTTTGCCTTTTTGGATGTGCAAATCCACATGAGGTGGAATCCCTTAATTGAAAAAGTAAACTATGAAATTAAGCTCATATAAGTTTTCATTCTCTATATTTCTGTGATTTTTTTTAAATTAATTAGTGTTTTTTTTTTTTTTTTGTGTGTACATTTTAGCTGGGTCAGGCCGGGTTAAAGATCGGCCGGATCAGGTTAAACCCGAATCCAACCTGAAAAATATATAAGTGCAAGACCCGACCCGACCCGAAATTCCACCTGACCCGGCCAAAGCCTTCAGTTTGGGCGGGTTCGAAAGGATGAGAATATGAGATAGTCATGAAAGTCCAGAGGAAAGAACCTAAAAGGGAAAGGGACAAACAAAATTATGGCAAGAACAATCCACAACCACAAATCCTCAAAATAGGGAAGATGTCATCCATGAATCATGTATCACTCTTTAGGTAAGGGTAGAGCAAGCAGCAAGAGCCTCAACAAAATGAAAAAAAAAACTCTCTATCAGTATAGAGATACTAACAAGATCATCAGTGGAAGTTAATAGTTGATTGACAGAGTCTTTAATTCCATCTAAGCAAAAAAAGTATAAAACCAACAATTGATTGCCTAAGTAAAGTGAACGTATTTCACACAGTGAAGCAAGCAACACAAGAAAATGCGTACACAAGTTTAAAATTGAAAATATTACACACTTTCAATGATTAATCATTGACAAAGAAAAAACAACAACAAAAAAATTAAATAAACCCATTAAAGGAAAAAAAGCAAAAATCACTTATATATTTTTTGCTTACCTTAATCTTTGTAGCCTCAGCAACAAAACCAAGAATAACTGATGAGAGCCCCAAGACTCCGACCACAGCACATATCACCACCACCCCTCGCTCCATCGTCTCTCTCTCAAAAAGAGACTCCTCTCTAGAAGTTCTAAATAGTTTTCGTCTCAGTGAATTGGTTAACCAATGTTGTTGGTGAGTTTTTTCTTGTTGCTGAATTGTGGGTGAGTGTAAGTCACTTGAAGTATGAGATAAACACTACCCCTTATTATAATGTGAAAGGTCGAAAGAAAGAGGAAGAAGACTTGTAAAGATGGATAATTCCCAAGTCTTGTGGAAATTATCCAAAAACAATGTTAAATTAGAAATCTTTGTGGGATCCAAGTAGAAACTTCGTTCGCATTAATTATGTAGTGCAGTGGTCCAGTGCACCAACGTCCAACCAATCTGATAATATCTCTTTTGGTTGATAAAGTAAAGAACGAGTAAGTCAAAACGTGTGGGGTAGAAGAAATTGTCTCCGGTGGGACTCGTCAAAACGTTTCGGTTGGGAATGTGATTGGCATGGGATCCACGAAAAAAATATATATATATATATAACTAACCTTTTTTTAAAATATATTTAGATAGGATTTTTTTTAAGTAAATATTAATACTTATTAAAATACATACGAAAATAGTAATATTAATATTTTAAACCAAATTTATAATACATTATTTAACCAGAGTACAACTATAAAAGGGTATAACCTTTGTACTCTAGTTAAATATTGTATTATAAATCCAGTTTAAAACACTAACATTACTATTTTCATGTGTGCTCTAATAAATATTATTGTTTATTAAAAAAAAAAGATATTTATCCCACATTAATTGTGTATATCTAGTGTTCGTTGTATAAGGAAACTAATGCGTACTCCCTCCTCTCACATGAATGGTAGGTTTCACTAATTAAATTCATAGTGGGACCCACCATTCACGTGAGAGAAGAGATTATACATTTATAACCAAGAGTACCTAATAATTTTCCCGTTGTATATATGGATAGGATTGTTGTATTATAAAAGCATTTATATTGAAAGTGTTCATGAGTCGCATGATACTAATGTACCAGTTTCATATTAATTATATCATATTATAAATGGCAGGGTTCAATTGTTGAACTTCAAATTTTGTTTCCCCAAAATAATTCTCTAAAAAATATCCGGCAATAAGTCATCTTAGGAAAGCCTAGATCTTGGGGTTTAGGTTGGTTGGAGAGATAGAGTTGTTAGCCAACAAGACTCCCTCTTCCCTCTTCAAAACCCTAGCAATTTCCACCTCAAAACCCTAAACTTAACTTCACTTTAGGATTCAAAAAAAAAAAAAAAAAAAGACTCATGTAACAATTTGAAGAAAAAAATAGAAAATACTAAATTATGTTGTTATTAGGATTTGAACTCTAATATTAACTCATTAAATGAAACAGATTCATTAAATCAAATGTTTGTGTTCATTGACTTTTGAAAACTAGAAACTGGAAACAGCATGTTGCATGTTTTCAGTTTCCTTCACAAATTGAGTTTTGAGAACAGTTTTTGTTTTTTGTCCATTTTGGGTTACCAAAAAAATTTTTTAATCTCAAAAATTGAAAATTGTTTTTGATAATAGAAAATAAATAGAAAAAACAATTACCAAATATACCTTAAATATTTCTTCCCATTGTATTTATTTAATTATGACAGTTCATTTTTTTTTTTTTTAAATGCTGACTAGCAAAATGTCTATAATATGCATATTATTGACCCAATTTTCTATTTCTAAATTTCTTAGATTTTACTCTCTTTGTCCCACTTTTTTTGTCCTCTATTCTATTTTAAGATGTCCCAAAATATTGTCTTGCTTCTAAAAATAAGAGTCATTAATTTATTAATATTCCTATCATACCCATATTAATTTACTAATTCAATTTTTTGATAAATTTTTTTAAGGGTAGTTTTAGAAACTTATACATTTTTAAAAGATAGACAAGACAATTAATAATGTTCCTTTAAAAAATTTGACTTTTTAAACAGGACAAAAAAAAGTGAGACGAAGAGAGTATTATATATTATAAAGGGGAAGGTTCAACTGTTGAACTTCAAATTTTTTTTCCCCAAAAAAATTCTCTAAAAAAATAGCTGGCAGTAAGTCTTGTTGGGAAAGCCTAGATCTTGAGGTTTAGGTTGGTCGGAGAGATAGAGTTGTTATCTATTTTGGAGAGAGTGACTGGGGAGGGAAAGCGATTGAAGAAAGAGCGAGGGAGATTGACTGAGTCAATGAGAAACCGGAAGTGTTATAGTGTCAAATTTTAGGGGTTTAACTTTTGGGTAATCTGGACTTTTTTTTTTTAATTAATATTAGTATTTCTTAAAAAAAATTTAAAAATGAATTCTTTTATTTTTGTTTGAAAGTTTTAAAATATACCTGGCTTAAATTGCTCCTACCGTTCTACGTTTATGTATGAAAAAAAAAAAAAAAGTGTTCCTACCTATATTTACAATATAATTTTTAAATTTCTATACTTATATAAGAGGATTCCACTTTTTGAGCTAGACTTTTATATGATTCAAAAATATCATCATTAATGAAGAGTAACTTCTCTTAAAAATAGAGTTATAAATGTCAATTAACATATTTTATTTTGAATTTAAAAAGAGAATTCCTAAAATTTAGGATTTTTTTTCCCTTTACTTATGAAAATTTAACCTTTTTTATTCATTTTTCATCTAAATAAAAGTAAAACAACCTCAATTTTAAAAAAAAATTAAAAATAAAAAACTAAGAGCACTCCTAAAATTTAGCATTTTTTGCCCTCAAGTTCATCTTATTTTTAAAGAGATTTGAGTTATTGCTTATCTTTAAAGTTTATCATTTTTATTTATTTAATAAATACAAATTATTAACTTTTACCAAAAAATATAAAAGAGCATTTGAATACGTGCAACACGCGTACTTAGAAGTTAGTATTAATATATTGAACTTTTTCAAATATTGTTAGAATTAGGAGTATAAATTTGTCAAAACATCTAAAATAATAGGAGAATATCTACCTAAGGCAGTTTGAAGATTGCTAATTTTTACATTATAATTTATTTCTTTTTATATTAATTAATTTATTAAAATAATTATGTTAAAATGCATTATTTTCATATTAATTAATATATTAAAACAATTAGACTAAAAATGAAGACATACTCTATTTCTCACTAAAATTCATTTTAGTCCTCTAACTTCACTTTTGTTGAATTGAGTTTTCTAATTTTTAAGTTTATTCAATTTAGGTTTTTAGTCACTTCCATTAAAGAATTACTGTTAGTTTTGACTTTCCCTTAAAAATAAAAACAAAAAATTAATAAAGATTAATTTCCTAGAAAAAAAAATTATTTTGAAAGTTTCTATCAAATTAATGGAAATAAACGGAAGAACATCAAAAAAAATCCAGCGAACTTTCCCGGGAAACAAACAGGAAAAAAAATAGAGAAGAAGAAGAACTTATAGTTAACTAATTTTCCTTCCAAATCTTGGCATTATCATCCACAAACACAATCACTAAATAAAAACCATCACAGTACAGTTAAAATCTCCTCCCAAACTGCAAAAGCTATTGTAATTTGGATCAAAGAGAGAAGAGAGAGAGACTGAGAAATCGATTGAGAATGTCGCCACTGTAGAAGAAGAGCTCGACGTGGGGGTGGTTGGTGAGGAGGAGAAAGGAGTTGAAGCCTTTCTTCATAACCAGAGCTGGAAAGCCCCAATTCTCTTGTACACTTCTCTTCTCTCTCACTCATCAAATCAATCAGTTTTTCCTCTCAAAGCCGAACCTGTCAAGGAATTTAAACCCCTAAAGGTTGTTTCATTACCATTGAATTGTGTCTAAATTAGTCCCGCCCGTTAATGTGGCACGCTTTATACTATTATCACTATATGGTCCAAAAGGCATATTTGATATTTCACATCTTTAATAATAACCCATCCAACTCAACAATTTAGAATGTTTCAGATTACATATACATCCTAGGAAAAGACAAGTTCAAAGAATTTACTGGTGCCAGCAAACAGCAGAATGTGATTGAAATACCCCCATTTCCCAGTGTGCCAACAAGATCATCCTCTTTTTAATACTGATTGAAGCATATTATCAACTGGGAACGAACACAAAATTAGCAATCATGTAAATTGTCGTCTGATGTATGTGTCTTCATGTACAAAAACAGGATCTTGAGTACTACTCTGTGGCAGCCCTGGTGGGATCTGAGGCTGTCCCATAGCTATGCCACCTTGATTAGGAATAGGATTGCCCCATAGACTGTCACCGTTCTTGGCCGAAGTTAAGGTGAGATAATAGATAATACCAAGAGCCACACTTGCAAGGGACAACATGGCACCTCCAGCAAAGACTCCGGGTTTCACAACATAGCAATAGTAGTCGAAGTACGCAGTTTCGTCACCATGTTCATCATTGAGTGCAGCACCGGTAAGCAACAAAAGAAACGCTATGACAAATGTAAACCTACTCAAGTGTCAAATAGACTAAATCAATTGAAAACCAATACCAAATGAGCTACAAAAAACAAAACAAAACAACACGCACACTCAAAAAATAAAAAGGAATCAACAAAAACAAAATGCAACAGTACATGGTAAGATAATTATGCACGCTGTAAAAAGAAGGGAGATGATGGGGATTGTGGTAAAAGTAGTAAAAATACTGCTTGTGTTCCACATGAAAGGTCTTTTAGCATCCAGATAGGTCTCAAATGCAGTTCACTAAATTTCCATTACATGTAGTCAATAGACACTATTGAGGGTCTACAACAATCTTGAAAATATAATATGAGAGGAATTATAAACTCTGATTCAGTGATTATAATTTGAAACCACCCTACTAAAAGTAAGGGATCTATGTAATTTTCCCAATAAAAAAATGTAGCAACTTAAAACGTCAATTTGTCAATCTACTTCAATGCACTCTTTGAAGTCTGGGTTTTGGCACCCGAAAAATAATAAACAAGCCACATTTCTTCGTACTCTTAACAGGTTGGTCACAAAAGGGGCACATGGGAGTTGAAGGGTTACTAAACCCAGTAGAGGAAAAACAGAACACACATGACTATAAGAAAAGTCTTACATATAGCAAGAAAGACATATAGCACACATGCTGATTCAACAAGTGAGAAATCTAAGCAACCATTCATATTTTAGAAGGCGGCAATATGAAAAAGAAACGTTTTAAGCAAGAAGTATTGACTCAATAAAAATTGATTTGACTTTATGTTGGACATATTTATGAATTGTGTATTTTTTTACCATATTTAAGAAAACTAAAACATGGATTATAGTTACTTTATACTCTTAGAGTGCGGTTGATATCCTCTTTTCTAAGCAATTTTATTTTCTTAACTCCTCTTTTGTCTCACCTTTTAGCAAATAAACTAGATTTTTCAAAAATAAATTAACTTATTTGCTTAAAGCCACTTTTTCTCACATTTCGGCAGATAAACCATCGGGAAATAGAGGATGTCAAACTCAAACTAAATATGTGCTTCATTTCTCTCTATTGTTGCTTGAATATTAGATTATATATGTGATGAACTACCACTTATTCAAAAGCTTAAGCTAATAGGAAAGCATAAATTTAATCACTTAACCATGACTCTAACCATTTTTTAAACTTATTTGAGACTTGTTATTAATCTTCTAGACACGTGTGTATATTTATCAACCAATTAAATAATGTGTCCTCAAGAATTATCATATTATACCATATCCATATACATATACATATTGCATCTGTCTCATGTCGGTATTGATGCTTTATAGATCATAACCATCTTAATTCAGACACTAATAGTCCTTTTTAACAATAAGTTTTCAAAGGATAAGACAAAAATCAATCAAACAGGAATGAAAGTTTTATCAGCAAGTAGTGAATGAAACATACCAGGAAACAACAAAGCAGATCAGCGCTACGGTCCAATTAGAGTTAGTAGGATGAGGATTTCTTTTGCAACAAATACACCCAGTTGAAACATTTATAATTATTTGAGCAATCATAAGAGATAATGCTGAAGTTAAACCCAGAGCCATAGCTGGACTTCGAGGGTATACACATTCAGAAACAGCAGTGACCTGAACCTGAGAACTCTGGAAATAAAAGAACATTTCAGCAATGCTTTCATCATGATCACCGTAGACAAGGAATGATAGTGATTATGCACAAAAAATCTGAAGACAGAATGGGAGGCATGCAGCATCAATTGCCTGATGCCCATTTATGCAGGCATGATTTGATAAAAGGTCCTGCTAATGTACCTGCCTTTTGAGTACATTAGCAGTGCTCCTGTACTCCTGTTTCATCTCTAATAATACTTTTCCCCCAACTGAGGGCATTACTACCATTTGGCATCACAAAACTAGAGGGAAAAAAAAGAGCTAACAGAAACTGAAAGAAATTTGAGGTAATAATGTCATTTGGTATCTAAAAAAAGTACAGAAGGGGGAAGAGGGGAACAGAAACAGGGAGATTAATAGACTATGGATAGGAAACTCCAGTTTTCTCTCCCTAATATCTATCTCATAAAAATTAATTATCTTTTCATCATCAAGAACAAGGGCCAGTCTGCAGTTCCTATTTCAGTAAACTGCTCAAAAATGCTGGCAGGGCCAGCAAGTATGCCTGTGAATTGGTGCAAAATATCCACTCATCATGCCACTAAAAACACTCTATAAGGAGTGGATGACAATTCTTTACTTCCCAAGAGCCACCACTTCTTAGCCATTGGCATCATATCCAGCAAAAATCCATCTCAGATGAGTGAGGATTAAGCGACATTCTCATAGACAGAAAGATGTTAACTAGGATTTAGAACGAAAATCTGGTTTAACATTTTCTGATTTTAAGCTAAAGATGCTAGCAGGTCATAAATGGAGAAAATTCCAGACACTTACATAGAGGAGTACAAAAAGGAAGACAGGGATGGACTCATTTCGTTATAGTAATAGCCATAAGTATTAATACAGTTTCACAATAAGATTATGTTTGCAACTAGGATCCACAGACAAAGCAGAAACAAGATTAGTTTATATAAATCACGCAGGCAGATGCTTAAAATGACTGCTGTGGATTTCCAAGAGCATTCAACTTGGGCAATATGGTTTCAGCTTATATCAGATAAAATATAAGTAAAACTGAGGATTTTCTATTCAGTATCTTTGCCTCTGACAAATGCCTTCTTTTTCTCTCTTTCAAAAGTAAGGCTTCTACATATCTCTCCATCAATAGATGCTAAACCCTTCTTTAACCGTTTGTGCCCTCTGCTAGTATCAGTGTATTTGTGAACTCAAATACATTTTCAGTCCACTACCAAATGGAATGAGTTTTCAGATCATAGTTTCTTACAGGTTCAAGGCCCAATTATCTTGGTCACCCACTGATGCAGGACAAAAACTTTAACGGACTCTAATTCCAATTTGACACATGAAAGAAGCTTAAGAATGCTTTGATGCCAACTTGATGCAGGATCTTCAAAAGATTGAGCAGAAAAATAGGTTTATTGAAAAGCTCTTGAAGGATTTTTGAATGGGGTTTCATGTTTAAAATCAAGGATAAGGCATAACTAGATTGATTCTTGAAGGAATTTGACGGCTGTTTGGTAATAAAATAGTGAAATGAATGAGGGGGAAAAAGAAAAAAGGATAGACCCCTAGGCAACCATACCTAGGTTTTGATGTAGCACAATACAAAAGAAATTTGCAGGATAGAAATAATCACATAAAAAGTTAAAACCTAGGAATCAGTGCCTAGGGTTAGCAAGAGTTAACACAAAACCATTGGAAAAATTTCAACTGAAATTTTATTTGTAAAGAAACTTGTCTCCATAGGAGTATGATAGCATGCTTAATACTTGGACTAAACGGTAAACCTAATTGGCTTAGGTCAAATCCCAATTACTGAATTATAAAAATAAACTTTATTCTAGGAAAATAAATAAAATAATAATAACCTAATTAGCCAATAACACCTAGAATAAAATTCAAATGGACCACTAGTAAAATACTGACTACTATTTTTTTTTTTTAACTAGATTAAAATAAAATTGTCTTCATTCTTCTTGCATCAGATTTCCTAAGTAATCACCTACAAAAGAGGCAATCACTGACTCAAAAATTGCGAAAAGCTAATGAAAATTTATTTAATTGTATTATGAATTTTTAAAGTTTACATAAAGCCTTCAAAGAAACTATTCCTAATTCTTTTTCAATAAAGACTAGGATTCCCAAACAAAAAATTATAATAACAATTAAAAGACTAAAACCAAACTGAAAGGGATTCTAAAACTCAAAACAAGACTCATGGACCTCAAAAATAACCCATTTTAGCCCATTTGCAAAAAATCTGGAAATTACCAGAATATTCTTAATTTGGTAAAACTTAAAAAAAAAAAAATTAATAATAATAAATTGAGCCAGAAGCAATCTAGCCTAGATAAACAACAAAATAAGACTTGATTCAACTCAATCTAGCTAAGCAAGGTCCCACACTCTCCATCATCTGAAAATTCCCCAATTACCACTTAGCACTAGAACCAGCCTTTCCTCGCCTCTTATATCTTCAAAAGGGGGCTGCCAAGAATATTCCCTGTCACCCTCATTACATTAATTTATTACATTGTTCATAGATATGGCCAGCAATTGTTACTCATACCCACTCTAATTTATTTAATACTTTTTCTATATTCTGTATTTGATCTGGAATTGAAGACATTAATCAACAGATTTTGTTTGAGTTTTTTTTTTTTTTTTTTTTTTGGGGGGGGGGGGGGGGGGGCGGCCCTAAAGTAAAGGCAGGACATGCACCTGTGGGGACTCAAACCCAGACTCTCCCTCTTGGGGGAGAGCCAGACGCACCACCTGGATCAGAGGGCAGGTGGTGAATTTTGGTTGAGTTGATGTTATATTACTATATACTAAGATATATACTTAAAATGAGATGTATAGAAGTATCAAGTATATAATTTGACATAACTGAAAAATCCATGTACAAGGCATGGGCTGCGAGCTCGTTAATTTATATATATATATATATATATATTTATTAAAGTTGATAGGATTAATCAAGTTTGATAATTGACTTGACTAGTCAAACAACATTAAAAGACATCTTCAGAATTATTTCAGCAAGTTGAATTACACCCAAAAAAAAAAAAACCATAAATAATTGAAATTTATATCAGACCACAGTTAAAAGGATCTCTAAAGGTAGAAACGCCAAGTTATACGAACTTAGTGCATAGGAACAGAAGAGCTCCTAATACTGTGTTACAATGAGACCCCAAAAGGCAAACCACAATGTAAGTATTGTACCAAAGGCATAACAAAAGTTGCAGATCCGGTAAATTTTATGCTTCTAAGATAAAACAAGCTAAAGTAGGCTGTATGTTCATTCTCCAATAAAGAAATCTTTACAGATATAAACAAACAGCGTTGCAGAACAGCAATCATTAAGATTCCCAACTTTCTTCTCGTGTGTGTGTGTGTGTGTTGGTGTGTTGGGGGGGGTGGGGGGGGGGGGGGGGGGGGGGGGGCATGTAATCAATAAAAGAAGTGAAACTAAGTATGTCTTTGAACGAAAGGAATCTACAAAATTGCACCATGATCAGCATTGCAAGCTACAGCACAATTTAAGATTTGATGACAGAATCTTGATTCCAGCTAAATGAGATGTTTAGAAACCAACAATTGCCAAAGTGGACAAGTATCTCTCATTGAAACAGTGAAGCAGTGGAGAGAGATGCATAGTTAATATCTTATAATCGAAGCTTACATGATCGATTACCATGTCTAGTTGATTAGAATTGGAAATTTGTCTTGGACGATTTACAAACAGAAAATTCTTTCATTTTATGAATGAATACCTGTAAGCTTAAGAGGACCAACTAAAAAATAGAAGGCAACGTGTTTTGCATGTCTCAAGGAAAGCTTTAACTATTTCTTTTAGGCCAAAATGCAGAAACATACTCTGGGGTTTGGGTTAGATGCAAAAACACCCTCCAGGGTTTCATTTCTTCCTTATAACTCCCTGACATTTTCATCTGCCAAATTGACCTCTGGGATAAAAAGCACCTGCACAGATACGGGTGCAGGTGCAGATACGGTACGGCAACACAACAATTTTTTTAAAAGTAGGACACAAGTACGGTAGGGATACAAATATTAATTAATTACACACACACACACACACACACATATAAATATATAATTTCAAAGCTTACAAAATTTGTTTTATAACAACAATATTATTTATTTTTAAATAATTGTTAAAAATTCTTTTATAAACATATTAAAGTCTTATCACTAAATATATATGTATCTATTGTCTACTTAAATAATGAAAAATAATAATAAAAGGTTAACTTATAAAAGACAAATTTAAAATGAAGTTAAAAAGCTAGCCTAAGCAATATGGTCAAAACAAAAGGAAAGATATTTGCTGCATGTCCACAACATGGCAATCTATCAACACGTTCAGTCAAAAAAAAAAAATACTCTTAATTAATTTTCCCACATACCCCCATTTATAGCCACACTTCTTTCTTTCTTCTTTAGAAAATGAATCAGTTCCTCTCTATCTCTAGGAAAAAAAAAAAAAAAAAAAAGAGATCAGTTTCTATTTCTCTCTCTTGTAAATTTATGGAGATCTGCCGCCTACAGCTAGCACAGTCACCATAACCACAAGCCACCATGACAGGGATTTGGATCCTCTCCATTTCCCTTTGAAATGGAGAGTGTCCATTTCATGGCCAGGATTGATTTGAAATAAATGAAAGGTTAGGATGTGCCACATCATTTAAAAAGATACTGACTAATGCTCCTATGAAGTTAACGGAGGATTCTGTCTAAACTATGGTTAAGTTTACAAAAGAGTGTGTTAAACTTATCTTTTAAGCTTTGTGAATTGTGATTTAGTCACCAAGACATTTCAGGAAGAATAGATCTAGAAGTAACAAAATGAGAAGAGCAGAGTTTAGAAAAAGAAGACGAAGCAGCACAAGCGTTGACGTCAACAAAGAACAGGAAGAGGAAGACGAAATCACTTTTTTTTTTCCCTCAATTTGATTGTTCTGCTTGTAATGCATTAATTTCGTTAATTGACAATTGATTCGGGTCATCTTTTCTCATTGTCTTTTTTCATTTTCTGTGTTTTGTTCCTTTTTTTCGTTTGGTTGCTGAAAATGAAGGAAAGTTTGTATCTTTGATGGGTTTGGATGCCACGAAAGCTGATGCAAAAAAAGGGAAAAATGAAGGAGGTACCCAGTACCCACACATGCTGCTCCCTAAATCTTTTTGCAGTCATTCAAAGCAAATCCAGGCACAGATTTGATCTGCCAACCTTTTACAGACAATCAAACCACAAACCCATACAATTTTGATTAATCCAAATAACTAAAGGCTATAAATTGCAAAGGCAAGTGATACTGATTTTCTCATATTATGTTTAACATTCACAAATTTCCCACAAATTTAAGTTGCATAAAAAGGAAACATATCCGCAACTGGAAAATTAAAGACACTTGGTAAATTTATGTTTTCACAAGAAACAATTTCCATAATCTTTTACACTTCAAAGCTTGACTTTTTAAATCAAGTAGTTGCACCGCAAAAAAAAAAAAAGCATCCTCCTTCAAAGGTGTATGTATGTTAAAAGAATTAGAAAAATTAAAAATTATAAGGAACGAGTAGTAATATTAAAAATTGTGAAAGATATGGATACGTCTTTATCCCCTCCACGGTGAGGAACACCACTGAATGTCTCCGCCAACCGCCCCAGATGATTGATGAGGCACCCAGATTGAAAGAGACTCATTCTCTTTTTTGTTTTTTCCCTTTTTTTTTTCCAACGTTAACATTTACGTTAGCCAACGTTAAGGTTTAGTTTGTTTAACCATAGTTAACTTTGCTATTAGAGTTAAGTTATTCATTTTTAATTGATGTGGCACATCTTAGCCATTGATTTATTTTCAAAGTAATCCTGGCCATGAAATGGACCCTCTCCATTTCAAAGGGAAATGGAGAGGATCCAGATCCAAGGGTCCTCTTTTGCTGCAAAACAACATTTCTCTCCTCTTGTGAATCTCTGTCATCATCTTCATCTTCTTCCTTTTTCTTGTTCTTTTTTTTTTTTTTGGCACAGGCCATGTCTGTCAGTTTCATATAATAAAAAAACAGCCGGGACACGCGTGCAGCCATGTCCACGCCATGTCAGACATGGGCACGGCAGCCCAACTGCCTTGTCCGTGCTTTCCAGCCTCTGAGACTAACCTCCACTAGCTCCTATGGACAAATAAATCACATGACCATCACGTGACCACATTAAGAAGACTCACCAACTAATTTGCACCACCGGTCACAGATGGTTGCATAATTTTTCCAACCATAAGAGCTAATGGAAGTTAGTCCCAAGGGTAAATTTGACAGATATGGAAACCACAGGGAGTTAAAAAGAAGAATTGAAATCCCAGGGGATGTTTTTGCACCTGACCCAAACCACAGGGAGTGTTTTTGTATTTAGACCTTTCTTTTAAGCTATAATGTTGTTAGCAGCAGACTATATTGTAAAAATAGATGAAATGAAATGCTTCTATTCAAACTATCAGAAACCTAGACAAAATGGGTTATTCCATCTCACAGTGCAGACAAAAGTGCTGCCGAAACCAAAAAATATCACCCTTTTGATGTCAGTTCCATTTGAGAGGATGTACATAGAATGGATATATGTCAGTAGCAACTAGGGAAGCTATTGTGCTATTAGCATAAGCTAAAGTGAATGATGAAGGTTAAGGGACTAAGAGAAGGCAATGTAACCACAAAAACTAATTAGAAGACATATTTATTAATGGAATTTATGTTCCTCTTCTTGAGTCACATGAAGCTGCTGAACCAAAAGTGAGACAATCAAATGGATAGATAGTACAATGAAAGAGATCATCCTACAAAGACTAAAATTAGAACTTGAACCAATGGCCCTGATACCAATTTCTAGGCCTACATCCATGGGCAACGCCAACCACAATATACTATCAATAATAAAGATTACAATCACACTCACAAACTCTCACAACAACAAATCCAAGACCCAAATACAACTAGAGGTGCCCTCACACTAACACATTAGCCAAAGTTTAGTCTTTTAACTCTCTCACAAGACAAAGCTTGGTGTTGTAACTCTCACACATAGACAACAAAGCTACACGACCACTTTATGTATAGGGACTAGCACACCTCCCTACTGATTTTCTTTTCAATGTGTGACTACCACCTTTAGGATTAGTGAACCTCCTTACGATTCATCTAGCCGAAGTGGGATTTCAAAACCAATAAGAAAATCTCTAAACTCTCCTATCATAGTCTAGACTTTACAATGGTGCTCACCCTGGCAAAGCAACTAATCAAATGACCAAGAACTCTCTAAAACTAGACCAGAACAAATGGTACACACGAAGTAGGCCAATATTTGTGTATAATGCATGTGCTTTCAATTAAGGTTGCAATTTTTGGAATTATAAGAAGATTAATTAGAAAACAAATGCATAAGAAGACGCCACCTAAACCAAACCCAAACATTACCATAAGTATAACTCAACCAAGTAATAAGGTTTTCTTTTTCCCTTGTAAGTTCACAGGCAAGGAGAATTCTACCATACAATCTCTGGGCTTTCCCACCTTCTCTCCGCAAAGAAAAACTTAAAACACAGACACAGCATACAAGTTTAGAACTTTAACATTCACCAAGAACCTAGACTGAAAGCTAAAGCAATAAAGGTTATTACTTCCTGTTTGGTAACAGAGAGATTCTGATACAGATTTAGCAAATTAGAACTGCAAATCTCAGATTCTCCACCATCAAAGTTCTCCTTTCACTGAAATTTTAGTTTGAAAACAAAACAACAAAGAAGATTGTTCTTCTCTTTAACTTTTCCTGGGTTTCTCAGCAACCATTCAGAGGACTAGTGGAAGAAGATGATAAAGAAGAAAACAACAAAAAAAAGCATTTAAAAAAAAAAAAAAAACCCATCAAAGAAAAAAGCAAAAAGATCCATATAGAGAGAGTATTTTAGTTTGTTTACCTTAATCCTTGTGCCCTCAGCACCAAAACCAGTAGCAGCTGATAATAGACCCAAGAATCCAGCCACAAAGCATATCAACAAAACCTTTCTCTCCATCATCTCTCTCTTTCTCTCTCTCTATCTATCACTCTCTCTCTCTCTCTCTCTTGGCTGTGTTTTTGTCTGAGTCTGAGAAAGGTAATAACTGAGAACTGAATTAGCGTAAAGTTTAGCGAAGCACTGTTGTTGAGGTGAGTTGTGAAATTATGATGTCCAAAATATTGAAGACACAAAATAATCAAACTTAATAAGTTTATTTTTTTATTAAAAAAAAAAGTAAATACTATTAGAGATGATTTCCGTTTTAAATAAACAATTGAGAGTAGTCAAGTACATTGAATATTATTATATTTCTGTTTCTCAAAATATATACATACCAGGATTCCTTCTTCTATGTTTATTTATCAATATCTATACTAGTTTCTCAAAAACAAAAAAAAAATCTATATCTATTTGTTTATCTATATTTACCTATTCTATATTATTTATAACAAAATTCTCCTTTTTTGATTGGTTTTTTTCATGTGGTTTAAAAATACTTATCTATACTATTTATTCTATCTTCTATCTATCAATACCATATATAACATAATTTCTTTTTTTTTGAATTGAACTTTTATGTAGTTTAAAAATATCTCTCTATACTATATATAACAAAATCTCCTTTTTGAATTGAAATTTATAACAAGATTCTCTTTTTGGACTGAACTTTTAGATGGTTCAAAAATATTTATCCATATTATCTATTCTATCTTCTATCTATACTATATATAAACAGAATTTCTTTTTTTGGATTAGACTTTTATGTAATTCAAAAATATTCCTCTATACTATTTATAACAGGATTCCTTTTTGGACTGAGCTTTTAGATGGTTCAAAAATACCTCTACATCATATGTTTAGGTAATGACCAATCTTGAGAACAAATCCGTAAAATAAAACCCACTAACCCCACTACACCACTTTCAATTTTCAAATACATATTCAAATCCATAAAATAAATAATTAAAAACGTTCAAAAAACTTGTTTGGCTCACAATCCACTCCAATTCAATGTCTGTGATATTTAAATTCAAAGACCAGGCCTTAACCTAAGGCTCCTTTAGAAAGAAAAAAAAAAGTTCTTATCTTTATCCTCATCTAAATTTTTTTTCTCTATATTTCTATATAGAAATAGATTCCTACGATCCAACACACGTGTTGATCACCTTTTAATTGAATTCAAATTTCTTAATCCCTCATCTAAACAAATAAGATGATTTTTTTATTAAACTCAAACAAAAACACACATTAAAAAAAGAAATAGCTCCCTAACTTCTTAAATAAAAAAAATAATAAAATAATAAAATAATAAAATAAAAACTGCTCTTAATCTCCTAATTTTTAAATTTACCACCAAAAATTCATTCACCAAATTTAAAACACTTTTTCCATAACACCTACAACTACTATTGTTTTGAATCCAAAAACAAAAAATTCCTAAAATTTAGGCTTTTTTTTTCCCCCTTCATGATCATCTTTTTTTCCCCCTAAAACTTGGCATATTTTTATTTCTTTTTAGTCTAAATAAAATACATCTCATTAAAAAAACAAATTAATTAAGAGAACTCTTAAAATTTAGGTTCTTTCCCTTATGTTCATCTTTTTTTTCCTAAATTTTAACCTTTTTTATTCATTTTTCATCCAAATAAAACACCTCCAATTACCAACCAAAAAAAAAAAAGAAAAACACTTGTTATCTTCTTCTTTTTTTTCCCTAAAATATAGTCATTTTCACCTTTTTTTTCATCCAAATAAAACACCTCTTCTTTAAAAAAAAATAATAATAATAATAATAAAACCTCTTAGCCACACACAATTACTACTCTTTCAAACAAAAAACACTTATGCTTATCCCAATCTTTTCTCTATATCACTTTTGTGGGGTCAAACCTGACTGAATAATAACCTCACAATTAATTTATATACAAAGGATTACAAGTATTCTACAATGGGAGATTTGAACAAGCCGAATAAGACCAAAACACCACTCAAAGAACCAAAATCTCTTTTATAAATAGAATGCTCAAGAACAAGCTTACATATAGGGATGGCAATGGGGCAGGGTGAGGCGGGAGGATGAGATCTTCGTCCCTGCCCCGCATGGTTGTTGCCCTTCCCTATCCCTGCCCCGTCCCAAGGTGTGGGGCAAACTACCTTGACCCATCCCCGACCTTTGGGGCCCTACGAGGACCCATCCCGCCCCTAATACAATTTTATAAATATAAATAAATTTTTTACTTCAATAATATAAATCACAACAAAACAAAATGTTTTAAAATCCAAGCATTTAAATAAATCAAGTACTTAAATAGTCTAATACGTAACAACATAATTCAAAATTTCTTATAACAAAATAAACATTGTCTTTGCATGAACAGAATCATCAAGGATAATTGACTAGTTTTTTAATAAAATAAATATTGTCTTATAACAAATAAAAATTGACTAGTTCTTTGAGAATAAATTTCACTTTCTCCCAATGTAGTGACACCATTTTCTTCTTTATAGATTTAGTATGATTACGATTGCCCCTGCTTCTTTCCTTACTATAATAGCGATTAAGATACCTTACTAATAGCAATACTAATAGCAAGTGTGGAGCCGAACATATAATGAATCACATCTAGCTTTAAACTGCCTAATACATAATGAAATCCAAGTGTGAGGCCGAATATAGCAACAACTTTCAAGAGACAAATATATTATAGTTACTTGATTGAAAAACATGAAAAGTTTTTTAACAAAATAAACATTGTCTTATAGCAAAAAAATTGACTAGTTCTTTAAGAATAAGTTTCGCTTTCTCCTAATGTAGTGACTCCACTTTCTTCTTTATAGATTCAGTACGATTATGATTACCCCTGCTTCTTTTCTTACTATAATAGCGATTAGGATAGCTTACTAATAGCAAGTGTGGAGCCAAACATATAATGAATCACATTTAGCTTTAAACGGCCTAATACATAATGAAATCCAAGTATGGGGCCGAATATATTAACAACTTTCAAGAGACAAATATATTATAGTTATTTGATTGAAAAACATGAAACAATGTGCAAAAAAAAAAAATTTTTTTGAAACATTTGGAATATGATAAAAAACAAACCTATTGCCTACTGGAAGCACTACGTGACCAGCTTTTTTTCCTTCCAACTGGGTTTCTTCAAACTTTAATAGTTATAAACAAAAATACCAATTTTAGATAGAAAAAAAAAAGAACCAAATTTTAAATTGATAAAAACTGATTTAAGAAACACTAAAATAAAAGGAAGAAAGTGAATGAGATGAACCTAAAAGCAATGTCTTGGACCTGGAATGGAGTTTGGCTTAAAACTTGAAAAACATGTATAGACTATAGAGCAGAGGAATGGGTTAGAGAGCGGCAATAGCATTAGGGTTTTAGAATAAAAAATATTTTATCTCATGTCTTGAACTCGTGTTTCACTTTAAATATTAGTGATTTAGGGTTTACTAAATTTACAATTATAATCTTTATTAGTGTGGGGTGGGGATGGGGCAGGGCAGGGCGGGGTGGGGATAAAAATATTAAACCCATCCCTGCCCCGTCTTGGGGTGCTAGGACAAAATATTGCCCCATTCCCACCCCACCATCTTTGCGGGGCGGGAAAAACCCGCACGGGGCAGGAATGGGGCGAGGAGGGTCAAAGTGAGGCGAGGCAAAATTACCATCCCTACTTACAAACACTCTCTCTCTCTCTCTCCTTCATTTTGCATGAGGCTTCCTTCTATAATCCTTCCTTTCAATCTTCTTTGAAATGTTTTGTCACCATATAGCTAGTAAGATGTTTGTCCCATCAGACACCTACACTCTTCTTTCCATGATGAAGATGGACTTTTAGGGCTTCAAACATGGTTCAAGCCAGTCATTCAGCAATAAATGCGACTATACCTGGCAGGTGAATCCATTTAATGCGAAAATGATTACTACTTTATCAAGAAGCTTTATCATGGCTCCTCGAACGTTTTCGTGTCTTTCTATTTCCTTCATCAAACACTCTGAGGTCACCCAGTCCGAGGTCCATCTCCCTTTTAATGGGCTCGCCGCCTCAACTTGTTAGCAAGAAAAAGGCTAATATGAGTAATTTCCCCACTAGGCTCAATGTTTCTTTCAAGTTCCAAGCCACTCTTCTACGAATTTTATTATTATTACAAAGGCCCCACTACGAGCTTTAAAATGCTTGCTCTATTTGTATATACTTCTGGTTTCAGTTTTTACTTTCTTTGTACAAAGACTTTGATTTTCTCAATTTCTTTTTTCAATTAATCACCATCTCTTCGTTGAGAAAGGTACATTTCCTTTGATATTGTTTTAATTATTACTTTGTATTTTTCATTGTATTTTCCTTTTCTTTGAACTAATCCCATGTTTGATTTAATCTCCTATTATATATTTTTTCTCATAACGTTTATCTCTCTTTTCCAGATTCTTCCCACAACTCCAGTGATTTCTTCTAATTTTATCTTACTATTCACCATCTTTGTTGCATATGGTTGGAAGCTAGTGTGTGTGTGTGTATATATATATATATATATATATATATACACACTATATTTCTATCTCTATACCCAAACAATATTTTTATGTTAGTTGGGAAAAAAAAATTAAAAAGCCGGGCAATTGTAAATTTGTAATGCTATATATATATACACATAAAATTTCAAAATAATTTTTTTACAAGAATCTTTTACAATAATTGAGTTGACAAATTTTTACTAATTCTTATATTTTATTTTTAAATTAATCTCTTTTTTACCTAGTGATAATAACTTACCACTTCAATACTTATAAAATTTGTAGTGTTACTAAATTTATTGTAATCAATAAACATTACACAATAAATAAACAAATATATCTATATATATATATATATATATATAAAATGAAAATGGATATATGTTATATGTCAGCTCAGTAGGGAAGTTGTTGTGCAATTATCATGAGTTATAGTGGTTGAAAAAGGGAAAAAAAAAATAGTCCTACTAAATCTTTGTTTTTATTATTTAGAAATAATAATAATATTTTTTTTATTGACTTTTTATTGTTATTATTTTACTAACACAATTTAAGAACTCAGCATGACCGATCAAAGACTTATCCTCAAAAATTATCAAAAGGGTAAGCTTGAGGATGAACTAGGATTGAAGCAAGGCAGAAGCAAGTACTTATTCCAGAGAAGCAGAGCTTCAAGCAGAGAGGCAGGGCGTCAAAACAGAGCACTGAAAACTTGCAGCAGTAACACTTATACGACATCCTACAACAGCTGATATGACTTGCAGCTTTTGTATTAGTTGCTTCAGTAGTTTAGTAGCTATTTATACATAGACACGTGCAATGTTTTGATTGGTTGTAAAGGATAGATCCGTATAAAGCGGAGTTAGTTAGGATTAGATATTTTTTGCTCTTGTATAAATAGGGTCTGGTACATTCTTTTCTAATCAATGCAATATAGAAATTTCGTTCCCAAATTCTCATATGGTATCAGAGCACTCTGCTTTCTTCTAGATTTTTCTTTTCTTTAGCTTCGTTTTCCTCTTACTCTCAAGGTCCTTCAATGGCGGATGCTACACAATCTGTCACAACCTCACAATCTGTCACAACCATTGATGAATCTCACCCTTTCTTTTTGCACTTTGGAGAGAATCCAGGCGCGATTCTTGTTGCTCAACCTCTAGTCAATGACAATTACCCTAGTTGGGCCAAGTCAATGCGAAGAGCTTGGGGAGCCAAAAGCAAATTAGGATTCATTGATGGCAGTCTTTCACTGACTCCATCCATGGCAAAGAGTCCTTTGCTTGTTCAGGCCTGGACTAAGTGCAATGATATGGTGGTTTCTTGGATTCTCAACTGTGTTTCTCCCAAAATTCTTGCTAGTGTGGTCTACAAGAACACGGCTTTGGAGGTATGGACAGATCTGAAGAATAGATTTTCTCAGAAGAATGGACCAAAACTTTTCCAACTTCAAAAGCAACTTGCAACGATTACACAAGGAGAGCTTTCTATCACAGATCATTTCACTCAGTTGAATGTTCTATGGGATGAGATTGAGAATTATAGAGCTTTGCCTTGTTGTACTTGTGGTTCTTGCAAGTGCTCAATCAATGAGAAGTTGACTCAATATCAATTGCAAGATTCCGTAATGCAATTTTTGATGGGACTCAATGAAACATATAGTCAGATTCGAGGACAAATACTTCTGATTGATCCTTTGCCCTTAATCAACAAAGTGTATTCCTTGCTGATTCAGGATGAAAGTCAAAGGTCTATTGCTCATTCAGCTGGGGCTTATGTTGAGTCCACTGCATTAGCAGCTCAATCAGTTGCGGGATCAACTAATCTTGCTTATGGAGGTGGTCTAGCAGGGAAAGGCAGCAAGAATAAGGGTAAAGATAGACCTGTATGCAGCCATTATGGAATCACAGGGCATACCATGGAAAATGCTACAAACTCCATGGGTATCCCCCTGAATATAGGGCCAAAGGAAAGCATCCAAAGGCTAATCAAGTTGCTGGGCCAGAATTTGGATCTGTTTTTAGTGGTGTGGAGTCAGATCTTGTGCCTGTGCAGCAACCTTACTCTCCACAAGGTTTTCCATTCACTCCAGATCAATATCAAAGACTCTTGGCTTTGATTGGAGGTCCAGGCAATGGTTTTCAATCTCAAGGGAGCAATGTAGCACCAGAAGCTACCTCACCAGCTATGGCTAATAGTGTTTCAGTTACTACTCCACTTGCAGGTAAGCCTTACAATTGAAGCATTCTATTTTTGCTGCTAAGATAGTGAATAGGAATTCTTATAGTTGCAACACTTGGGTTCTAGATACAGGTGCCACTGACCACATCATTTGTTCTGCTACTCTACTTACTACCATAACTAGTCTAACCCAATCTATTGTTGAATTACCTAATGGAGAAAGTGCTCAAGTCACCCACATTTGCACAGTTCAACTTTCTGCTACTTTGTTCCTAGATAATGTTCTTTGTGTACCATCTTTCTCCTTTAATTTGCTGTCCATAAGCAAACTAACTCAGAAAATGCCATATTGACTTGTTTTCCTTTCTCAATTTTGTTTCATTCAGGACCTTTCATCTTGGAAGACGATTGGACTAGGTGAAGTACATCATGGACTTTACTTGCTGCAAAGATCAGATTGTGTCAGTCCTTCCTCTTTGTCAGATCATCTCACCAAGCACAAGCTTAGTTCTTGTTCTCACTTTGTCAATGTTGTTGGTAGCATGTCTAGAATTTGGCATTTTAGGTTAGGTCATCCCTCATTGAATAAGTTGGTATCATTACAAGATAGTCTATCTGTTTCCTTTGACACTTGTACTGACATTTGCAACATATGTCCAATGGCAAAACAAAAAAGATTGCCCTTTCCTTTTAATAATAATCTTTCTAATTCACCATTTGATCTTGTTCATGTTGATAAATGGGGGCCTTACTCTATACCTACTCATGATGGCTTTAAATATTTTTTATCCATTGTTGATGATGCAACTAGATGTACTTGGATATACCTATTGAGAGCAAAATCTGATCCCAGAATTCATTTAATTTCTTTTCACAAAATGGTACAGACTCAATTTAAGGCAAATATCAAGTCTATAAGATCTGATAATGGCCAAGAATTTGCTATGTCTGATTTTTACTCTAATCATGGTATTATCCATCAGAGAAGTTGTGTTTACACTCCACAACAAAACTCTGTCGTGGAGAGAAAACACCAACATCTCTTATATGTTGCTAGAGCATTGAGAATTCAGTCCAATGTTCCTTTGTGCTATTGCGGGGACTGCATTCTCACTGCCACTCACATCATTAATAGGTTACCATCTCCCATTTTACAGAACAAGTCTCCCTTTGAGCTTCTTTTTCATATTAAGCCTTCCTATGCTCATTTGAGGGTATTTGGGTGTCTGTGTTATGCATCCACTGTCTCTGTCAATAGAGATAAGTTTCAACCTAGAGCCCAAGCTTGTGTTCTTCTAGGTTATCCACCTGCTATTAAAGGTTACAAACTCTTGAACCTTGCTTCTAAACAAGTGTTTGTGTGTAGGGATGTTGTGTTTCATGAACAAATTTTTCCTTTCCAGTCTATTGATTCTGTCTATTCAAGTCCTTCCCATGTTCCTGCTTCTTTTCCTTCCTTAACTGATACTACTTCCACACTCACTAGTCTACCTATGGACTCATCTTCTTCACCTATGTATCATGATTCATATTTTCATGATCAACATTTTGCTCCTGATGTTGATTCTGAATCTGACCTTGAAGATGACTCCACTATTCTTCCTGTTCAAATCAGACCAACACAAGAGACCTTAGCTACTTCTACACCTTCTGTTGATTCTATTCCACTTGTTCCTTCTTCAACTGATTCTGCCACTGTTCTACCTGACTCTCCAGCCACTTCAAGCCCTCATTTACTATCTGAGTCACCTCCCACAGCTCCTTCCTAGACCTTTAGAAGATCTACTAGGGTGTCTACTAAACCTTCTTACTTACAATCTTATCATTGCAACCAAGTAAGTGCTTCCTTCATCACTCCAGTCATTCCAAAGAAAGGTACTTCTCACCCTATTCAAAATTTTCTCTCCTATTCTCATTTGTCTCCTTCCTATAAGTTTTTTTGCAATTCAATCTCTTCAATTGTGGAACCTAGTACTTTTGCCCAAGCTGTTAAGGATCCAAAATGGAGAGAAGCCATGGCAGCTGAGATTGCTGCTCTTGAGGCTAACTAAACTTGGTCCCTTACTTCTTTGCCTCCTCATAAACAGCCTATAGGATGTAAATGGGTCTACAAGGTCAAGTACAAGGCTGATGGTACTGTTGAAAGATACAAAGCAATGTTGGTTGCCAAAGGTTTTACACAAAGGGAGGGGCTGGACTATACAGAAACTTTCTCCCCAGTGGCCAAAATGGTTTCCATTAAGGCTTTGATTGCAGTGGCTGCTGTGAAAGGGTGGCATTTATCCCAACTTGATGTTAACAATGCTTTTTTGCATGGTGATCTTGATGAAGAGGTTTATATGGTCTTGCCCCCAGGCTTTCACAGCAAAGGGGAGGTTGTTTGTAAGCTCAACAAATCCTTGTATGGCCTCAAGCAGGCCTTTAGGCAATGGTTTTCCAAATTCTCTCATGTTTTGATCCAATTAGGCTTTCATCAATCTAAAGCTGATTACTCTTTGTTCACTAGAAGCAATTCTGGTTCCTTTGTTGCCTTATTGGTATATGTGGATGATGTTCTAATTGCCAGTGACAATGCTCAATCAGTAGCAGATCTTAAGGTGCTGCTGGATAAGCAATTTAAGCTTAAAGACTTGGGAGACTTGAAATTTTTCCTAGGTTTGGAAGTGGCTAGGTCCAAGGAAGGCATTAGCCTTTGCCAAAGAAAATATGCCTTGGAGTTGTTGGAAGATGCAGGGTTGTTGGGTTGTAGACCAGCAAAGGTTCCCATGGAGCCAACTTTGAAGTTAAGCAAGTATGAAGGGCAAGAGTTAAAGGATCCAAGCATGTATAGGAGACTGATTGGGAGGTTACTCTATCTTACCATCACAAGGCCTGATATTACCTTTGCAGTTCACAAACTTAGCCAATTCATGGCTAAACCAAGGTTGCCACATCTTCAAGCAGCTAATAAGGTTTTGCAATACATTAAAGGTAGTCCTGGGCAAGGCTTGTTGTTTTCTAGCAAGTCTGAATTACATATTAAGGCTTTTGCAGATGCGGATTGGGCTGCCTGTCCAGATACCAGGAGGTCTACTACTGGTTATTGTGTTTTTATTGGAGAATCTTTGGTCTCTTGGAAGTCTAAGAAGCAGCAAACAGTCTCACGTTCTTTAGCAGAGTCAGAATATAGGGCAATGGCTATTGCAGTATGTGAAGTTGTATGGTTGATCAGCTTTCTTAAGGACATTCAAGTTCCTCATTCAAGGGCAGCCTTACTCTTCAGTGATAGTCAAGCTACTCTTCACATTGCAGCTAATCCTGTTTTTCATGAGAGAACAAAACATATTGAGATAGACTGCCATGTGGTTAGGGATAAAGCCTTGGAAAAGGTGATTAAACTATTGCACATTAGAACTAAGTCACAGGTTGGGGATCTCTTAACAAAGGCATTGAATGCACAACAATTCTCTCACCTTTTGTCCAAGATGAACATGCTCAATATTCATGCCCCTATTCCTCTTGAGGGGGAGTATCAAAAGGGTAAGCTTGAGGATGAACTAGGATTGAAGCAAGGCTCAAGCAAGTACTTATTCCAGAGAAGCAGAGCTTCAAGCAAAGAGGCAGGGCTTCAAAACAGAGCACTGAAAACTTGCAGCAGTAACACTTATACGACATCCTACAACAGCTGATACGACTTGCAGCTTTTGTATTAGTTGCTTCAGTAGTTTAGTAGCTATTTATACATAGACACGTGTAATGTTTTGATTGGTTGTAAAGGATAGATCCGTATAAAGCGGAGTTAGTTAGGATTAGATATTTTTTGCTCTTGTATAAATAGGGTTTGGTACATTCTTTTCTAATCAATGCAATATAGAAATTTCGTTCCCAAATTCTCATAATAATAATAATAATAATAATAATAATAATAATAATAATAATAATAAAATCTTTGACTCTTTGTTTCTATATATAAAAAGTGCAAATGCACAAACAATAATTTTGTACACTGTATTTGGTTTGTTCATCCCGCACTGTTTATTAGGTTTTTTTTTTTTTTTCTTCGCCAATTGTGTTTGTGCTTTTTTGTCTTTTCTTTTAAATATTTATTATTTATATATATATAATATCAATTTATAACTCAAAAAATAATAAAATTACATATTTGTGAAAATAGAGAGATATAAATTACTTTTAGAAATTATTTAATTTTTAGGGACAACAAATTATCTACAATAAAATTTAGAAAATAAATTAAACATTATACTAAGTCTCAAAATAATTATATAAAAAAAAAAGAAAAAAAACGATGAATATAAATATTCTTGGTCTTTGGTAGAAAGGCCCTAAGGAACAAGAAATGAAAGAATTTGTTCCTAAATCAATTTACATGTATTCTATATTAATTCAAGGCACATCAAGTCTCTTTCCTTTTGATTTTGCTCCTAATTTCTCCAACCTCATATTTCACTAAGTTTAGAGGCACCCTAAAATTAACAACGAATTTCACACATATAAGATAGTAAGCTGTTAATGGTAAATAATAAAATGGTAGGTTTATATAAAAATAAATAATAAATGGCCAACTCAACCTAGGTAAAATTTGTTGTCAAAAGTTTTATCAGATCCAGAGTAGGCCTACTAATCTATTTATCAAAAAGAGTGGCAACGACCCTTGTACACGTGCAACCTCAGAGTTCAGAAATCTTATTTTTAGCACCGTAATTTCTCTACTAATTTAATGTTCTTCGTCTATTTTGCACTCTCATATATGTTACGTGCTCCACATACCTTCTCAAAGCTTGTTAGAACGAGATATATTTGGTTTGCAGTAGATTTCTGCGTCATCCACATTATATTTGATTGTACATTAGATTGCTGAAAGCAAACAATAATTTCACTTTGACTGAAAATCCATGACAGTAATTTCACCATCTAGTCTTTTTGCAAGACTGAGCTACGGCTCCATTGCACTTTCTTAAAATTGGTATGTTTTGATGGAATAACCAAATAAGGATTCTATTTGCCTTATCTGATAGGCTAATTCCTCAAAGATTGTATGCATTATTCCCAGCCTTCCACAGTCTTAAGTGGAGGAAATTACAAAATAGCTTAAGCATAAATAATATTAGTTTGGTATTACAAACATTTTCAACAAGATCTAGTCAATGGACAAACTTACCAAAAGGTCTTGGCATTAAGGTACATAGCCCTACTAGTAACCAAAATCCCAAAAGGAAAATAGGTACCATGTTAAGTTTCACGTCAAAATCACCTACCACAAGTTTAGGCAAGTTGTCCAAGTTTGAGGGTTGATTTACTCGTCATGCATATTCAGCCATGCGAAATATTGAAACTTTCAGCACAACATCCAAGCTGTTGATCAACACAAAGACACATGCATCCCCTGCCTTTATACCATTGTCTCTAACAAATGATTTCCATCCCTTGCCGATTGTCTTAGGTGTAGCTGAACCATCTCTGTAACGAAACTGGCAGGGCCACCGTTTTCCACTAGAAGCCTGAAGCTTGACAAAATTTTTCCGTTGAACATACTTTTTTGCAAATTCGGTGGTGACATACTGCACAAGAAAGTAGAATTGTAAATAAGAATATTGGAAGGTGCCTTTTAAAATACTTCAAAAGCTAATCAAATATACAATAAGGCTCACCACATAAGAGCATTTTAAATTATATGCCTGAATGACGCGGATGAAAGAAGGATTTTTTGGCTTGAACATTCTGGCTGCTTGCAATGCCCTTTCTCTTCCTCCGGATAACAAAGATCCTCTCGTTGAAGACGTGGGAGAGTTTTCTATAATAATCAATTCTGTATCTACTTCATGTTTTACACACAACTCTCGTGAAGTAGACATTCCATTTTCCTTCAAATTGCCCTGCCTTTTCTTATCCCTATTAGATGGATACTCAATCTCAGTGGCAGTCATATCAAACACAAGAACATGGAATTTAGAGTTCCCCTTGTATTTGAAGACTAAGAAATACCCATAATTGATAGAATGATAATCTACAAAATCCCGCCAACCACCACGAAACCAAATATTGTTGTTAGCCTTCTCCAACCTTACTTGCCAAATGCTACCGTTAGGTGCAGTGAGTGTAGCAACATTGGAGAGTTTATTCCCATATTCCCTTACAAACTTTTCAGGGAGCCTCTGCAGGTACAAAATTAGTCACATTTTCTTAATATCAATATAAAATTAAATCAAGAAATCTGTAGTTCCAAGGTTTACATCAATGGCTTCTTATCATCACAATTGAGCGTTAGGGAGCTTTAGAGCAATGTTACACCAAACCAATAACTTGAATGAAAATATTTTAGAGGCTGATCAGCCTTTTACCCTATTTTTAAGTAAATCAAATATCCTTGTGACAGTGTCTTCTGTGAGAATAAACTTTTAGATCAAGAAACTTGGTTCTTAACGTAACTCACTTGAAATGAAAATGAAAAAAAAAAAAAAAACTCCTATATTAGAAACAGCAACATATCTAAATCTAACAGGAGGCATTTCACTCCTCAGGGTGTCTCCTACATTACAAGCAGAGAAAATTGTCCAACAATAGCACAAAAATCATATATAACAACAAAGAATAGCAGGAAAAAAAAAGCAAGTGATTTTAGATAAATTTAGCCAAAATAGAAAACAATGCAACTGACATAGTAACGTAATACATTACCAGTTTTATGTTACGCATGGTAGAAGGAAGTATTATCTTGAAAAAATGCGAGTGTCTACGCCTCAAACGCCGGTGATGGTCCCAGTTGGGCTCCACTCTACTTCGGCGAGTTCTTGTTTCTGGAGCCATATAATTTTTTGCCATATAATTTCTTTCGTGAAAGAGTGTGTGTGGTTTGGATGAGTCTCAGTGTGCACCGTGTCTATAAGTAGTACACTAGTAGTAGATTTCAGTTTTTTGTGTTCTGTCACTGTAGATGATACCTACTTGACTAGCTACTTGTCATTTGTCAAATCTCCAGTGCTTTTTTGGTGGTGACATAGAAGAATACGCAAGTGCAGCAGTGTTGGGAAGATGCAAGCAGGATCTCAATCCCTGTTGAACCAGACCAGTTGATATATCAGTATAGGTACGAAATAGATATAAGATTTTATAAAGAAAACCACGAAATGTTGACTAAAAAATGTTTACAAATTCATATCATCTACTATTTTCACAACGAAGAGGTTCTGGGTTGAAATCTCACATCTTCTTCTCCTATAATTATCAAATTACTTTTAATAATACAATATGTAAATATTTGAATGATTTTTTATTTATAAATAACACATTAATTAGTAAAATTAATGTAGTAGAATTTATAGTATCTCAACCTCACTCATTTAAAAAATAAATAAAATTAAACACAAACGCCTAATATCAACTCAGTATTTTTTTTTCAATCTTTTACATAATTATTAAAACGAATTATTGCAATTAGTGCCTTTAATCATAGCTTTTACAAAAACAATTGTTAAAAAAAAATTATGCCTAATATTACATTATACTCTTATTTCAGTTTTCATGTCTCTCAAGAATACATATAAACAGTTGATATTAAAATAGATGGAAAAAAAAATTTTAATTTCTCCACAAAATCCCATTCACGTGTCTTTTATTATTATTAGTTTATTTATTATTATTTATTTAGCTCTATCCAAATACAGTGTAATATTGAAATATATACCTAAGACCCTAGGTATGTATTTAGAACTCAAATTCCAAATTTTATTGGTTAATCACTTTTAATGTTAAACTCAAAGAAGCCAATAACGTACCGTACCGGCCGGTATTTTTCTCACCGGTCAGTGAACCGGTACAGAAACACTTACGTTTCGTTCGGCTTCAAATTTTGGTCGATACCGGACTGTACCAGCCTAACCGGAGAAAATCGGGTGTTTCGGCCAGTCAATCTGATTTGGACCGGTAAAGAAAAAACTAGAAAAACATACCACTAAAAAAGAAAAAAGCCAAGAAAATATTATCGCCACCGCTTTCAGCCTTGCAACCTTCTCTGTTTCTCCTTCTTGCACTGTTTAGTTTTACAGCCTTCTTCTCACCTCTTCTTCTTCTTCTTCTTCTTCTTCTTCTTCTTCTTCTTCTTCTTCTTCTTCTTCTTCTTCTTCTTCTTCTTCTTCTCTGTTTTACATGTTTTTCTTGTGGGTGTACTGGAACGCATGCCAAGTTTATTTCTTTCTTTGTTTGTACGCTAACCAGTGCTCTTCTCAATGCAAAAGTTAAAAAATATATATTGAAAGTGAGTTTCTGGGACACATGGTTGATGGGAGGGTGTTAAGCTAGAGTTTGAAAAAAGCTTTGAATTTTGCCTTTTTCAATGTGAATGACATTGACGGCTACAGTCTTTTTGAAATTTAAAATTTAAGCTTTTTTCTTTTATTTTTTAGTTGTTTGAATTGTAACATGACATTTTTGCTTGTTGGTCAAGAATTAGGCCTCTTTGTCAAAAAAAGAAAAAAAAAAAAAGAATTAAGTTCTCATTTTTTTTTTTATTTTTTTATATATTTTTCATTATAATACTACATATATTTTTAGGAATTAATCCAAGGTAAAAAAAGAAAGAAAGAAAAAGATCTATATATGTACCTGAATATCTATATTATTATTATTATTATTATTATTATTATTTTACAATTACAATATTGAGTTGGGATAGAACGTAATATTTTATGATTTTGATTAATGTATGCCTTAAAGGCATACATTAGTGAAACTCATATTATATGTATAATTAGCGATAATTCTGAAACGGTACATCGATATCAACCGGTACCAAAATATTTCGTACCTAAAATCAAACCGAAACAACTTCTAAAATGGTATTGACTCCCTTGGTTAAACTACCTTCAATGTCAAATGCATGCAAATGATTAACCACTTCCATATTGCTTGGATATTCATAAAACCACTAGAGCAAAATAAAGTAATATAAATAGTAGAAAAGAATGCGAACCATGCAATGTATTATTGAAGATGAAAACCTAAAAATTGGGCAGAATGAAACTTTCACTAGTAAATAGTTGTAGTACAAGATATACAATAAGCTCTTGAAGCCTGAAGCTATCCTAGTACTCAAGCTCTCTAGGCTCCTTCTAGCAACCAACTTTGTCAAGTTCTTTCTTCAACTACTCTCTAAAAAATGCATATTGAGCCGCCAACCACAAGCCACCAAGTATCCATGGATTTTCGGTATTGCTCCAAATAATTCCAAGCTCCAATAAACTCTTAAACACTTAAGAATGGTTTTGATAATGATAAATACAATCTCCTCTCATTGATATGTCAATGGTGAGAGAGAAGAAGAGAGAAAATGACAAATGCATGCATAGATCTCTTGATGGAAAGTGGTACATGAGATATGGATTGAAATTGAGCGGTCCAAAGAATAAGAATAAAATAGTTGTTTTGTCTTCAAAAAACTCTTGGTAGCGAAACTTCTCTCATGAATTGCCCACGAGTTGATCATCACGATTCACAAAGGCTGCTTCTTTTTTTGCCACATTTACTTCACAAGTACAGCTTGCATGTTGCGGGAGCAAAATTAACGCTCTTCACAGTACCAATCACTAGGGCTCAAGTATGTACATCTATCCAATCACAAGTAAATTTGGCACATGATTAAGCTAACAAAAACAACATAACAAATGATCTCCAAAAAAAAAAAAAAAAAGAACTTAACAAATACAAATTTTAAACAAGCTTTTCAAGTTATTGTATAAAATGGATAAAGTTTTTCTCATTATTCCAAAGGAATTAATGTCATATCCCGTCCTATTTGTTACCAATTTTTTTTTTAAGTTCTCAGCAAAATTTATTTATTTTTTTAAAACTAATATGTGACTAATTATTTACTAATCAATTATATGTATTTGTAATTACATGATTGTTTAATTATTTATAAACGATGAACACAAATCATTAAGATAACTAACTTATAATCTTATTTGTTTCTTAAAAAATACAAAAAAAAAAAAAACTTAAAATCCTATTTACAAAAAAAAAAGACTTATAATCATTGAATATATACACGGACTACACAGATGCAGATAAGAATATCGAGGCCGTGCCCTTTGCGACAGCTAATTCCAATATTAATGTTGGAGCACGTGTTACAATCAGGAGTTGTGCTGGCCATTCTGGGTTTTGCTATGGGAAGTCGGCTTGAAAAAAAGCCCAAATTCATTATGGACCTGCGGCAAAAAACAAAAGGCTGCCTATATGTCAAAAAAAAAAAAAAAAAAAAAAAAACAATAATCACAATTAAATGCGAACGTAGACGTGTAGATTTCAGTTAACTCAATTAGTAAAATTCTTTTTTCTTTTATAAGAGATTAAAGATTTGAACTCAGCTTATATAAAAAATAGATAAATATCTTATTTTAATAATAAAAAGCAATTATCATGAAGTGGAAGATATATGTTAAAATCATTGGTAAAAGAATTCTCCATTAAAAAAAAATATGTTCCTTTAAAATTTGAGTCTTGGTAAATAAATTTTAACTAAATGGTCATATGTTAAAACTTCCTCATATTTAAATTTTAATCTGGCTAAAAATTACCTCTTTTTTATTTACTTCTTTTACTATGGGGAAACATTTTATTATATATCAAAGAAATAATTTTATATCCTCTGTCAAACCAATGACTAAAATAGAAAGTAGAGTTTCATATATAGGCATAACTACTAAGGTTGTGCAATTTCATTTGAAATGGAGGTGCCTGCTATAGTATGCAAACATGGGGGAATAATGTGATAGTTCTTAAAATATGCAATTTAGGAGTATGCATTTTGGATTTGTGTAAAGTCAATTGGTTGATGTATTCAATATTATATATAAAAAAAAAAAGATTAGAGGAACAAATCAATAAGGAAAATCGTGATGTGGCTGATGATTCGGTCCATTTTGGTCCACTTTAGTTCATTTCAGTTTATTTTGATCCACTTCAGTCTATTTTGATCTATTTCGGGTCCACTATAGTCAATTCAGTCTAGTTTGGTTCATTACGGTGCACTTATGAGAGATAAAACAAGTTTTGGTTGAGACTACCTATCTAAATTCAAATTTATTAAAAAATAGAGATGAAAAAAGTGTTATAATTATTTTTAACAATTAAATTTAATGATTTATTGTATTATCTTTCTTTATATTATTTTTTTCCCTAATATTAGTAGTTTAGTTTTTGAGTGAATTACAAAATTTTGGTGTTTTGGTTAATAGATTTCTAGTTCTAGTAGGAGACTTGTCTTGCATACAAAGTAGGATTAGGCTTGGGCCTATCTTATTAGATTAATATATCCCTAACATCTCTTAAGCTTTACTTTTTTCTATTGACATGTGAAGCTCATCTTGCAATGTATAAATTATTCAACATACCATGGCAGGAATTCTTTTATAAATAACTTTATTGTCAATTCTATTCTCTAACAAAAAAGATCATATATTTTTTCATACAAACACTCAAAATAGTTAATATGACAAAACAAGGCCACTTAGAGCAAGCTCTTCGTGTTGATGACTTTGTTGTGTGGTTGGAAGAAACGCCAAACTTTTTACTAAAATATATATATCAACGCCAAAAATATAATTGTCCCACATATTGGGTGGGGTTGCCTATTTTGTATTAATAACAAATTAGGGTTGATATTAAATTTCATTTTTCTAGATATGAAGTTGAGTAAAACACACTAAATATTACTATATCCTATCAATGTTTAATTGATTGTTTTTATAAATGCAGTTTGTTTAGTCGAAATTGCAATAAATTAATTGTGGAACTTTTTATCTTATGATTTGGGGTGTTCAAACTTCAAACACTCAGTTGAACCCCAAGGTTGACAGATGGTTTCGTTTAGTTGGGTCGATTGAAATCGATCCAGTTAGGTGTTCGATAAAATTTCAGCTGGCCCAATCGACCTATTATATATATACACGTGTCAATTCCTCATTGGTTATTAATCACACATTAATTAAGAAAATGTACAAATGGTTCCAACTTTCCAAGAAAGTAATTAATAATTTCAACACAAACTCATGAGACTGTCAAAAATTCTTTGCAATGCTGAGAATGTAAGTCTTCTTCAATAAGGATGCTAATTCCATTCCTCTTACAGCCTGATGGAAATGTTTCTAAATTTCATAGTCAGAAAGCTTCATTTATGGCTAGAGTGGCAATAAGCAAGTCTTTAAATAAAGGCACTTAAAAAAGTTTACGAATAATCAAAAACAATGGCATTGTTTTATCTCTTTAATTTATGAAAAAGACCGAGATTTGAATCATCTATTCCCTATTTAATTTTAGCAATTGAGTTATTTAAAAAAAAAAAAAAATCGAATCAATGCAATGAATAAGATAAACTGTTCTAAAATGAATTAGAAAAATTGTGCTACACCAGTCCAATATAATGGTAATCTAAAAATCTTTTAGAATTACTATAAATTAAAAAACCAATCCACTTTATATTATGAACAAATTCAACAAGACCCACTAAACTGATCAGAAAGCAGTCTTAAATCAATGCCCATCAGAAATTAACTCAGTGAACAAACACAGGTCCCTTAATATATATAACAAAAGGTACTGCATAAACATCACCAACTAATCCTGACTTTTAAAGCTGAAGTTATCTTAGTATGAACTTAATTTGAAACTTAATTGACTGCATAGTCATGCGCACGAAATGTTGAGACCCTCATGAGCACAGTAGGACTTGTCTTGATCACCTCAAAGACACAAACATCTCCTTCTTCTAAATCATTGTCCCTTGAAAATGCAGCCCATCCCATCCCCAATCTCATGGCTGAAGATGTACTAGTATGGCAATAGCACCGGACACGCCATTGTTTTTCTCCAGAAGTCTGAAGATTGACAAATTGATTCCTAGCAACATGCTTGTTAGCAAATCTCTTAGGCACGTACTGCACAAGAAAGAACAATTGCAATAAATTAAGCACATATATTTCAAGGCCATATTTAAAGAACTTCATAATGAAATCATGTGTATATATATAAGACTTACAACATATTTAAACCGTATATTATACGGTTGCAAGACAGTCATGAAAGAGCGACTTTTAGGCATGGACATTTTGGCTGCTTGGATCGCTCTCTCTCTTCCTTTTGAAGAAGTGTCAGAAGGCTGCATGTCATTCCTTGACACGTTTGAATCATCTAATTCCACTATTTCCTCAAGTTCTTCCAATATGACATTCTTGCGGGATGGATATTGAATCTCCATGGCTGTCTTATCAAATATAATAACATGGAAACTTGAATGTCCTTCATATTTGAAGACCAAAAGGTGCCCAGCAGAAATAGAATGGTACTCCAAAAAGTCCTCCAAATTATCACAAAACCAAATGTTCTTCTCAGTTTTCAACAATCCCACTTTCCAAGTACCACTGCAGGAAGTAAGTGTAGCTAAAGTGGAAATCTCATCCCCAAAATCTATCACAAACTTTGGAGGGATACTCTGCAACCATCAAATTAAGTATTACTTCTTATTGCATCAAGTGAAATCAAGGAAACATGTGCTTAAATGAGGTTCATAATGGGATGCAAATCATTAAATTTGTAAAATGAATAAAGTTCATGCAGTATGGAGTTGTTATGAAATTCAAAAAATCTTGTCCTGTAGTAAAATAAATCTTGAAAAGTTAGAATTAGAGATTTCATGAAACAAAGAACAAAGATGGATCTGATGAAAGGTTATTAGAACAGTAACACAACAAAGGTTGATCTGATGAAAAAAAATCCAACATATTCGAAGAACCCATTTTAAAAAAAGGGCAAACACATGCAAACCCATTTTAAAAGCTCAACACCCTTTGATATAGCTAGTGGAGGGTAGGTACATTACCAGCTTCATGTTTTCAATGGTGGGGGGAGGATAATCTTGAAGAAGTGTGAGGGTGGTGAGTGTCTAGTACTCCGGCCAGTTGTTCTTGCTTTAGGTGCCATGAAAGCTCATTGCTTACTTTGTGTTGGTGTGGTGGTCCAAATGGGTAATTCTAAGTTCTATAGCTCTATCTGATAAGATTTGAGTAAAAGAGCTAGTGGAGTTCTATGTATATTAGCTCCATCAGTAAATGAGTGAGTGGACTAGTTATTCCATATATCTATTGCTCAGTAAAAATGAGTGTGAGTGAGTTCTAATAACGTTCTATAGCTCTAGATGAGTGATGAGTGATAATGTAAAAAAGAGAAAATATGTGAATTTTTGGTGTCACATGTCACTAGCAGAACTTTTAAGAAAAAGGAGAAGTATGTCAGCTGTATCATGTTTTTTTTTGGTGAAAGCTTTTTTTTTTTTTTTTTGATAACGAACACCGACTACCATTTCATTGATTTGGACAACTATCCATAGAGATTACATCCATAAGAACCTGTTTTGATACAATGGCAGGGGTATCCTCCACCCAAACAATACATTCATCTTCAAACTTAGCATGCTTGGCTAACTGATGCGCAACCATATTTCCATTTCTACCTATATGAGAGACCGTCCAGGATTTAAATTGCAGCAGCCAGAGTCTCATTCCCTCTATCAACTTACAGATCGAGCTTGGGGCAGAACCTGTATCAGAAATGGCCATCACCACCTGCTTTGCACCTCCTTCAATGATGATCTCCTTGAGGCTTAGATCTCTTGCCAGCTGAATGCCTTCCTCCATAGCCTTTGCCTCAACCTCTAAGGGCCCTAAAGGGAGCTGAATTCTTTTGCTTAGTGCACCCATGAGTTGGCCCTTCTCATTTCTGATTACGACTCCTACACCACAGCTACCTGAATCCGAGGAAATAGCTCCATCCACGTTGACTTTATACCATCCAGCCCTTGGCGGATTCCAAGGAGTTTTGGCTCGGGCAGGGATTTGAATTGGGGTAGTAGTATTAGATTGTCTGCATTCCTCAGTGTAGTTACGGGCCTCCTCTGCAACTTGCTTAGGCTGTTTACAATGTCCTTCATGCTTGAAAGCATTCCTGTTATTCCAGATTTTCCATGCCGTGACTGCGTACCTTTCCCAGTCTTGGACACTCTCATCCTCCTTCAGCCTCCACACCACATCAATGAATTCCTTCGGGCACTGAAGCTGGTCCTTAGCCTTTGTTGGCAGTCCCACAATTTTCCATACCTCTGAAGCAAACTTACAACCCCAAAGAACATGACCCGAGGTTTCACAGAGACCACACAATCCACAGCTATCATCCCTTGTGATTTTCCTTGATGCAAGACGAGAGTTGGTTGCAGGCTTTCCAAAAAAACTGTTTTACCTTATTTGGGCATTCCAACTTCCAAATGAACTTCCAGAATCCCCTCATCTTTGTTCTGTCCGAGCTTCCCCCCATATCATCTTGCTTTTTTCCTTCCTTAAGGAAATTGTATGCCACCTCATAGGCACTTCTGACAGTGAAAGAGCCAGTCCTTGTCCATGCCCAAACCAGCGAATCCTCAGGGAGTGTGGGACTAATGGGGATGCCTAAAATAACTTCTGCTTCATGTGCTAACTCTTGCGTCTGACTCCTCGGGCTGACTGCTTTGAAGGTATGTGGGGTTGGGAGCCATCTATCCCTCCACATCTTGACCTTCTTCCCATTTTCAACAATCCAGCGGGACCCTCTCTCTAGTACTTCCCTTGCTGCCAGCAGACTTCTCCACATATAGGAGGTTCTTCGACCCAAGTTTGCCTCCATAAAAGAGCTTCCCGCGAAATACTTGGTTTTTAGTATTTTGTGGGTAATTGAGTTTGGGTTTTGTTGAATTCGCCACTCTTGTTTAGCTAAAAGTGTGAGATTGAAAGCCTAAGGTCCTTAAATCTCACGATAGAATTTTAAAATGGAATCTAAAGAAGAAAACTTAAATACTTTATCTAAATCTTGTCCGGTAGAATATTTTATAATTTGGTTAAATATATTATTAAAAATTTTTTAGAAAGAAGGGTTTCCTAACATTTTTGAACAAGAAATAAAACATTAAAAATAATTTTTATTTTTATTTAAAAAAAACACCAAAATTGTTGTTCCTAATTCCTAGTATTTTCTGAGAAATACCTAATCCAACCTTGGCATTCATTTAGGTCCCAAATTTTAAATTATGGCTTAATCAATTAGGAAAAATCTATCAATTAACACCAAGTTTACATGATTTACCAATTGATTTAAGCATGGATAGCAACATATGCATGGATAAACACATTACAACATACAGAGTCTAAAACCACTTGAAATTTAAAGATACAATACTACAAGATAACACTAGATATGTTATCAAAGAATGAAAACACAAGAAGCAGGTGAAAAAACCTCTCTACAACACTAGAATAGATACTTGTAGTACAAATTAGACAACACAACCCTCTAAGCCTAGTGTTGTAATCTTGTACCCCTTCCCTCCAAGCTTTTGATCGCAATTGGCTCCTCAAGTTTTTTCTCTATTCAAGTTATAAGATTTGCAATCAACCACTGATTGCACCTTCATGCCTCCATGGCTGATTTGTGGTAGCTCTAATAGGCAATAATTTACCATTTACAAAGGCTCCAAACACTCACAACACTAATATGGTGATAGGTGTGAAGGATCTAATCTCCTCTCAAGGATTTGGCTATGGTGAGAGGGAGAGATTAGAGAGAATGGATAGGTGTTGGCTCTCAATTTTTGCTAGGTTTCTCTCAACTCTCAAATGGGATTTAGGATTGAATTTCGTGGGAAATGATGAATATGTAGGATGGGTAAAGGGCTAGAACAGCAAGTGAACTCGTAACTAAATTTTCTCAAGTTCGTGCAATTTTAGTCAACCCAACATCCCTTGAGTGTCAACAGAAATTTCTACTTTAACTGATTTTCAAAAGTTGTCATGAGGAATTCCGATCAACAAAAAAATACTAATAGACCCACTAATAACAAAATACAATGTATTCGGAAGTTAATTATAAGAAAATTTTGACGCAAAATATGCTAACAAAAATAAAAATAACAGTTCCAAAGGTGTAGAAAGCTGCTCAACACAGCAGAATCAGTATCAATACATCGTGGAAGACAACAAGGGCAACTAATTTTGAATAGGTAACACAATTTTCACCAACAAACTGTTAGCTACAATTTATCAATTTTCAAAGATTTTTTAATGGTGTGAGAAAATAAACTTCCTACTCCTTAATTAACTCCATTTTTTAATTATTATTTTTCAATTATTGGTAGCCAAAATTTATAATTAAACACTATACTCACTTTTCGTCCATGTCTTTTAACAAAATCAATGTATTTCAAATTCGTATATTCAAAGTGCTTTTAATCTTCTAAAAAAAAAAAAAAAAGAACTTTGCATTCAACGTATCCCTCCATTATATAACTAGATAAACTAACTTAGGCAAAAAGGGATAGAAATCAAAACCAAGAACTAGCAAGTAATCAAGTACCCGTTCTGTGTTTCTAAATACCAAAAAAAAAAAAAAAAAAAAAAAACAGTGAAACAAGAACCAAGCAACTTATATCATTAAAATGGTGCATGCAAGAGCTCGATAATATTCAAAACCAAATTTACAAGCCATTGCAATATAGTAGTACTGGTAAAGATTGCTTCCTTATTTGTTATCCTGTGTCTTTCTAAGAAACACTGGTATTACTATTCACTAGGCTTAAAAATTAAGGTATATATAGTAAGTGGTATAATTACCAGTTTCATTTGTTGCATGGTGGATGGGAGGATTATCTTGAAGAAGTGAGAGGGTACTGTCCTGGCCGTCGTAGAACTTGAAGGCTGTTGATGATGATCATAATTCCAGTTGGGCACCATTCTAGTCCGGTGAGCCTGTGATTTAGCTACCATCATGAAAAGTATGTATGATCAAGATGGTTGATTCAACTATGGAAAATTTCTTGAAGAAACTGTGTCTTCCTTTGTGATGTGATTACCAATGGAGTTTGAGTGTCTGTTTGGTAGAGGAGTATAAGTAATATTGTTTGTATTTTTTTGAAATATGTGTAGGTGAAATGTTGTTCAAAAATTGAAAATATGTGTTTAAAATGCTTTACTAAACGGAATCTTAAACTTTGGACTAATTTATCAGAGTGATAGTGACATCATTCCATCACCAAATTGATGCTTTTAAGGTTTACAACGTTAGATTATGGATATAGTGGATGTTTGACAGCCCACCTTGAGGCTTCAAGAGAAAATTTATAAAAACAAGCTTATTAATTAATTTATTTATTTATGTATTTTTTTTTAATTTATGTTTCATAGAAGTATATTCAATTTTGATATAAATAAAGCCTTATTCAATCTTGCTATAAATAAAGCCTTATACAAGGGTGGAGGAAATATGATTAAAGTATGCTTCAATGGTCACTTTGAATCGCCATAGTGACTTGAAGAAATTCTCTTCCAAAAAAGTTTCTGTCCTTGTGAAATTTGAGTTTGATGAATAGGAATCTAAGGAATAGCCAATATGAAGTTGTTATGAACCTTTTGGTGAAAGCTGTATCATGTTAATTGTGCATAGTTACGTAGGAATAGGAATCGGAGTTAATACTCCTCTGTACAGTTTTTTGTTTTTTTTTTTGTGCAGAATATGTGTGAGTTTTTTGGTGTCACGTGTCAGTAGCAGAACTCATAAGAAAAGGACAATAATATGTCAGATGGGTCAGCTAATTTGTGTAATCAATGGTTGTTTTAATACTCATCTGTACAGTTTTCCAATTATGTTCTAATTGGTCTCTATCTTTGTCCCTGTCTATGGCTATATTTGACTACCAGTTAAGTCTTCGTGATCTGTTGGACCACTGGCCAGCTACTACGAAATAGACTGATTCATTTTTAAAAACAAAATAAAAAATGCTATGCACACAACATTATCATCTTATGTGCATGGTTTACATCAAAGAAAATTAAATCAAGAAAATTGTTCAGGGTTTACATTAATGGCTTCTGATTATCACAATTTCAATATTAGTGAGCATTGGAGCAATGCTACACAAAACATTTTTTTTTTTTTTGAGAACACAGAAAACAATAACTTGAATAATCAATCTTTTGGCTTTTAATTACCCTATTTCTAAGTTCACCAAATGTCCTTATTTTTTGTCCAATCAAATACTCAAATTGCCTGATGAAATCACTTACAGAGTAATCTAATCAATCAAACTGAGAGAAACATATATTTTAACAATGATGCAGTTGTATGGAAAATATGTGATTTGGAGAAATTCTTAACCAGCCCATATTTCATCATTTTTCCAACATGTTAAAATCAACAATAATGTAGTTGAATGAGTGTGCATGTGGTGTGGATGAGGTTGTATATATGTATTGTATCTATAAGTTGTACGCTAGTAGACTAGACAGGACTCCATTCCCATGTGCATCTTTTCTCAAGTCTTCAGCTTCTTATGTCTCTATTTTGTTATAAGATATAAATACCGTGTCTTCATTACTTGTCATTGTCAAGTCTCCTTTGCCTTTTACCAGTGAGTAGTGACATAGGAGACCACATTAATCGTAGCATTGTTGGGAAGATACAGGTTCTCAATAATTGTAGGACCAGAGCATTTTATGAAACCTTTCTTGCAACTTTTTGACATGGTTATAAAGAAAAAATAACTCTCCCATGTAACATTTATATAAGTGATAGATAGTTAGTTACAATCTACCATATAAAATAGTTGTAAAAATTTTAAAATATTTACAAAATTATATCATTAAATTTTTTACATATACATTTTTGATTTAAATCTCTCCTTCCTCCACCCTATTCTAACTTTCAAATTATTTTCAAAAGAATTGTAATTCAATTAATATCTCATGATGTTTCCAACAAAAACGCCTAGGTTCATATCTCCTTAACAATGATATAGGGTGATTATTTAAACACTTAGCACTTAAGCACATTAATAGCCAACTAAGTTCTTTTTTTAATTATTTTTTATTTTTATTTTTTATAGGATATACCCGAGTAAGTTTGAATTGACGATATGTTAATTGGAAGTGTTTGTGGAAAATAGTTGATACTAGCTTGCATTACTGGAGTACCATGGCCATGGGTAAGCCGAAACCAAAATTTTGTGTCCCTAAATTTGTTTTTATTATTTTTTTAATAATTCAGTAATCGAAGATAAGGGATTTGAGCCCTAAAAATTTCAATTGGAACATTAAGAAGTATTAATTAAGCTACAAGTCTCTTGGTGTGTCCCTAACATTACTCTTTGTAGAAACTACATAAGAATTATTGCATTGAAATATTCCCATGCTATCCTCACTACATCTCTCCTGAATGAAAGAATTATATATATATATATATATATATATAACATCTATTTGTTTTTTTACAAATCTATATAATATTTAAAAACTAAAGCATATTATTTAATGTTGTTACGCTCCTATTGAGCTACATCATTATAACATTTTGGTTCATTTAAGTCCAATTTGGTCCAATTTGGTCTATTTGATTCAATTCTGTTAACTTCGGTTCATTCAGTTTCAATTCATTCAGTCCATTTGGGTCCAATTCAATCTTTTCAGTTCATTGCAGTCCACTTAGGTCTATCTCAGTCAACTTCGGTGCCATGAGAAAACAATAAGTCTACCTTCTTGCTGACTTTGTGTTTGTTGTTGTGGTCCGAATGGGCAAGTCTAAGTTGATTAGCTCTATGTGATCAGATTTAAGTAAATAAGCTCGTGGAGTTCTTTATATATTAGCTCGATCAGTAAATGAGTGAGTGGACTAGTTATTCTTTATATCTATTGCTCAGAAAAATGAGTGTGTGTGACTTCTAGATGAGTGTTGAGTTGATGACGTAAAAAAGAGAATATGTGAATTTTTTGGTTTCGTATGTCAGTAGCAGAACTAGTAAGAAAAAGAAGAAGGATGTCAGCGCTACATCGTCTCAGTCCTCGTAGTTAATACTCCTCTGTACAGTTTCTACAGTTTGTTCTATTCTGTCTCTATCCTTGTTTCTGTCTCTGCAATATCTACATGCTATATTTCACTACTAGTTAAACTGTGTCTTGCCTTTTGGCATGTGGCGTGAGAGTATAGCTGTAAAGAGCTGAGACTACTGTACCATGCAAGTGGACCGTTAATAGATTGACTGATTTTAGAGTAAGTCTGGAAATTTTTTTACAATTTTGCCCCAATTTGTTTACATTATTTGTAGAGAGTTTTAACCTATGACATCTGCTCTTAATAATAACTTTTTATCATCAGATCAAGACATCAATCAGTTTTTGGTATAGGCGGAGATTGAACCTCAAATCTCTTATACAACTATAAAAACTTTACTAGTTGAGCTAACTAGAACTTACAACTTGTCTACATAATGACTTGTAAATGATAAAATTATAAACTCACGTGGACTAACTATTTTTGTTCCACTTTTAAAACTCGTTATATAGACAAGTTGTGACTAAAATTATAAAAATAGTTGTAAGAGTAGACTTACTCTTGATTTTAATAGCAAAAAATATATTTATATATATATATTTAGTTTAATATTAATTTCACTTCCCACTTATCTCATGGAAACTTTTATAAAAGATATCAAATTAATACAAGAAAATATAATTTTATTTTTTTCATTTTTATAAAGTAATTATGTTGTAAATGCATAAATTTCTCAATTTGTTTTTGTAAATCTTGTTGAGGTAATAAATTGTAACTAATGGAACATGCTTTTCACTAGAATCATTGTTGACACCATTTTAAAGTGGAGTATACTATATGATCTTAATCTTAGATAAAAAGTTTGTGTAATATCATTTTGAAATTAATAAATATTATATCATATATATATATATTTGATAATTAAAAATATCCCAAATACTATAAAATAAAATTAACATAATAAATGGTTAGATGGGGTTGGTGAAGAAAAAACAAAGAACAATGACTATTGATCTTATTCTTTTACATCACCAATAGTCATAATCTCTCTCTCTCTCACACACACACACACAAACAAGGAATGAAAGAGATAGAAAGAGAGTAGAAAAGACGAAATGACCGGGAGATGATGGTGTGAGTCTGTGAGTACTATGTTCTATCTCTTGCTCTAGAGGAGTAATAAGTATTGGTGATGTAGCAGAACTCGAAGGAAAAGGACAACAACATGTCAGATGTACAAGTAATTTGTGTGATCAATTGTCGTTTTAATACTCATCTGTACAGTTTTCCATGTATGTTCTATTTGGTCTTTATCTTTGTCCCTTTCCTATGTTAAATCTATAGACTATGTTTGACTACCAGTTAAGTCTTCGTGACCTGTTGGACCACTGGCCAGCTACTACGAAATAGACTGATTCATTTTAAAAAACAACCGCCCCCCCCCTGTTAAGCACAAGTTTTAACAAATTGGTAGTGGAGCTTGTGATCTTACAACTAGAGTTGAACAAACACCCGGCCCACTAGACATACCTGGCTCAGGCCCGTCCAATACAGTGATCCAAGAATCTATAAAATCAGCCTTTTGCAGAAAAATAGAAAAAGAAAAAGAAAAAGAAAAAAAGCAGGTCCAATAATAATTATATAATTGGAAACAAAGTAAAATAACAAACTTCTTCAAATTGATTCACTAACTTTATCAACAAGCTTTTAGACAAAAGTTTTAGAATCCAGAGTTCAAGACTCATCACACTAGCCAGAACTAATATAGTCCATAGATATAAAGGTACCTTGTAAACTTTAGCCCCCCCCAAGAAAAAGGTTCCTCATAAGCTTAATTAGGCACTTCAAAGTTCAAACATCTCTGAAACCAAGTTTGGATTATGAAGCCTATTTCACTATTAGTGCATTATGTGCATAGTCAACTACACGAAATATTGACACATTAAGCACAACAGGCTTCCTCTTGATCAGCTCAAAGACACAAACATCTCCTTCTTCTAAATTATTCTCCCTGGCAAATATGATCCATCCCCGCCCTATATTCATTGCTGAGCTTGAAGTTTCTCTGTAATAGAAATTGACAAGCCATTGTCTTCCATCAGAAGTCTCCAGTTGTGCAATTTGACGTTGACGAAGATACTTGAAAGCAAATCCAGCAGGTACATACTGCACAAGAAAGAAAGATTGCGACTAAACATATTTCAAGGCGATATTTGTAAACTTCTTAATCAAATCATGTATAACAACTCACCATGTAACGATTACGTATATTATACAATTGTATGATTCCCATGAAAGAAGGATTTTTAGGCTTAAACGTTCTAGCAGCTTGGATTGCTCTCTCCTCCTCTGGACATCATGAGTTCCCCTTTTGATGATGTGCCGGAAAATTTTTTCTTTACAAACTTTTCTTTCACTTCTTCATGTTTTGAGGGAAACTGTTCTGAGTTAGAAATTTCATTTTCATTCAACTTGTCATGCATTGATATGTATGCATCATCTAATTCCACAATTTCCACCTGATCTTCCAAATTACAATTCTTGCTCAGTGGATACTGAATTTCAGTTGCAGTCTTATCAAATACAAGAACATGAAAATTTGAATTTCCTTCATATTTAAAGACTAAAAAGTAACCATAACAAATACAATGGTATTCTGCGAAATCCTTCCAACCATCACAAAACCAAATGCTCTTGTCAGCTTTCTCCAATCCAACTTGCCAAATATGACCATGAGGTACCAGTGAGTTTGGCAACAGTGGATAGTTCATTCCCAAATTCCCTCACAAACTTTTCAGGGATCATCTGCAGCTCAACAAATTAAGTTATTTTGTCTTTAAATTAAAATGTAAAATGATATCAATGAAACATGTGATCCAAAGATGTAGAAATATGGTCTCTAATAATTACAATTGTAAAATTAGTGAACCTTGGCTACCCAAACCAATCACTTCAACTGAACTTAAAAAAAATTGATTTGATTTCTTGTTTCTCCCATTGGCTTAATTTTTTTAGAATCACCAATCCTTGTTCCAAGTATTCAAAAATTATCTCAAAATACTAATTAGCATGGCGATTCTAAAAAAAATGAAATGAGGAAACAAGAACTGACATATTCAGATTGATATATTCTTTGAACATCAATGAGGCAATGATTTGTAAACCATGTGATGAACATGCATTTTATTGGCTCATGGTTCATTGCATAATTTCACCTCTTACCACTTTGGCTCCGGGGGAATATGCAAAAACTTAGATACAGTACCTTAGGTGTTATTCCTTAGATTCTCCTCTTAAGATTCAGTCATGTGGTTACTTAACTAAAAAATACACTTCTATCCCATGAGAAAAAATCTACATAGCAGAATCTTAAAAGGGGAATCTAAAGAACAATACCTAAATACTGTAACTAAGTCTTATCCGGTGGAATATTTTGCAATTTGGTTAACTACATTATTGAAGATTTTATAGAAAGAAGGGCTTCCTAACATTTTTGAACAAGAAATAAAATATTAAAAATAATTTTTATTTTTATTTAAAAAAAAAACACCAAAATTGTTGTTCCTAATTCCTAGTATTTCTGAGAAATACCTAATCCAACCTTGGTATTCATTTAGGTCCCAAATTTTAAATTATGGCTTAATCAATTAGGACAAAACTATCAATTAACGCCAACTTTACATGGTTTACCAATTGATTTAAGCATGGATAGCAACATATGCATGCATAAACACATTACAGCATATAGAGTCTAAAACCACTTAAAATTTAAAGACACAATACTACAACATAACACTAGATATGTTATTAAAGAATGAAAACCCAAGAAGCAGGTGAAAATACCTCTCTACAGCACTAGAATAGATACTTGTAGTACAAATTAGACAACACAACCCTCGAAGCCTAGTGTTATAATCTTGTACCCCTTCCCTCCAAGCTTTTGATCGCAACTAACTCCTCAAGTTTTTTCTCTATTCAAGTTACAAGATTTGCAATCAATCACTGATTGCATCTTCAAGCCTCCAAGGCTGGTTTGTGGTAGCTCAAATAGGCAATAATTTACCATTTACCAAGGCTCCAAACAACACTCACAACACTAATATGGTGATAGGTGTGAAGGATCTAATCTCCTCTCAAGGATTTGTCTATGGTGAGAGGGAGAGATTAGAGAGAATGGATAGGTGTTGGTTCTTAATTTTTGCTAGGTTTCTCTCAACTCTCAAATGGGATTTAGGATTGAATGTCGTGGGAAATGATGAATATGTAGGATGGGTAAAGGGCTAGAACAGCAAGTGAATTCGTAACTGAATTTTCTCAAGTTCGTGCAATTCTAGTCAACCCAACATCCCTAGAGTGTCAACAGAAATTTCTACCTTAACCGATTTTCAAAAGTTGTCATGAGGAATTTTGATCAACAAAAAAATACTAATAGACCCACTAATAACAAAATACAATGTATTTGAAGTTAATTATAAGAAAATTTTGACACAAAATATGCCAACAAAAATAAAAATAACAGTTCCAAAGGTGTAGAAAGCTGCTCAACACAGCAGAATCAGTATCAATACATCGTGGAAGACAACAAGGGCAACTAATTTTGAATAGGTAACACAATTTTCACCAACAAAATGTTAGCTACAATTTATCAATTTTCAAAGATTTTTTAATGGTGTGAGAAAATAAACTTCCTACTCCTTAATTAACTCCATTTTTTAATTATTATTTTTCAATGATCGGTAGCCAAAATTTATAATTAAACAACTCACTTTTAGTCCATGTCTTTTAATAAAATCAATGTATTTCAAATTCATATATTCAAAGTGTTTTAAATCTTCTAAAATGAAAAAAAAAAAAAAAAACCTTTGCATTTAACGTATCCCTTCATTAAAGCATTCTCATCAACAATTGAAAAAAATCTTAGCATTTACAATTTCAAAATACTACTTTTACAATTTTAACATCTCATTTTACAATATATACCAAACATCAAACATTTTTTTTTTTTTTTTACAGCTTCATTTAAATATTCTTTCTTTAATATTTTTATTCATTTTTTTTTATTATTTCTCACTCTCCCTCTTTAAAGAAATCTAGGCCCACCTAAATAAAAAAAATAATATAAATTTTACAATTTGTGAACGATGCGATCTCAAATTTGAGATTGCACTATTTATTAATGCCAAATATTATGGCATTTAAAACACTCGATGAAAGTAGTTTTTTATAGTTTGGTGTGTCAAATGCCAAATATTTGGCATTTGACACACTTGATTGGAAGGCTCATTAGATAAACTAATTTAAGCAAAAATGGATAGAAATCAAAACCAAGAACTAGCAAAGTAATCAATTACCCGTTCTGTTTCTAAATACCAAAAAAAAAAAAAAAAACAGTGAAACAAGAACCAAGCAACTTATATATCATTAAAATGGTGCATGCAAGACCTCGATAATATTCATAACCAAATTTGCAAGCCATTGCAATATAGTAGTACTGGAAAAGATTGCTTCCTCATTTGTTATTCTGTGTCTTTCTAAGAAACCGGGGTATTACTAGTTACTGGGCTTAAATATTAAGGTAAATATAGTGAGTGAGTGATGATTACCAGTTTCATTTGTTGCATGGTGGATGGGAGGATTATCTTGAAGAAGTGAGAGGGCACTGTCCTGGCCGTCATAGAACTTGAAGGCTGTTGATGATTATCATAATTCCAGTTGGGCACCATTCTAGTCCGGTGAGCCTTTGATTTAGCTACCATCATGAAAAGTATGTATGATCAAGATGTGGTTGATTCAACTGTGGAACATTTCTTGAAGAAACTGTGTCTTCCTTTGTGATGTGATTACCAATGGAGTTTTGCGTGTTCGAGACTTTGGGGCTGATTTATCAGAGTGATAGTGGACGTCATTCCATCACCAAATTGATCCTTTTAAGGTCTCCTACATTAAATTATGGATATAGTGGATGTTTGACAGCTCAACTTGAGGCTTCAAGAGAAAATTTATAAAGACAAGCTTATTAATTTATTTATGTATTAATTTATTTTTTTTAAATTTATGTTTCATAGAAGTATATTCATTTTTGCTATAAATAAATCCTTATGCGAGGGTGGAGGGAATATGATTAGAAATATGCTTCAATGGTCACTTTGAATCGCCATAGTGACTTGAAGAAATTCTCTTCCAAAAAAGTTTTTATCCTTGTAAAATTTGAGTTCCAGTCAGTAAATGATTAAATGTTAGTATTAACTAGTGTGTAATCTCGTGCATATGCACAGATACATTTAAAAACAATCACAATTACATATATATAATTTAGAATCTAATTAGATCTAAATTCTTTTATTTTTGCATTCAATAATTTACTTGCCACAAAAATTAAAAAAATTGATCGAACACATGCGCAAAATTGAACTCCAATTAAAATTCAAATTAGAATCTAATTGAATTTAGACTCTTTAATTTTTGCATCTAATAATTCACTTGACATACAGATTTAAAAATTAGATGAAACATATGTCGCAAAATTAGATTTCAATTTAGAATTTAATTGGGATTTCTCTTAACTTTGGCTATATATATATATATATGACTTATAAACTTGAATTGTTTTTAGTTATACAAAAAAAAAAAAAAGGCTCATAAATATAAAATCATTCAAAAATTATATTTTTTATAGTTTACTTATATTAGACTCCTAGTTTTTACACTAACTTAACTTATTTGACATAAATATTAAAAAACTTAGATTAGATGAGACATATGATACAAAATTAAATTCTAATTGAAATCCAATTTTTACATTGAATTAACTTACTTGGCACAAAAATTTAAAAACTTAAATTAGATAGGACATATGGCGTAAAATTAGATTCTAATTTAATTCCAATTTGAAATCTAATTGAATTTTCTCTCTACTTTACCTATTATTATATATATAGATGACACAGGTCAATAAATTTGAGTAGTCTTCTCCAAATATATGAAATAAACAAATTATAGTAACCGGATTCTAAAAAAGTTCACATAAAATATTGAGATCTTTATAAATGGACAAAACTCAGGTACGATACCTTAGATGCTGTTCCTTATGTTCATCTCTTAAGAGTGGTTACTTAATTAAAAAATATACTTCTATGAGAAAAAATTCACATGACAGAATCTTAACAGAAGAATTTAAAGAACAACACCTAAGTTTTATACTTAAGTTTTGCCCTTTATAAATATCACCCTTGAACTTTGAGATCAATAACAATTTCGGTTTTTATATTTAGTGTTCGTTTGGAACAGCTTATTTAGCTGAAACTTAACACTTTTTGTTGAAAGTGTAGAAAAAAAAAGGTTGAAAATATAGACTAAATAGTACAGTGAGATCTATGAATAGTATCAAAAGGTGTAATAAAACATATGAATAATAGCAAAAATAAGTTGAAAATGGAGATAAACTGAAAAATTCAGTTCATCCCAAATGTACACTTAGACATTACATATATATGGGTATATTTATATAGGTTCACGTTAGAAATTGATTGGGCTAAAACAAGTTACTATTGTGAGTATTATCTATATATAAAAAAAATGTATACATGCTATACATAAAACATCAAATAAAGTTAGATCATCTATAAATTAAGTGTGGTTCTGTTGAAAGTTGGCAAGATTATAGTTAAACTTAAGATTTTTTTTCTTTACATAAAAAATAAGCTAAAATTTTAAAAGAAAAAAAAAAACTAAGTTAAATGATCTTTTTGATCTCAACGTTTTCCCTATGAGTTGAAATGTTCCCTAACATTTTAAATGTATCAATTTCTATCCCCAACTATTTGTTATTGTTTTAAATTAGTCTATATCATTAAGTAGTGGACATAAAAAAGCTAACGTGACTCACTATAATATTAAAATATTATTTGTTTTGCCACCTAAAATTGCCACTAGGCTACCACGATTAACGTGTCTTTAATTTAAAATATATAACAAAATAAAATATTAAAATTACTTTATTATAAAAAAATTCTTTTTCCCGTCCTTTTCCTTCTCTGGAACCAAACGAAACGGGGTCAAATCGTCAAAAACTCAGAATTCAAATACAAAAATATGGCAGTTTAGAATGGAAAGAAATGAAGAATTGAATTTTTGTTAAATAATTAATTTACATTCTTTATCATCCAAATACTAAATTAGAAATTAAAGCTTTGTATATAGGCAGGACTAATTATGTTTTGGTAATTTCAACCTAAGTGGAAGTATTGTCTATTTGACTTTTAGGCAGTGGTGGCGCCACATTCAGTCTAGGGTGGTCTTAGGACCACCTTGACTTGAAAAAAAAATTATATATAATAATTTAAAATTTTTTTATTTGTTTATCTTTTAAAAAAAAATTAAGAACACCCTCAAATAATTTTTTTTATTTGTTCTATTTTCAAGCAAAAAATAAAAAAAGCCCAAAAAATTTTTTTGAACTAAAATCTAAAAAAAAAAAAAAAAATTTGTAACAGAGCAAGCCCATCTAGGGAAAAAAAATCTTAACATCAATCCTAAACAACAGATTATAAAGCAAACTCAATCTAAAGAAAAAAACAACAGATGGTAAAATAAACCCACGAATTTTCAAAAAAAAAAAAAAAAAAAAAACCAAAACCCAATATACACGTTTGTCGATTCATCAAGTAAAGCAAAAACTGAAATCAGAAACAAACCTAACCTAAAGAAAAAAAACCTCATCGGTCATCAATAACAATGACCAACAGACGGTGCCTCCGCCTTAAACTCGAGCAACACTGCAATAGCCAATAGAGCACAACTTGAGCTGCAGAGCACATCGAGATCGGAGATCGATCACGCTTCACTTGGCCTTGATTCCTTCATCACCTTGACGTGCTACCCGACGGTGCCACCCCTCAAGCCTTCCTGCTCCCTCAATGTATTTCATCTTTATATCTTTGAGTTAATGGGTTTGAGACTCTTTGTCTCTGTCTCTCTCTCTCTTTATCTGAAGACTGAAATAGTGAAATGAGAGTTGAGACACACACACACACACACACACACACTCTCTCTCTCTCTCTCTCTCTCTCTCTCTCTCTCTCTCTCTCTCTCTCTCTCTCTCTCTCTCTCTCTCTGAAGTTTAAAGTTTGGGTTAATTGGCTTAGCTTTACTTTATAACTTTATTAATATTTGCCTCTGTTTTGACTTTATTCGTTGGTGTTGGTGTTGGTGAGTTACTGGGTTTGTCTTTTAGTGTATTATGATTTGTGATTGTGAATTTATCTAATTGGCTCTTGTGATTGGGGGCCATGGGACTTGTTTGACTGTTTGTTGAGTTGGGGGTGGATGGGGGCATGGGGCATGGGTGAGATATTTGAATTGGGGGAAGTAAAGGCATGCTCAATTAGCCTAACTTATCAATAAAAGACAAAATTAAATTATGTTAGGACTTAGACACTAGGCAGGCAGTGTGTTGGCCGTAGATAATGCACATGGGGGTATGTGTTAATGCAGAGTGAGGTGTGTGCTAATAGTTAGTAAAGAAAAATAATGAAGTAATTAATAAACAATAATTAATAATTTAATTAACCAATACATTATAAAAGACAAACAAATTAAATTATGTTAGGCAAAACAACAATTAATAATTTTATAATTAATGAAACAACAATATAACAAATAATAGTTTATAAAAGACAAAAAAATTAATGAAACAACTAAATAACAATAATTAATAATTTTATTAATATTTCAAATGAATTTATAGTTTATTATTTATTCTTTTGCTAGAATTATGGAGAAATATTTGATAAGAAAACTAAGTATCCAAGATTCATCTTCTGTGCAAGATTCATCTTCATCTTCTAAGTAAATTCATGTTGACTGTAATTAACTTTGAAAATCTTCTTTCAAGAACACTCTGAGAAAAATTTTTAGAGCCACCACTGCTTAAAAGGTTTGGTAATTTCTTCCGAAATGGAGGTGTAGGGTTGTTCAATTTCAAGTTCAACTTGACTAACCTGGCCCAACCCAGTCCAATACAATGATCCAAGAAACTTTAAATTAGCCTTAGGCAGAGAGTCAGGGGGGAAAATAAAACCACAAACCGCTTATGTATTGAATAATTATTAGTAAATAAAAAAGTTATGTCAATGATAGACCCATATGAAAACCAGTAAAATTTTTTTAATATCATTCATATGAAAACTAGTAACATTTTTTTATATTAATAATTTATAAAAATATTGTAAAATAGTATATAGCTGTAACATTTCTTACTCATTATAAAATTGAAATCATAGGAACGTAACAAAGTAACATGTACTACTAATATTTACTTGCTGTATCACAAGCTCAGACAAAAGTTTTACAATCAAGCGCCCAAGACCCATTAGAATAACAAGAACTAATTAGGTCCATGGATATAGTAAAGGCACCATGTAAACTTTAGCCAAAAAAATAAAAAAAAGAGAGGCATCTCATAAGCATAGGCACGTCAAATATCTCTGAAACCAAGATCTTAGCCTGAAGCTTATTTCGCTGGAATATCATAGTCAACTACACGAAACATCGACACATTAAGCACAACTGGCTTTCTCTTGATCAGTTCAAAGACACAAACATCTCCTTCTGCTAAATCATTATGCCTGGCAAACTCAATCCATCCCCGCCCCATATTCATTGCCGAGCTTGAAGGTTTGTAATAGCAATTGACAGTCCATTGTCTTCCATCAGAATTCTCCAGTTTGGCAATTTGGTCATGCTGATGAAGATACTTGAAAGCAAATCCAGCAGGTACATACTGCACAAGAGAGAAAGATTGCGACTATTCATATTTAGGGCGATACATGAAAATTTCATAATCATATCACGTATAAAGGCTCACCATATAGCGGCTACTCATATTATAATGCTTTATGATTCCTATGAAAGAAGGATTTTTGGGCTTAAAAATTTTGGCTGCTTTGATTGCTCTCTCTCTACCTCTAGACATCTTGAATTTTCCTTTTGAAGACCTGCCAGAGAAGATTTTCTTTACAAATTTTTCTTTCACTTCAACATGTTTCGTGGCCAACTCCTCTGAGTTAGACATTTCATTGTCATTCTTGTGATGGATTGATATGTTTGCATCTTCTAAATCCATAATGTCCGCCTGGTCTTCCAATTTACAATTCACGCTCAATGGATACTGAATCTCAGTGGCAGTTTTGTCAAAAATAAGAACATTGAAATTTGAATTTCCTTGATATTTAAAGACTAGAAGGTAACCATAACAAATAGAATGGTATTTTACAAAATCCTTCCAACCATCACAAAACCAAATATGCTTGTTTGCTTTCTCCAATCCCACTTGCCAAACACGACCAGAGGTTATGATGAGTTTGACAGCAGTGGATAGTTCATTCCCAAATTCTCTCACAAACTTTTCAGGAATTTTCTGCAGCCACTTAATTAAGTTATATCATCTTTAATTACAATGTAAAATGAAATGAATGAAACCTTAATTGGTTCCCAAGATGTAGAAATATTGCCTCTAAGGTTAAAATTGTAAAATTAGCTAGCGTTGACGACACAAACATTAAAAAGAATTAAACTTTTTAAAATTTGATTTCGTTAATTTCTTGTTTCTCCATTTTAAAAAATAAAATAAATATTAGAATCACCAATCCACGTTGCAAGTATTCAAAAATTTCTTAACATATCTATTAGCAAGGCAATTCTCCAATCAATCAATATCAATATCAATATCAATATCAATATATATATATATATATATATATATATATATATAAGTAGAGACCTCATATAGGAAAGCATGGTTCTGCAATGTGGTGCACTCTATGAAGAAAATTGAAATACTCTTAAACTACACTAGAGATAAGAACAAATTTAAAAATAGAAACTCTTTATTTCCTTTGATTTAATGTTTCAAGACTACTTTTTGTTACTTTTTTTTATTCAATGTTTTAAGACTACTATTTGTTTCATTTAGTTCAATGTTCCAAGACATTTCCTCTCTCTCATTCACAAATTTTTTTTTTGCATTTCCATTCACACTTTTCATTTCTACTCTTTTATATACACATGCTTACAGCTTTTCATGCCATCCCATCTTAAATACACTCAAACAAAAAACAATGTCATTTGCCTTCAACCTTCCAACGACACCTACATAACTCCAACATTGTAGTACTATTTGTATCTAGCTTGTATGAGTAGGTTATGACCTAGGAAAGGGGTTTGCATTTTTTATTCAGTGATGGTAGCTTACGGTTTTGATGTTGAAGTCAGACGTTGTGGATTTTGTGAATGTTGTGATTTGCTTTGAGTTTTTGGGTGTTTGAGATTTTGGTTTGCGAAAGTTATAAATGTATTTTGTTTTAGAATTAAAGAAAAAGAAACATTCTAATTGATTATTTATAAAGTTAGCTATTTTTTATATATTTGTGTTAAAACTCATACTTCGTAATTTTCTTTGTACGTTTTTTACTGTTATTTTGTGCGGTAAGAGCCATAGTGATAAAAATAAAAATCGATGATGATTTCAAAGTATTTTCACCTTTTAAAAAAAAAAAATTATATGGAAGTCCAACTAAAAACAATTAAATTTTGATAAATGGATGTATTTTTAGCCAATTTCTCTTTGTTTAATCACGTTTTCTTTATGTTGATACTTACAAATGATTTCTTTAATTTCATTCAGATAATGAATTAGGTGTCTGTGATTGAGGTCTTCATATTTGGTTATAAGAATAGAGTAGTTGAGGAAGTGTTTGAGAAGTCACTTAAATTTATGTAATTTTAGGATACATAAGTAGTTTAAGCTTTAATTTTTTTTTTTTGGTGTGTAGATTTCAAAATCATTTAATCAGTTTAAAAAATAAAATCTACTTTTAACAGTTAATATTATAATATGTTATAGTCTTATAGTGTTATATATATATATATATATATATATTATAAAATATGAATTAAGAAAGTCAAGTTTCAGCTTTCAAATTTTTAACAATATCGCGGGCAAACATGAATATTATACAATAAAATAAGTATTATATGCAGGGGCGTAGCCAGAAATTTTTGGTTGGGGGGGGGCCGAGGTATCATATTGATTTGTAATTCAAGAAAAATACAAAGTATGACATATATACATATATACATGTCTTCCTGCATTATATTAGTTTTAGAAAAAAAAAAAACATTAAATCTAACCAAAATTAGACTGCATTTATAAAAAATAATATTTATAGAAATTAAATATAACAAAAACACTATAAACAACCATAAAATAAATAGCAGTTAAATTCAACCAAATTAGACTACTATGGTAAAACGTGCCTTCGCCCTTGATTTATATGTACGAGTCTTAATATATATAAAAATAAATTTAAATAAAATTGTAAAGTAATACACGTATCAAGTGGGATATCATCTAGTTCTAATAAAATGAAAACGAGGAAACAAAAATCATCGTATATTCTTTGAATATCAAGTCGGGAATCATATGCAAACCATACGATGAACAGGCATTTTACGGGCCCATGGTTCATGACATCTCATCTCAACCACTTTGGCTTGGGTGGAATGTTTTCTAATTTTGGTTTGCTACATTATTATTTTTTTAATATTTTGAAGGCTTCCTAAGTTTCTTTTGAAAAAGAAGCAAAACATAGGAAATAAAAATTTTTTTTTTCTTAAAGAAAAAAAAAAAACCACCAAAAGAGCTGTTCCTAGCTAGTACTTCATAGTGATTTAAAGGTGTAGAAAGCTGTTCAACACCGGAGAATCAGTATCAATGCATTAATCGTGGGAAACAACAAGAACAGCTAAATTTGAAAAGGGATCAAAATTTTTACCCAGAGAGCGTTAGCTACAGTTTATTAAAATTTTTAACATGTTTGAATGTTGTGATCAGAAAATAACTTCCAACTCCTAATGACAGTAAAATAATATTTTTGTCTTCTCCACGAGCCTAAATTTGTAAGAATTTTTTAGAAAGTTCCCAAAAAAAAAAAAAAAAACCTTTGAAGTCAACGTATCCTAAAAAAACCTATCAATAAAATGGTGCATACAAGAGCAGGAGAATATTCAAAACCAAACATTCAAGGCAGCCATTGCAATAGTAGTACTGGTAAACCAAATAGAAGGTTAAGATATCAAAGAAAGTAAGAAACTAGCTAGGGTATCACTTGATGCAAATTAAGGTATATATAGAGTGGATGGTACATTTATTACCAGTTTCATATCATGCATGGTGGAGGGGAGGATTATCTTTAAAAAGTGATAGGGTTTGCTGCCCCTTCCGGCTGCCATAGAACTTGATCTTGAAGGCACCTGTAACCTACTCCTTCCAGTCTTTGATTTAGCTACCATCATAAATAAAAAGTATGAAGACAATGGTTGATCTACAACTGTCCGTGGAAAATTTCTTGACGAAACTGAGCTGCCTTGCTTTTGGGATTTGTACCATTGGAGTCTGAGTATTACAGACTTGGGGGGTGATAGTGGACATCAGTCCATCACCAAATTGATGCTTTTAAGGTGTACTGTAGTACTACATTAGATAATGGATATGACTGGTGCTTATTTGACAGCTCACCTACGCATATGTACAAGATTCTCCAAATAAAAAAAAAAAAAAAAAAAAACCGAAGCATATGTATAAAAGATTTTGTAACATGTTTATGTTTTCATTTTTTATTTTTTTAAGTTTAACAATTTTCTTCTGATTTTATCTTGTACCATTTCTGCCCTTGGGTTTTTGTTTGTCGATCAAATTTTACTTCATATTTTGTCTCACTTGGTAAAACGGGTCAGGATTTTTTAATCTGAAACTTGATTTTCTTGACTTGAAGCAAAAACAAGTTGACCCGTGACTCGACCCATGTTTTTTTGCGGGTCAACTCGACCCGACCTGAACCATTTTTTTAAAACTTTTTTTTGGGTAAAATAAAATAAAATTAAGACAATATTGGTTTAATTGTTTGTTCTGAGCTTTAAGAAAACAATAGAGACATTTACATAACTGTGTGCAAATTAATTGAAAGATGAATGGTTGAGCATTCTGTAATGAGTAAAAATTTTTAGATATCAAATAGTAAAGTACATGCCAAGATAATCTGATTACAATAGAGTTAAAAACATAGATTTAAAATTGTAGATATGTGCGAAAAACATTCACAAGTGTGAAAATAGTGAAGCTAAAGTATCAAATTAGCATAAATTATGAATGCTTAGACCTATTTTTTTTTAACAATTTATGTCCAAAATAAATGGTTTTTCAAAATAAATTATGATATTTCATAGAGTGTGTGTTGCTTAACAATAATATAATATTTATAAAAGAAACCATATATAAATAAGTAAATAATCAAACTTTAATGTATATCTAAAATTGAAATAGAGTGCCAACCATAATTGATAATAGACTATAAAAATTAATTTTCAAGATTGTAAAATTTTTATGTGTTTTTATTATTTGACAAATGAGTTATCTAATAAGTTATTTGTAATTTTGTTTTATATTTTGAGATGTTGATATTGTGTAGAAATAAAACTTGTGTATTTGTTTTATTTATCTTTGTGTTATTTTGATTTAGATAGTAATGTTAGGATTTGTATAATTTTAAAATTATTGAATAAGTATTAATAAGTTTAACTGAGTTCACTTTTTTATATAAGTGACGAATTCAAAATAATTCATTTTACATTAAGTAATTTGTTGCATGGTTTTCTAAATGGCAAATAAATGTTGTTTTATTTATAAAAAAATTCATGTGGAAAATATGGGTCAACTCGACCCAACCCGAACCCAACCCAACTAGTAACTCTACTAGTCCCATTACTTCATATTAATGGGTCCGGTTAATGTGTGACCTTAAGGTACACATTAATCATCTATTTTGAAAAAGTTTTTTCTGTAGAATTAAAAAAATTGTTAAAACAGTTAATTATTTTTTCGTTTTTCTATAAAAGTTTTTCTAAAATGGTTTACTAATGTATACCCTGAGGGCACACATAAGTAAATCTCTTAATTTATTACACAACTATTTATAAATTTTTTAATAAAACCTATTTTTTTAATATAAATATACTAAATTACAACTAAAATTATCTCATCGAATCAAACAAATTTTTAATAAGAATTGAATAATATTATCCAAGTGATTAACAAGACAATATCACAACAAAAGCAAAATTTTTAATATCTATGCTTTAAATAAGTTAATATCGATTGGTTTAATTGTTTAATTAGTACATGATTTAGGATATGAAAAATTTACAACTATAACCCCTTATTAACATGGGGTGAGGCAGAATTAGTAAGTAAAAAAATTATGTCAATAATGAGCCTATGAGCCTAGATAAGAACCAGTAAAAGTTTGTTATATCAATAATTTGTAAAAATATTGTAAAATAATTTGTGACCGTAATATTACTTGTTATATAATATTTTTTTTTAAGGATAAAACTCATTTTATAATTGAAAACTAAGGGCCCGTTTGGATTTCTTGTTTTCATAACTCATAACTCTGTTTTTATAACTCATAACTCAAAAATGGTGGGACCCATAACTGAGTATCCGTTTGGGAGCACTATAACTCTGTTTCCATCACTCAATTCTCTGATTTTTGAGTAATGAGTTATGGAAACTGAAAACACATTTTGGCTGTTTTCAGTTTCCATAACTCATAACTCAATGGCATTTTTGTAATTAAACACACACAGGAGACCCACTCAGCCGCAACTTTTGACCGGTCAACTTTTTTTTTTTTTTTTCACTGAGTTCGGTCTGGGCTTTTTTTTTTTTTTTTTTTTTTTTTTTTTTTTTTTTTTGGGTTTGGTCTTCACGTCTTCAATCTTTTTTTTTTCTTTTTCTTCACTAGGTTCGGTCTTCCCCCCCACCCCTTTTTTTTTTTTTTTTTTTTTTTTCTTCTGGGTTTTTTCTGGGTTCGGTCTTCACGTCTTCACACTACTCTTTTTTTTTTTTTTTTTTTTTTTCACTGGGTTGGGTTCGGTCTGCACTCATCCTGAAAAAAAAAAAATTGAAAAAAAGAAAGAAAAACAAATGCAGACCGGACCAGTGAAGAAAAAAGAAAAAAGAAAAAAGTAAAAAGCAAAAAGCTGCACAGTGATAGATAGGGGTGTTCACCAAACCGCATAAACCGCACAAACCGCAAAAACCGCACCAAAACCGCCCGCAAAATGACATAACCGCACCGCATCGCAAGTAATAGTACACCGCACTGCACCGCACCGCATGGTGTGGTGCGGTTTGCGGTTTTATAATAAGAAAACCGCATAAACCGCACCGCACCACATCCTCTCTATATATTAATATATTTATTTATTTATTTTTAATATTAAATATATTATTAATAGTTTTAAAACCCTAGTTTTCAAAAAAAAAAAAAGTTTAATAACCCTAGCAAGTGTTGACTAGAAAAACCAACCCAAAATAAAGAAAAACTAGCTCAATAATTTAAAACTTGGCCCAAAAAAAGGGAAAATTAGTTTTGGGCTAAGTAAGAAAAGCCCAAAATTAGAAAAATATACCGACTTCAAACCGCATCTTATACATAATATCGCATATGTGACCGCAAAAATAAGGTGCGGTGCGGTTATGGTTTTGGCTAAACTCTAAACCGCACCACACCGCACCGCACCGCATATTTGACAGCAAAAATAAGGTACGGTGCAGTTATGGTTTTAGCTAAACCGCACCGCAAAGTACGGTGCTAAAAATGGCCTAAAACCGCACTGCACCGCACCGCGAACACCCCTAGTGATAGATATGAGGTCCACAAATAGTGTGAAAAATATTGAGTGATGGTAACTTTTGTATATGATATTATAGAGTGATGAGTGATAAGTGATGAGTAATGAGTAATGAGTGATGAAAATTGAATGAGGAGTGATGAGCTATGAAAAAAAAAATTCCAAACAGGCCCTAAATAACCGTAACAAACCAATAAACATGTAACACAAAGTACAAAGTTCTTCAATAAGATTCACTAGCTGTATCACAGGCTTATACAAGACAAAAGTTTAGAACCAACAGTTCAAGACCCATCGGTCAGACAAACCTGGACTAAGTCCATAGATATGATAAAGGTATGTACCTCGTTAACTCTAGCCGAAAACAAAAACCTAATAAGCTTTGACACACACGTCAAACATCTCTGAAGCTAAAGTTTGCACCAGATATCTTTCAGTCTTTGACGCTTATCACTGGCAATGCATAGTCAACTACACGAAATATTGACACATTAAGCACAATAGGCTTCCTCTTGATAAGCTCAAAGACACAAACATCTCCTTCTTCTAAACTATTCTCCCTGGAAAATACATTCCATCCCCTTCCTATATTCATTGCTGAAGTTAAGCGACCTCTGTTATGGCAATTGACAGACCATTGCCTTCCATCAGATGTCTCCAGCTTCGCAATTTGAGGGCCGCAAAGATGCTTGATAGCAAATCTGGCTGGAATATACTGCACAAGAAAGAAAGATTGCAACTAATCAAGCATATTTTCATGGAGATATTTGAAAAACAATTCATAATCATATCTTCTATGAAGGCTCACCATTACATGTTTATGCATATTAGCACGCCCTATGATTCCCATGAAAGAAGGATTTTTAGGCCTAAACCTTCTGGCTGCTTGGATTGCTCTCTCTCTTCCTCTGGACATCATGAGTTTCCCTTTTGAAGACATGCCAGAAATTTGTTTCTTTACAGACTTTTCTCTAACTTCTTTGTGGTTTGTGGGCAAGTCATCATCTAAGTTAGACATTTCGTTTTCATTCTTGTCATGCATTGAAATGTTTGCATCATCTAATTCCATAATGTCCACCTGATCTTCTAATTTACAGTTCTTGCTCAAGGGATACTGAATCTCAGTGGCAGTCTTATCAAATACAAGAACATGGAAATTTGAATTTCCTTGATATTCAAAGACTAGAAAATAACCATAACAAATAGAATAGTATTCGACAAAATCCTTCCAACCATCACAAAACCAAATGTTCTTGTCAACTTTCTCCAATCCCACTTGCCAACTAGGACCATAGGGTACAGTGAGTTTGGAAACAGTGGATAGTTCATCCCCAAATTCCTTCACAAACTTTTCAGGGATGCTCTGCAGCCACAAATCAACTTATATATACTGTCTTTATTTACAATGTAAAATGAAATCAACTAAACATATGTTTCCAAGATGTAGAAATATTGCTTCTAATAATTACAATTCTTAGACTAGCTAGGATTGGCGACACAGACCAATCACTTTAATTGAGCTTTTAAAATTTGATCTGGTTTCTTGTTTCTCCCATTTTCTTAATTTTCGTAGAATCACCAGTCGTTGTTCCAAGTTTTCAAAATTATCTCAACATATCTATTGGCAGGGTAGTTCTAATAAAATGAAATGAGGAAACTAAAATCAACATATTCTCTGAACATCAATGAGGCAATAATGATATGTCAACCATTTGATGAACAGGCATTTTACTGGTTCATGGTTCATCACATTTCACCTCTACCACTTTGGCTCGGGTAGAATGTTTTGCAATTTGGTTAGCTACATTGTTGAAGATTTTGCTGAAAGAAGGGCTTTTCACAATTGTTTGAACAAGAAACATAACATTAAAAAGATTAAAAAAAAAAAAAAAAAACACCAATAGAGCTGTTCCTACTTCATAGTGTTTTAAAGTGCTCAAGACAGGACAATCAGTATCAATGCGTTGTGGAAGACAAGAAGGACAACTAATTATGAAAAGGGATCAAAATTTCACCAAGAAAGCCTTAGCTAAAATTTGTTAATGTTTTGACCACCAAAAAAAAAAAAAAAAGAAATTTACTAAGTTTTTAACATGTTTGAATAATGTGAGACAACCAGACAATAAACTTCCTACTCCTAGTGAAGCAAAAGATTTTTTTTTTTCTTTTCTCAATTTGTTTATGTTTATAATTATTTTTAATTTTTGGTAGTCAAAATTTATCATTAAATAATAAATATTATCTTCCCTTTTCATCAATGTCTTTTACCATTATGTAATACTAGTTTTGCCACATTCAAATTCACATATTTCAAATATGTGTTTTTTATCTTCTCACCCAAAAAAAAAAAAAAAAAAAAGGACTCAACACATCCCTCCATTGTAATGATTAGATAAAGTTTTTCTTGATAAACATTATAATTAGATAAACTAAATTAGGCAAAAAAGGATTAGAAATAAAAAATGAAACAAGAACTCACATGCATGCACGAGCAAGTGAACACATTCAAAATCAAACATGTTAAGTCATTGAAATATAGTGTAGCAGGGTACATTACTTACCAGTTTCATGTGTTGAATGGTGGAGGGAAGGATTATCTTGAAGAAGTGAGAGGGTGTCCTGCACTTGCACCTGCCCGCCATAGAACTTGAAGGCCGTTGATGATGATGATGATATCACAGTTGGGCACCACTCTAGTCCGGCGAGGTCTCTTTGATTAAAAAGTATATATGGTCACAATGGTTGATTCAAAGTTGGAAAATTTATTGATGAGACTCTGCCTTTCTTTTGGGATTTGGTTACCATTACCAGTGGAGTTTAAAAGGGCTGATTTTTATCAGGGTAATAGTGGACACCATTCAAAGTTGATGCTTTTAAGGTGTACTACAGTACTACTGACATTGGAAAATTCATGGATATGACTACAGTGCATGTTTGGCCGCTCAACTTTGATAGAAGATTTATAAACATGCTTATCTGATTTTTATGTATTTAAAGAAGTGCTTATTTAATTTATTATGTATTTATTTTCATTTAAATTTATGCTTTCTAGAAATTTATTTATTACCATATATAAAATAAGTCTTTTATTAGGATTGACTTTTCTGTGATTTTATTTATTATCATTATTTTTGTGTGGAGAGTGAGGTGAGCGAGTTAGAAGTAGACTCTTAATGAGTTTTTTCTTAATGTTTGGCTAGGGTAAAAGGGGAAAATATGAAAGATGGGGAGACAAAAAAAGAAAAAAAGAAAAAAGAAAAAAGAAAAAAAAAAGGATTTTCCTTTGTTTGATTAGAGTACTGAAAAAAAAGATAAAAAAAAATTGGGGGTGCTTTCCAAATTAGGGAGAAAATGACATTGAGAAAAAAAAAAAAAAAAAAAAAAAAAACATAACTACCCTAACTCTGTTTTTCCTACTTCTAATAGTAAGTGTATAATAGTAATTTACTATTTATCTTTCTACTTTTTATTTTCTCTTCTAAGTGCACATAATGAAAAATACACATTTTTTATCCTCAACATTTTCTATTTTGCCATTTTTCTATATCTTAACCAAACAGAGCTTAAGAGTATTCTCATCCAATAATCTAAAACTTGTAAAAAAAAAAAACCACCTCAAATTGGAAAGGATATATAATTATATATATCTATTCACCATGTTTTTGAGAATGGAAGACCAAGCCATTTGTGAGAATTGTTTGTGAAAGTTATAGTTATGTGCAAACAAGCATTTGCGTTTGATTTGACGAGGGAAAATTTTGGATTGTCAATGGTAGGTCCATATAAAAATTAATAATCTCTTTTTGTGAGTGGAAACAAAGTTGGGTCTCTAGGTCTTTGCCATGTACTCTGTCCTGAGCTTTGGAGAATTGTGTTTTCTTTTATTTATTTATTTATTTATTTTTGATCATTAGATTTGAGTTTTCACAGTACAACCCTTTGGGTTACTAAATTATGATGATGAATTTACCATGTTGTAGTGATGTTTTTGTGCCATGGAGATGGTTTGGTCTCTAGGTCTTCATCACCATGTACCCAGGTCCATATAAAACCTTAGACATGATGTTGTCAATTCACTTGAAGCAGGACACTAGCTACAAGCAAATTAGCGCTAATTCTCGCTCATTTTCTTATTCCGCATCTTTTATATTGCTTTTATTTATATACTTTAGTTTTGTTATATGCAATGTAATATGAAAATTAGTTTTTTTTTTTTTGATGAGAATATGAAAATTAGTTAATCACGTATATTTCTTATACTAATGTTAATTTGGATTAATGAAGCATTAAGCTGCAAAATTTGATTTTGGGGGTCTAAATTATTGGGTTTTATGGAGTTTAGTTGTGTTTGATCTAAATTATTACCCGACTCAATATAAAAGTGCTACGGTTTTAAATGAGTTTTTTTCGAAGACTTAATCTATGGAGCGGAGGCTTGAGCTTTTTTGACCCCTTTTTTACCCATTGTGAATCATGTGCACATGATAGAAAAACTGTTGTTTCAGATTAGAGTTTGATGTATTGTTTTGAGAGAGAAAACTGTACTGCCGCATTTTGTATTTTTTTTTCTTTGTGAACCGTGACAGAAGCAAATTGCCGAACTACATAAATATTATCTTTAATGCATATTTTTTCTTGTATTTTTCTTTAATGCATATTTTTTCTCTATTTTACATTTTACAGATTTGAGAATTTTATGTTTTCCACATAAACATTTATTAGTAGCATTTAAAAAAAAAAAAAAAAACATGTATCTGACGTTTTACAAAAAAGAAAAGAAAAAGTATTTGACATTAATCCCAAGACAACTTCAAAAAATACTTTGGGTATTTAGCTAAAAAGAAGAAGAAGATACTTTTATGTGACGTGATACATGCTGGTTTTATCATATTGGATTATATTCCAAACTATTTTTTTTTTCTTATAAATTTTGGTAGGTGAAACATTGACGTTATATTCCGATCCTATCAAAAATAAAAAATAAAAAAACACTATATTCCGAATTCCATAAAAAAAAAAAAAAACGTTATATTCCAAATTAACTAGAACATGAAGTCCCCCCCCCCCCCCCCTCCCTCCCTCCAAAAAAAAACTAGAACTTGTAGTAGGTTAGTGGGCGTTTAGTTTGCTGTGATGTACCCTTAATGTAATGTACATTATGATGATGTGACATTAAAATTTTTAGTTTGTTTGATTTTTTCTAACATTACCATAATCTAAATGTAATGTTGTATTCTTGTATTAAGATTATATTAATATAAGATTATACTAATATAATATTATAGTGTAATATAACATCACGGCAAATCAAAAAGATAATTAGCCTGTAGGCGTTGGTTAAATAATTAAACCCTTCAAATCCTATATAACCAGTTATCCACTAATTAATTAATTGAACTTATAATCAATTTGTGAACAAAACATATAGGTCAAGTTGACTATAAGTCCTATAGATATATATATATATATATATATATATTTTTTTTTTTATAATCACTTTAAGTCCTATATTAGTGCTTGGGCAGTGACGTAGTGTTGTTACCCAAGCATTACACATCTGTACACACCGGCACACCGCTTTAACAAAACAGATAGGTCAAGTTCACTTTAACTCTTTATTAATGCTTGGGTAGTGACATGGTGTTTTTACTTGGTACCCGCGCATTACGCATGTTTATACACCGACTTAATCTAATATATACCGTGACTTCAGGTCATGATTTTAATTTAAAAAACTTACATACAAATTTGTGTGTAATTGGATGTGTGTAAGAATATTTAACCATGAGTATCGGTTAACAGGTATCCTTAAAGCAATGGCAGAGTTAGGAAATTTTCTCAAGAGGATATTTTTTAGATTTATTACCAGATGTAAAAGAAAATTAATGGAAAGCCTCATAGCCCCACCTATGACTTAAAAGATTGGTTAATCGATTATTTTAGGAAAATTTAAAACAAATTTTATAAGAAATAAAAAAAAATCGTTTAATTTTTTCATTTTCTGTAAAAAAAAATTTAAAAAAATTTCCTAAATTAATGCCCTTAAAATATTCATTAATTTTTCTCTATTTATCCTTAATGTTTATAGTTTTCTATATATTTTAAACTTGTGTCCTTTGTGGTCATTTACTTGCCTGTAACTAAGTGGTTCCATTGCTTGCATGTAATTAAGTGTGTGCATAAAAGAAAAGTGTAAGTGATGTCATTTATGTATTGAAAAAACTATGGTGTAGTAGATAAAGAATTGAATAAATGAAGATGAAAAATTGCATCCCATTCTCCCTCCCTTGTTCAGAAAAGACCTCTTAGGATATAAAACTAATCTTTGAGAGCAAAATCTAAAAGAGACTCTCATAAAAGTCATTGTTTCTATAACGCCCCAAAATCATAAAAATAAAAGTCTATTCAATCTAAAATAACCCATAAAAAATATGAAATAAAAGCAACCAGTAACCTAGAATTTCATCACAAATGTCAGAGCTCTAATCCACCAAAGATAAAACATCCTCAAAATAATTCTCCAGTACAAAGTTTAATGCCATAAAAATAATAATAAAAATCCGCAGTTCTACAAAATAATTCCTAACTATTGTCTTCCAAGAATCTCTACTCTAATAATTCCTCTAATGTATTTGTAAGGGATAAAGGGGGGGGGGGTAAGAAAACTCAATAAGTGGAATTCACTAACATTGGGGTGTGGGAACAAACCTTTAAAATAAATAATTCTTATAGCAAATTCATAATTTGCAACTCATCAATATTTATCATCAAATATTTCACATAAAAAAAATATCTTTATATTGTGAGCCATCATAATACATATATCAATACCATCGTATAAACAATTTCCTAAGTTTTTCTCATGGTCAATATTTACACCCCATTGATAGGGTTGTGCTGTCCCCTTTTAGTTATAGAACCTCATTTTCATCACTTTTCTTAAGGATGGCTTCTTTGGAACCTAAAGGTGCACTCCCTTGCTAAGGAGCTTCATTTTTGGATCCTCAATAGTATACTCCCTTGCTAAGGACCTATCAAATGTGCACTGTTCCTTTTTCTGGGATCGTTCCTTGCTAAGGACTAGCTATAGGATGATTGTCCCTTGCTAAAGACTAAATACAATACTAAACTTTTAATCAAGACTTGCCATAGGTTTTCATTGTTTGTTGTTCATGTTTATGCACTAAAGAAGTGTCTATTGATTGCGTTTTATGCATTTAGACAAGTTAGCGTAAAAGCAATCTAGCTATAATTTTTAAATGGGGGTCTAAACAGCTCTTGTGTTTTAACACAAATCTAAGCTTTCAAACATGAAATCAACCTCCCTTAAATCACAATAAATCAATAGAATTAGAACCTAGCAACACCAAAGATAGGTCCATCAATACATAATTTCCCACTTAAAATCAGTTTTCACACTTAAATAGTTTAATCTATTTTCATTGAGGCCTACGGAGGTGTCTAGTTCTTTGAAATACATTTCAGCTTTGTCAGTGGACTTGGCTATTGAATTTGTGGCCATCACTACTTGGGATTGCAGTTATTAAATTGATAAATGGAAGCATTGAAATGCCCCATTTGATGCCTGAACTCGTCAATCAGGTTTCCAAAATTTTCACAACTATTCTAATTATAGTGTCCACCTATATTTGCCACCATAAATCCCTTGATGCCACAAAACATAAGATATTACTAGTCAATTTTCTGGACAATGGCAGTGCGTGGATGGCAAATTGGTTAACTTAAATAAAATATAATTTCTTATTCCTACGTTATGAGGCTAACGAGATATTCAAGGCTTGAAAAGCATTGCTGCCTTCTACAATAATTTAGAGCTAAATACATGTCACTAGTTGGATGATAAAGAAGATAAATATCAACCATAAAACAACCTTTTCCCTTTCAAATGGTGACAAACTTGAATTGCTAAGGTCCAAGCCTATTACTCTATTAGGTACAATTTCAAAGCATGTGGAGTACCCTTTCCTAACATACAACCATATTGACCATTCCTAATCTAATATAATAACAATTATAGGAGCCATTTTTCTATTAATATAATGATAGTCTAGGTTCATGACCATTGCTACCTATTGAGCATTTCAACTTTCCTAAGTTTAGAGCAGGAGAGAATCATACTTGTAGTCTCTACTCACAGCCACAGTGAAGTAAAGCAAGGTACAGTAGTGTGATGCGGTTGAATTAAAAGGAAGCCTCATAAGTATATACATGTGTAGCTTAAGAGGTAAAAGACTAGGTTTTTTTTTAGGCTTATCAAGGCTCATATATTTATACTTATGCCATCTCACTTGGGCCTTTTTTGCCATAACAATTATCAGATTTAAATATCTTAGGCCCAAACCAATTAAATTAATTTAATTGTGGGCCTCTTTTTTAATTTGCGTATAAGAATTAAATTGTATAAAAAATTATGGGGTGTTACATCCTTCCCCCCTTACAAAAAATTTTGTCCTTGAAATTGTACATACCTTTGTTAATGAACAACTCTAGATAATTTGATTTCATTTCATCTTCTCGCTCCCAAGATGCCTCTTCTACTGTGTGATTCTTCCAAAGGACCTTAACCAATGATATGGTCTTGGTGCGTAGCACTTGATCCTTGCGGTCAAGAATTTGGATTGGAACTTCCTTATAAGTCAAGTTTTCTTCGATCTTGAGTGGCTTATTGTTCAAAACACGTGAAGGATCTGGGATGTACTTCCTCAACATGGAAACATGAAACACATTATGCACTCTTACAAGTGTAGGCGGTAAGGCCAACTTGTAGGCAACTTGACCAATGCGTTTTAGGATCTCAAATGGACCAACAAATTTGGGACTCAACTTCCCCTTCTTCCCAAATCTCATCACACCCTTCATTGGAGCGACTTTCAAAAATACCATATCTTCAACTTCAAATTCTACTTTCCTTCTCGAGCTGTCATAATAACTCTTTTGTTGACTTTGTGCTATTTTGCAATCTTTTACGAATCGAATTAATCTTCTCAGATGTCATCTGAATGATTTTTGGTCCCAACAGTTGTCTCTCACCAACCTCTTCCCAACATAATGGGGACCTGCATTTTCTATCATACAAAGCCTCATAGGGAGCCATGTCAATACTAGAGTGATAGCTATTACTGTAGGAAATTCCACTAGAGAAAAGTATTTTTCCCAACTTCTTTTGAAATCCAATACACAAGCCCTTGATATATCCTCCAAAGTACGAATAGTCTTTTCTGATAGTCCATCTGTTTGTGAGTGGAAGGCTGTACTAAAGCTAAGATTAGTACCCAAAGCTTTATGTAGGCTTTCCCAAAATTTGAGGTGAATCTTGGGTCTTGATTAGACACAATTGATGCTGGAACTCCATGAAGACTCACAATCTCGTCAATATATATCTGTGCTAGCTGATCAAGTGAGTAATTCATCTCAACTAGAATAAAATGTGTTGTTTTTGTCATCCTATCCACAATTGCCCAAATGGCCTCATGTCCAATAGGAGATCTTGGCAAACCAGTTACAAAATCCATACATATATGCTCCCACTTTCATTTGGGAATGGGAAGTGGTTGTAGCAATCCTGAAGGTTTCTGGTGTAGTGCCTTAATTTGTTGACAAGTCAAGCATTGATCCACAAACTGAGCTATCTCTCTCTTCATGTTATTCCACCAATAAGTTTCTTGAATGTTACGATACATTTTAGTGCTACTAAGGTGCATTAAGTATGGGGTACGATGGGTTTCTTCCATAATCTCATTCTTTAATGCAAAATCATTTGGCACACAAAATCTATTTCCAAACCTCAAAACACCATCATTAGACACATTAAATTCTGGTCTCTTCCCTTCTTGTACTTCTCCTATGATCTTTACAATTTGTGCATCATTAACCTGTGAACTCTTAATCTTTTCAATCAAAGTGGGTTGTATTGTCAAACTGGCCATAAAGACTTGGGAATCACCCATAAAAATTTTAATTCCCATCCTTTCCAAGTCTTTAATAATCTCCTTTTGAGTAGTTAACAAGGCAGTTAAGAAACCAGAAGACTTCCGAATAAGTGCATCAGCTACCACATTAGCCTTGCCTGGATGGTAATTGATTAAGCAATCATAATCTTTAATCAACTCAAGCCACCTTCGTTGTCTTATATTCAATTCTTTCTAAGTGAAGAAGTACTTTAAGCTCTTATGATCTGTATAAATCTCACACCTTTCACCATACAAATAATGTCTCCAAATATTCAATTCAAACACCACTGCAGCTAACTCTAAGTCATGAATATAGGATAATTTTGTTCATAACTCTTTAATTGGTGGGAAGCATAAGTTATGACTTTACCATGCTGCATCAACACACAACCAAGCCCTTTTCTCGAAGCATTACTATAAATGACAAAGCCTCCCAAGTTGCTAGGGATGGTTAGTACTGGTGCAGTGACCAACCTTTGCTTAAGTTCTTGAAAACTCTTTTCACATTCTTCTGTCCACACAAACTTGGCATTCTTTCGAGTTAGTTGAGTCAATAAGGCTACAATACTGGAACACCCCTCTACAAACCTCCTATAATAGCCAGCAGGGCCCAAAAAGTTTCTAACCTCACTCACATTCGTCGGTCTTGCCCAATCAACTACAGCTTCAACCTTACCAGGGTTTACAGAAATCCTTGCCTCAGATATCACATGCCCTAGGAACACCACTTGGTTAAGCCAAAATTCAAATTTCTTAAACTTTACATATAGCTTCTTCTCCCTCAAAATTTGAAAACAATTCTCATGTGCTCTTCACGTTCTTCCATGCTTTTGGTGAAGATTAGAATGTCATCAATAAAGACAATAATAAAGTGGTCTAAGTACTCATGAAACGCCTTATTCATCAAGTCCATAAAATGCAGCAGGAACATTGGTCAATCCAAAAGGCATTACCAAGAATTCATAGTACCCATACCTAGTCCTGAAAGCTGTCTTGGGTATGTCTTCACTCTTGATTTTCAACTGGTGATACCCAGAACGAAGGTCAATCTTAGAGAAGACTTGTGTCCCTTGCAATTGATCAAATAAATCATCAATACAAGGGAGAGGGTATTTGTTTCTCACAGTAACCCGGTTTAACTCACAGTAGTCAATACACAACCTTATAGTCCTATCCTTCTTTTTCACAAATAAAATTGGTGCACCCCAAGGAGATGCACTTGCTCTGATGAACCCCTTGTCAAGGAGTTCTTATAACTGTTCCTTGAGTTCCTTAAGTTTACTCAGTGCCATCTGATATGTTGCTTTCGATATAGGAGAAGTTCCAGGGAGCAAATCAATGGAGAATTCAATCTCCCTATCTATTGGTATCCCAGGTAGGTCTTCAGGAAAGACATCAGGAAACTCCCTCACAATAGGGATATCAAATAATTTCAATACCTCTTTCCTAGTGTCCACCACATGAGCTAGGTACCCTTAATATCCTTTCCGTAATAGACGCTTAGCTCGAAGGGCTAATATCACCCTTGGTAAAGCATGCATCCTAGAGCCCTTAAACCAAAATTTGAGTTCTCCTAGAGGCCGAAACACCATCTCTTTTCCAAAACAATCTACACTAGCATGATAAGCTCCCAACCAGTCCATTCCCAAAATTATATCATAGTCATACATGTCCATCAAAATTAAGTCTGCTAACAATTCCCTATCCTCAATTTGGATGACACAAGACTTAAGCATAGAATTACACACCAACGAATCACCCATAGGTATGGCCACAGACAAGTTATAATCCATAAGTCCAGGTTTCTTATCACATTACTTAGCATATCAAGAGGAGATAAAAAAGTGTGTAGATCCAGAATCAAATAGAGTTTTAGCAAAGTTTGAGAATAATGGGAGGATACTTGTAACCACAGTATTTGAAGCTTGAACATCTTGTGATGTAAGTGCAAACACTCTCCCTTGTACCTTCCTCCTTTGATAATTCTTTCTAGGTTATGCCATTGAGTTTTGTTGAGGAGATGTACAGCTTCTAGCTAAGTGTCCTGTCTTTCCACAATTATAACAAGCTTTTCCTTCAAAGAAACACGACTTATCTTCATGAAACCTTCCACATGTAGGGTAAGCATTCGAACTTCTACCTTGAGCATTCTGGGGTGGATTCTTACTTTCGGGCTTATTTGATGATGAATTACTCCCAGACCTCTCGAAAGATCCTTTCTTGTTCCAATGACCTTGAGCATTGCCTTGTCGAAAGCCTGTTTGTCCAGTGTTTCTAGGTGGGTTCTCATTCCTAACATTGTTCTTGAAATCTTCCTCCAGTTTCATAGCTCTCTTGACTGATTCTGCATAATCATCAACCCCTGATGCAATCAGATAGTGTCAAAGTCTCTCATTCAACCCCTTTTGAAATCTGCTAGCTTTCTTCCCTTCAGTAAGGATTAAGTGGGGTCCAAAGCAAGATAAACGTTGAATTTAGCTGCGTATTGCTCAATAGTCATACTTCCTTGCACCAAATCAGCAAATTCCCTCTCTTTTCGTTCTCGAATCACCTCAGGGAAGTAGCTATCATAGAAAACCCCTTTAAATTTCTCCCAAGTGATGGGGTTTCTCTCAGTGTCCATTCCTTCCCAAATGGCTTTCGTGGATCTCCATCAACGCTCAGTTTCTCCAATCAACTTGAAAGTTGCAAACCGCACCTCCTGAGAGTCAGTGCAATCTAAAACTTCTAGCAACTTCTACATCTGCAAGAACCAGTTCTCAGTTTCCGTGGGATTTGGCTTCTCGTCAAAAGAAGGGGGATTCAACTTCATAAAAGTCTCAAAAAAGGAACCAGACCTTGCCTTTACTCTACTTGCGCCTCTATTGGCAGCATGAGTCAACCTGTCCAACAGTCGAGCAGCAGCTTCATCCAACGGATTAGTGCGTGTCACCCTAGGACGTTCATTATCTCTCACGTTTTTAGTGACTTCAGCCTCAGTGTCAACCCTTGCTTTGGTTGAACTTCGTAAATTAACAATAGGTTCCTCGCTATTGGAATTAGTTACTTTCTTCTTTTTAGGTGGCATGATACCTAGTTAACAAAGAGATCAAGAAACATAAATGGTGCAACAATTATTACTACTAAACATAAGAAGTAACATTGTCAAAATTATTTAAAATTTCTCATCAAACATAACCTAAATACCAAATGCTCTGACAAAAATCAAGATCATAACCTAGTTTTAAGTGTCTACAGAATCATAACTTAGTTTAAGGATGGCTCCTTTGGAACCTAAAGGTACACTCCCTTGCTAAGGAGCTTCCTTTCTGAATCCTCAATAGCATACTCCTTTTCTAAGGAGTTATCAAATGTGCACTGTCCCCTTTTCTGGGACTATTCCTCGCTTAGGACTAGCTGTAGTATGATTGTCCCTTACTAAGGACTGAATACAATACTGAGCTTTTAATCACGACTTGCCATAGGTTTTCAAAATGTATTCAATATACTCACAAAAATAATCCATTCATAATTCTCAAAAATATAAAGATATATTCACACATACATGTTTAAATAAATTTAAGTTGTCCCACAAGTTTTTCATAAAATGAATAGTCAATGTGCACATCAAGAATTTATAAAATATCAATTTATATATAGAATATCAACATATTTCTTTGATATAAAATAGTTTAATAATCAACACTGTTTTGGGAAAACCCCTAACAGTAGTAAACGCCACTTACCTCTTAGTTGCATAAATATGAAACCAACCTCCCTTGAATCACAACAAATCAATAGAATTAGAACATAGCAACACCAAAGATAGGTCCATCAATACATAATTTCCCACTTAAAATCAGTTTTCACACTAAATAGTTTAATCTATCTTCATTAAGGCCTACGGAGGTGTCTAGTTTCTTTGAAATACATTTCAGCTTTGTCAGTGGACTTGGTTATTGAATTCATGGCCATCACTAATTGGGATTGCAGTTATTAAATTGATAAATGGAAGCATTGAAATGCCCCGTTTAATGCCTGAACTCGTCAATCAGGTTTCCAAAATTTCCACAACTATTCTAATTATAGTGTCCGCCTATATCTGCCACCATAAATCCCTTGATGCCACAAAACATAAGATATTGCTAGTCAATTTTTTGAACAATGGCAGTGCCTGGATGGCAAATTGGTTAACTTAAATAATATATAATTTCTTATTCCTACGGTATAGAGGCTAACAAGATATTCTAGGCTTGAAAAGCATTGCTGCCTTCTACAATAATTTAGAGCTTAATACACGTCACTAGAAGGATAATAAAGAAGATAAATATCAACCATAAAACAACATTTTCCCTTTCAAATGGTGACAAACTTGAATTGCTAAGGTCCAAGCCTATTACTTTATTAGGTACAATTTCAAAGCCTGTAGAGTACCCTTTCATGACATACAGCCATATTGACCATTCCTAATCTAATATAATAACAATTATAGGAGACATTTTTCTATTAAAATAATGATAGTCTAGGTTCATGACCATTGCTAGCTATTGAGTATTTCAACTTTCCTAAGTTTAGAGTAGGAGAGAACCATACCTGTAGTCTCTACTCACAGCCACAATGAAGTAAAGCAAGGTACAGTAGTGCGGCTGAAACAAAAGGAAGCCTCATAAGTATATACATGTGTAGCCTAAGAGGTAAAAGACTAGGTTTTTTTTTTTAAAACTTATCAAGGCCCATATATTTATACTTATGCCATCTCACTTGAGCCTCTTTTGCCATAACAATTATCAGATTTAAATATCTTAGGCCCAAACCAATTAAATTCATTTAATTGTGGGCCTTCTTTTTAATTTGCGTATAAGAATTAAATTGGAATCAAAATTATGGGGTGTCATAGTTTCCATCTATTTCAAAGCCAAAACTATAATGGGCTCTCCAATAGAATCCCACTCAAAGATTGTTGATCTTGATGGTGATAAGAAAGAAGAAGAAGAAGAAAAGATGTCAGAATATGGAGAAGAAGGATAAAGCGCATGAGGAGCAAGGAACGATGAACGAATCATGCCTTGACAGAAGCAAGACCAAGTGAATTTGCAGAATTGAAGAACAGAATAAACGGCTAGTAGCTTAAGGACTAAATCTACATGTAGCTTTGTATTTAATTGTTAATGAGTTAGTTACTACACGTGAGAAGGTTGGATATTTTACTATTCACACGTGCCGAGTGGAGTTAGTTTTCTTTTTGCTCAATTTTGTATATAAGTTGGATAGCTGATTCTTCTAATGATATTGAGAAGTATTTTCCCAAACTCTTTGATATGGTATCAGAGCAAATTCCCAAATTCTAGGGTTCTTAGGGTTTTTACTTTCTCTCAATTTTCTCTGAGAAAATCACTTTCTTTCTCCAAGAAAATTCTCCATTGACGACAACGGCTTCCGCTGCAACTGAAGGTGCTACTGCATTAAAGAATGCTATGTCTTTGTCTTCACAAGATTCACCAATGGATGGTCCCCTGTTCTTGCATCATGCAAAGAGCCTGAGTACAATTCTTGTCACGCAGCCTTTGATTGGTGGAGAGAACTACTCGGCATGGGCTCGAGCTGTGAGGAAAGCATTACTCACCAAGAAAAAATTGGGGTTCATTGATGGTTCACTCACTTTATCATCTCCGATAGTGTCTACTCCTTCAGCTATCCAGGCTTGGATTAGATGTGACAACATGGTTGAAACTTGGTTAACCAACTCAGTGTAACCAAAACTTCAAGCAAGTATCATCTATGAGGACACAGCTTTGGAGATTTGGACTGATTTGAAGAATCGGTTTGCTCAGAGTAATGGACCAAGAATTTACAATCTTCAGAAAAAAATACAGATTTACACCAAGGTGAAGTTCCCATAACTGATTTCTTTACTCAGTTGAAAGTGCTTTGGGACCAATTGCAAAGTTAAAGTCCATTTCCTTCATGTACATGTGGAAAATGTGTGTGCAATGTGAATATGAGGCTTAGTGATCTGCAAGTTAGAGAGTCAATAATGAAGTTTTTAATGGGCTTAAATGACTCTTTTTCACAAGTGAGGTCTCAAGTCTTGCTCATGGATCCTTTGCCTTCTGTTAGTAAGGTTTATGCTTTGTTGATTCAAGAAGAGATGCAGAGATCAGTTCTTAATCAATCTGGTGTAAAGGTTGATTCAACTGCTTTGGTTGCAAAGATGCAAAACTTCAATGCTGGTAATCCTTCTGGTGGTAATGGTGTCAAGGGCAAGGACAAACCTGTTTGTACCCATTGTGGCAAGACTGGCCATATAACAGACAAGTGCTATAGATTACATGGCTTTCCACCTGGCTTTAAGTTCAAGAATAAGCCTTCAATGGCTCATCAGGTTTCATCCATTTAGTCACAGGAGTTGATATCCTGTCCAAGTCCCAACAGTTCAGCTTTTACTCCAGAGCAGTGTTAACAGCTTCTTGCATTGATTAGTCCTTATTCTCCCCTTGTATCTGCTGTTCAAGGCAAAGATGTTCATGGCAAGGATGCTTCTTTACCTTGTGTTCCTTCTACTTCCACTTCTGCCATGACAAGTATAGATGTTTCTCATTCTGTTTTCTCTGCTAAGATAGTTAACAGAAGGGCTTATACATCTGACACTTGGTTTATTGATACTGGAGCAATTGACCACATTGTTTGCTCAGTGAACCTTTTTTCTTCTATTACAACTATTGCTCAGTCTGTAGTTGAATTGCCCAATGGTGAAACTGCTTTTGTCACACACATTGGAACTATTAACCTTTCTTCTTCTCTCACACTTCATAATGTTTTATGTGTGCCTTCCTTCACTTTTAATCTTCTCTCTGTTAGCACCATCACAATATCTCACCCTTACTGTCTTGTTTTCTATCTACCTTTTGTTTTATTCAGGACCTTACCTGTTGGAGAACGATTGGAGTGGGAAAAGCAAGTGATGGTTTGTACCTGTTACAATTTGGTAGCACTCAATCTTCAAGCTCTCTTGATGACTTTCTGGCATGTCATAATCTGAGTACAGTCTCCAATTCTTTCTCAGCTGCAACTTCAACCAATACACTTTCCTCTCTTTGGCATAGTAGATTAGGACATCCATCAGATTCTAGGTTACAAGCTTTAGTTCATGTTTTTCCTTTTCTGAAAAATTCTTGTAATAATACTTGCACCATTTGTCTTTTGGCTAAGCAAAAACGTTTGCCATTTCCTTTTAATAACAATCTCAGTACTTTTGCTTTTGATTTGTTGCATATGGATGTTTGGGGTCCATATTCCACTCCTACTTTAGATGGTTACAAGTACTTCTTGACCATTGTTGATGATGCAACTAGAGCTACCTGGATTTACTTAATGAAATCTAAATCTGATGTGAGGACTCTTATTGTTTCTTTCCATACCATGGTTCTTACTTAATTCAATGTCAAAATTAAGTAAATTAGAACTGATAATGCTTTAGAATTTCACATGCTAGATTTCTTTGCTTCCAATGGCATTGTCCATCAACACAGTTGTGTTTATACTCCACAACAAAATTCTGTTGTGGAGAGAAAACATCAACATCTTCTTTCAATTGCTAGAGCTTTACAGTTTCAGTCCAATTTCCCTATTCCTTTTTGGGGTGACTGTGTGCTTATTGCTGCATACTTGATCAATAGACTTCCTTCTCCATTGTCAAACAATAAGACTCCCTTTGAACTTCTTTTTCATAAACCTCCATCTTATGATCATTTAAGGGTTTTTGGCTGTGAGTGTTTTGCTTCCACAATTGCCAATACTAGGTCCAAGTTTAACCCTAGATCTAGGAGATGTGTGTTCATTGGCTACCCTTTTAATGTCAAGGGTTATAAGGTTTTTGATTTACACACTCATACTGTTTTCCTTAGTAGGGATGTTATCTTTCATGAATCTGATTTTCCCTTCCAAACATCTGCTTCACATTCCAATACTGATCTACCTATTCCTTTACCTTGCACTTCTCCCCTTCCTTTTGATGACCTTTCTCCTTCTTCCTCTCATTTGGTTTCACCATCTACTTCTTCTATGGATGATACAATTCTTCAATTGCATCATGAGCTTGATGATGATTTTTTGCATGATGTTCCTCATGAACCTCCCGAGCCTCTTCTTGATCCCATTTCTTTAAGAAAGTCTTTTAGAGTTCATAAGAAGCCATCTTATCTTGGAGCTTATCATTATAACATGGTTACTTCCAATCCCACTACTGCTGTTCTCCACTCAGGTACATCTCATCCCTTAACCTCCCATCTTTCCTATGATTCTCTTTCTCCTTCCTTCAAGACTTTTTGTTGTTCTATTTCTTCAATTGTTGAGCCTTCCCACTATTATCAGGCAGTTTCTGATCCTAAGTGGCAGGAAGCTATAACTACTGAAATAGCTGCTTTAGAGGCTAATCATACTTGGACTTTAACTTCCTTACCTCCTAACAAGAAGCCTATAGGCTGCAAATGAGTTTATAAGGTCAAGTATAAGTCTGATGGGTCAATTGAGATATACAAGGCAAAGTTGGTTGCCAAAGGCTTCACTCAAAAAGAGGGGATTGATTACACTGAGACCTTCTCTCCGGTTGCAAAAATGGTCTCTGTTAAGTGTCTTTTGGCTGTGGCAGCAGTTCAGGACTGGTACCTTGGCCAGTTGGATGTTAATAATGCTTTCTTGCAAGGGGATTTGTCTGAAGAGGTCGATATGGCTCTTCCACCAGGGTTTTGTAGCCAGGGGGAGCAGGTGTGTAAGCTAAATAAGTCACTCTATGGTCTCAAGCAAGCCTCAAGACAATGGTTTGCTAAGTTTTCAAGTACCTTGGTTCAGGATTTGGGTTTTATGCAGTCTAAAGCTGATTACTCTCTCTTCACTGGGCAGACAGGTTAGTCCTTCTTGATTCTTTTGGTTTATGTGGATGATGTGTTATTGGCTAGCAACAATAAAGCAGAAGTAGATGAGTTTAAGGTGTTGTTGAATCAGAAATTCAAACTCAAAGATTTGGGGGATTTGAGGTATTTCCTTGGACTTGAGGTTGCTAGATCAGATCAAGAAATTGCCTTGTGTCAAAGAAAATATGCTCTTGAGGTGTTGAGTGATGCAGGATTTCTAGGATGCAAGCCAGCCAAGACACCAATGGAACAAAATGTCAAGCTAAGTAAGTATAAGGGTGAAGAACTCAAGGATCCAGGAATGTATAGAAGAATGATTTGAAGGTTGCTTTACTTGACTATTACCAGGCCAGACATTACCTATGCAGTCCATAGGTTAAGTCAATACATGGCCAAACCAAGAAAGCCTCACCTAGATGCTGTGTATAGAGTTTTGCAATACTTGAAGAATGAACCAGGGAAAGGGATATTGTTTTCATCAAAATCAGAACTTCATATCAAAGGTTTTGCTGATTCAGATTGGGCTTCATGCCCTGACACAAGGAGGTCTGTGACAGGTTTTAATGTGTTCATTGGAGATTCTCTAGTGTCATGGAAGTCAAAGGAGCAATGTACAGTGTCCAAATCATCTGCAGTAGTAGAGTATAGAGCTATGGTTGTAGCTACTTTTGAAATTGTTTGGATATTGTACTTCCTTAGAGATATTGGGGTTGAACATAATAGAGAAGTCTTACTATTCTGTGACAACCAAGCTGCCCTTCATATTGGCTCAAATCTAGTTTTTCATGAAAGGACCAAGCATATTGAGATTGACTGTCATGTAGTGAGAGACAAAATGCTTGAGAAAGTGATCAAGTTAATTCATGTAAGGACACACTGCCAACTTGCTGATTTGCTCACTAAGGCATTAGGATTTAATCAATTCTCTAATCTGGTTTGTAAGATGGGAATGGTTAATATCCATTCTGCAGTTTCCCTTGAGGGGGAGTGTCAGAATATGGAGAAGAAGGATAAAGAGCATGAGGAGCAAGAAACGAATCATGCCTTGACAGAAGCAAGACCAAGTGAATCTGCAGAATTGAAGAACAGAGTAAACGGCTAGTAGCTTAAGGACTAAAACTACATGTAGCTTTGTATTTAATTGTTAATGAGTTAGTTAGTTACTACTCGTGAGAAGGTTGGATATTTTACTGTTAACACGTGCCCAGTGGAGTTAGTTTTATTTTTGCTCAGTTTTGTATATAAGTTGGATAGCTGATTCTTCTAATGATATTGAGAAGTATTTTCCCAAACTCTTTGATAAAAGAGTTTCTCCTATGCGATGCAGCTCACAACCTCCATTGTGCTGCCTATGGCCTTGCAATCGGCTAACGAGCTTGGTGTTTTTGATATCTTAGCTAAAGCTGGTCCAGAAGCCAAGCTCTCTCCCTCACAGATTGTGGCTCATCTTCCCTCCAAGAACCCCGACGCAGCCACAATGCTGGACCGCATCCTTAGGATGCTGGCATGCCACTCTGTGGTTGCTGACGATTTTGGGTCTTTCCAAAGGCTCTACAGTCTTTCTCCTGTGTCTAAACACTTTGTGCGTAATGAAGATGGTGTGTCGTTGGGTCCCTTATTGGCACTTTCTCAAGACGAGGTCTTCATTTTAAAAAGCTGGTTTGTTTTCTAATTTTTTTCCTTCCTCTTTCGTATCCGGAAAGTGTTTCTTATACACAACACACGTCCATTTTTTTTCTTAACTCACACGTTTCTCATCACTTTTAAATTTAAAAAAACATACAGTTTGTTTTGAAAGAGATTTTCCTTTTTATATTCTATCTAGTTCACGGTGTTTTAAGAAATTTGTTAATGGATAATTTTAGAAAAATTTTAATATTACTTTCATAATAAAAATAAAAATTTATAAAAAATAGTCAGTTACTTATTTATTTTTTCATAAATAGTTTTTAAACTAATGCCTTTACAGCATTTATTAACCTTTTTCTTTGTTTGTTCTTGATTTATATATTATTATTATTTTACTCATTATCCAGTTGAATGTTGATTATTCACATGAAAGTATTTTATTATTTAGTTTTTTTTTCTTTCAAAATTTGATCGTTACGACAAGTAGGAGAGAGTGAATTTGAATCTACTCGTTAAAAGGGAGACTAAACAAAACCACGGAATTACGAGACAATATTCAGGTAAATCTTTTAAGTATAATTTATGTGGGTTTTGTTAACAGATCAATTGACACATTTAGACTGTAAAATGGTCATTGATTATAAGATATAGTCAATCGTCAAATTAAATTAGAAATTAAGGTCAAACTCTACTATTTAAATGTTTTTGTTATGGTAGGTTTTATGCCATTTTCTAAAACTGCTTTTCAATCTTAATTTGGGTCAAATGATTGTTGGGGCTAACCAAATGTTTACTCATTTGGGCAAGCCTTGTAATGTTTTGACAAATTTGACTTTTCCTTGAAGTTATTTACATTTTTTTAGTTAGTTTAAGGACACAAATTTTTCATAATTATTGACATACTAATATGTTGTGATTTGTACATAATTAAAGTGGTGGATCTAGTGAACATGATGTTACTTTAATCAAAACAAAGAATGAGTCATTTATTAATAGAATATGAAAATTATTAATTGTACCCTTAGCATTAACCCCCCCCCCCCCCCCACCCCCCTCTCTGTTCTGGGTATTAATTAGAGTTGCTAGTAGTCTTGTACCACCTAAAAGGCATATACATTACGCACTTCATTCCCTAGTCCCAAGTTGATTTCCATAAACTACTTCACACACTAATTAATTAGGTAGTGACATTGATGAATGAAATATGGTATCTAATTGGAGCTCTTTATAGGTCCCAATTGAAAGGAGCAATTCTTGAGGGAGGAATTCCATTCAACAGGGAATATGGCATGCATGCCTTCGAGTATCCAGACTTGGACCCTAGGTTCAATAAAGTTTTAACACAGCAATGTTCAACCACACTACCATAGTTATGAAGAAGATTGTCGAGTCTTACAAAGGCTTTGAGCAACTCACACAACTAGTTGATATTGGTGGAGGTCTAGGAGTTACTCTTAACTTAATCATTTCCAGATACTCCAATATCAAAGGCATTAATTTTGACTTACCACATGTTATACAACATGCCCCAGCTTATCCAGGTATTATTTTAATTCACAATCTCTATTTTTCAAGGTTTTTCTTGTTTCACCATGTTAAAATTTGATCAAAATTTTTATGGTTTGTGGAATAATAATTCTGGATCACAAGTTTGTAAACCAGGATAGCCCTACAATGTATTTATACACAATTTGTGCAAATGAAGATAGGTAATAATTTGTGTTACAGGTGTGGAACATATTGGAGGAGATATGTTTAAGAGCGTTCTTAAAGGGCATGCTATTTTTATGAAGGTGGGTTTCATATTTTGAAGGCATATTTGTATTGATTGATTTATACATATGGCCAATCTTAACTATAAATAGGGAATTTATAATTAATCCAAAATTTTGGGATTAAAACTTAATTGTTATTGTTATCTGTTTTGATTTACTTGTACCTTTCACTTAAACCCAAATACATTATTAATTGATTTGTGTATCATAGGAAATGGTTTTCTTCCCATTATATTATCTCAACTCTCAAGTAGTTGCCATCCAATTAATTTGGCAACCTCACTAAATTATAAGAAGTGGGACCTATTGACAGTAATTTTCTATTCGAAACATAAGGAATGTCAAGTGATAGCATATCTCCTCCTCCACTTGTCTACCCATCAAAAAAATATAAGCTAAATAGCCACATCAATTGATAACAATGGAGTTAGGATGGTCTCGCTTTATGAGCACCACATACTTTTTTTTTTAACAATTATTTACAAAAATGCTTTTTACAATAAAAATGTTTTTCTGCAAAAGAAAAAAAAAATCAAATCAATTCAAGACAAATGATACTATAATTAATTGGATGATGTTTTAGTGGATACTTCATGATTGGAGTGATGAATACTGCATGAAGCTGTTGAAAAATTGCTACAATGCTATCCCAAATGATGGAAAGGTAATTGCTGTGGAGGCAGTTCTTCCAACTATGCCTGAGAATAGCAGTTCTATTAAGAGCACCACTCATCTTGATTTGATTATGATGACTCAAAACCCTGGAGGAAAGGAAAGGACCCAGCAAGAATTCATGGCCTTGGCAACTAGGGCTGGATTTAGTGGTATCAGATTTGGCTGTTGTGTATCCGATATTTGGGTTATGGAGTTTGTTAGGTTCTAAGAATTAGGAACTAATGTATTAGAACTTCAATTTGTAATGTTGGCAAACCATGATCAAAACAATGTTTAGTCTTGTGTTAGACTTTGCTCAAAGTATGGGATTTTATGTAAAGTTGGAATCGAGTTTACTGCAGAAGTAACTGTTCACTTTCTGCCAGACTCGATCGATCGAAAATTAGGCTCGATCGATCGAAAATCGGGCAGATCGTTTTTCTGCAGAAAATTCCAACTCAGCCCTAGTCCATTTAATGTATAGGGTTTTATATTTTGCCCTAAGTATATAAGGGAAAACCCTAGCCACGTTTTTAGGGTTCTGAATGCTGTGTTTGTGAATCTCTTTGTGAGATCTAGAGGTGTTTACCTTCACATACACTTAGGGTTTACAAACTCGAGACTTATGTCTAGAGCTTGATAAATCAATACAGTTGCAGAATCAAAAGAGCATAAAGATATACAAGCAGGTGCGCTTGTAGATTGCTGAAGAATTCAAGGAAAGAAGGAGTCCGTGGATCTCGGAGCTATCATGGGGTCATGGTAGTAAGTTTCCTACACTTGGGTAGCAATAGGATGTTAGTGGTCTAAGTCTTATTGTGTAAACTTCGATTCTTTCATAGTGGATTCAGTTTACCTTGAGGATAGCTAGGTTAAATCCTCCCCAGGTTTTCACCGGTGTGGTTTCCTGGGTCATCAGATCTTTGTGTTCTTTAATTTCCGCTGCTTTGCTGTTTTTGTTTATTTTGTGTTAACCTAGATTTAATTAAATTACCTAAGTTAATCACTTGGTTAATTCACTAGGTTAATCTATTTGGGTTTAAGGGGTCTAAACGAACTAACAAGTGGTATCAGAGCGGGTAGCTTTTGTTTTTGATTCTTTGATCCTTTAGCTGATCCTTGACCCCTGTTGTCATGGAACACGGACACTCTCTTGTTGTTCCACCTCACTTTGATGGAAACAACTATGCTTATTGGAAAGTAAGGATGAAAGCATTCCTGAAATCTATTGATGAGAGAGTTTGGAATTCCGTTGAGTACGGATAGGAGAAGCCCACTACTCTTGTGAGTGAGTGGTAAACTTCTCAAAAGGAGGCAGCCGCTTTTAATAGCAAAGCTATGAATGCTATTTTTAATGCTGTTTCCATGGAGGAATTTAAGAGAATCTCAAATGTTGAGGTTGCTCATACTGCTTGGAATATCCTCCAGACTGTGCATGAAGGCACAAAGGCAGTTAAGATAAATAAATTGCAGCAATTAACTACTAGATTTGAAAGCATTAGAATGAATGATGATGAATCTTTTGATGAATTCTATGCTAAATTGAATGATATTGTTAATTCTGCTTATAATTTGGGTGAAATCTATGATCAACCTAAAATTGTTAGGAAGATTCTTAGATTTTTGACTGAGGATTTTAGACCCAAAGTGACTGCCATCACTGAAAGCAAGGATGTGGACTCCATCCCTGTTGAAGAACTTATAGGATCTCTTCAGTCCTATGAGTTAGACCTCCCTAAGACTAACAAATCCAAATTAATGGTTCTTAAGTCTGTTGATGATGTTGAGGATGGTGGATTTGATGATGAACTCTCTGCTACAGAGATTGCCTATCTTGCCAAGAACTTTAGAAACTTTCTTAGGAACAATAACAGAAGGGCAAGAGGCAAGAACACTGTTGAACCTAGAAATTTTAGGAGGAATGATCCCACTAAGGTCAATAACACTGAAAAACCTAAGGAGAAAGTAGGTCAGCCTTCTAATAATTCTTTGGGACAACAATGTTATGGTTGTCAAGGGTATGGTCATTTAAAATCTGAATGTCCTACTTACTTGAGGTCTAAGGGTAAGGCTATGGCTGTAACCCTTAGTGATGATGAAGTTTCCGACAATGAATCCGCTAGTGATGAGGATGGAAACTTCATTGCTTTCACTGCTACTACTGTAGTTAATGAAAGCATGTCTGTTGAAGAGAACCCTTCTGATGGGGAACTCTCTGAGGATGCAGATTTACAGGAAGCCTATAATAAACTTTGCAAAGTTGCTGCAAAGGATGCCATGAATGTTGAGTTAGGCTTGAAGAAAATTGCATCTTTGGAACTTGAAAAGAAAAATTTACTTGTGAAATTGTTTGATGCAAATGAGCTTTTGAATAATGTGAAAACTGAGAACATGCTCTTACTTGATAAAGTTAAATATTTGGAACTTGATTTATCTGTTGCTAGAGAACAAACTAATAGGTCTGCAAGCTCCAAACTTGATCACATGCTGAGTGTTCAAAAGTCTCCTTCTGATAAAACTGGTTTATGTTTTGTGGATAGCTTCTCTGTCCCTGAACCTTCTTCCACTAAATTTGTCCCGTCTTCTGAACCTCCTAAGAGTGAGATTGTCAAACCCTTGGTGAGTGAACCTGTCAAACCTATAGATGTTACTCCACTTAGAAAAATTAGGGTTGATCTTCAAGCTTCTCATTCTAGAGCTTCTACTTCTACTAAGGGCAAGTTGCATGATAAGCCTGCATGGATTTGTCATTTTTGTGGAAAACCTGGACACATTCGTCCAAATTGTTTTAAATTGCAAGCTGCGAAGCGAGCAAATAAAACTAAAGTACCTGTGCCTCAAGCACATGATCCTATGGTACTTATTGGAGAATTGGTAAAGGCGTTAAACCTTTATTCAAATCCTAGAGTTGCTCAGAATTCTAAAGTGAATCATAACTCCAATGCAAGAGTTGCATCTAAAAAGTTTTGGATGCAAAAGGCTCAATCTAATTGAGTCTGTCTGACATGGTCCTTGTGCTTCATCGCTCTATCTTTTGTGACCTCTGTTTATAGGATTTGCATTGCATTACATTTATGCATTTCATTCTAGGATGTTTGTTTCTTTGATATATAAAAAAAAAAAAAAAAAATTTTTTTTTGCAAATTGTGTTTTTGCTATTTTTTCTTGAATTTGAAGACAATGTTGGTCAATCAAATTTTACATATCATATGTATGTACCTTGTTTAGCTTTGATGCACTTATTACTATTGCACTTTACTAGCTAAAGTTTTGTTGTGCATGTTGTGTGGGAAGATGCTATATTTGTTGATCACATGATCTTGATCTTGAAGTCTTATGTCTTTGATTGTTGGACTTGGTCTTATTGAGAAAGGCATAAATAACCATCTCACCAATGTTTATTAGCCAATCATGAACACCTTAGTGCATATCATAAGATTTTGTGTTCGAGAAAGTGTAGCACATGCAAAAAAAGAACATAAGGTGTAGCCTCTATTAAAATTGGTGTGTACATTATTGGGCTATAATAATTTCACAATTCATAAAATTGGTGTGTACATTATCCCGGCTTTTATTAAGTTTCTAATCAATTAAATTGAATAATGAGGCAAATTAAGAAACTTACATGATTGCAAGCTTTTATTCTAGGAGATGTGGGAGTTATAGGATGTAACTCTTTAAGTACAAGTCTCTTTCAAATACATGTGATGGATTTTGTAGAAATTGTGATTGATCTTTATGTGCATATCCCCTCACATGTTTCTCAAGCCTATGCTTGTTGCACACACTACACAAGTTATTCTTTGCTAAACTGTGTACATGTTTGTGTGTGTTCTTTGGTCTGACCAACCAAGTTTGAGAATTTTTGAAAATTGATGCAGAACATGTTTGCTTGTTTGATTTTTTTGAGGGTATTGAAAGAAAATTTTGCTTTGAGAAATCTGGGTTGAATTCATGTGTTTTGGAAAACATCTCATCTCATACTCATGCATTTTTCTGATAAAATCTGATGCTTTGAGAAGTGACTGCACTGAAATTGGTGTGTTTTTCAAAAAATTAATTTTTCCAGAATTTCGATCGATCAAAACTGATTTTCGACCGATCGAAAATGTTTCAAAATCAATGGAAAAGTTTCTAGTTGACTCGATCGATCCAAGTTGAATTTGGATCAATCGAAGCTATTTTCGATCGATCGAATGTAATTTTCGATCAATCGAAAATCGGGATGACTGGTTTTAAAAAGGTCCTTTTCCACGTGATTCTTTACCTTTCAAAACTTTTTCAAAAGTTTTTGTCTCCCTACCAATCGGTCAAGCACTTTTCTTGGAGATTTTGTCGTTTTCTTCCAATTCTTTTGCCTAATCTCTCTCTCCCAAGGCTGGTAAGACCTTTTTGCCCCTCCCTTTGCATTTATTTTCATGTTTCATGCATTATTTTCATGCATTTTTGGGTATTTTCGGCATTTTTATTTTGGGAAATTTGGAATTGATTTCGAGTGTTTCTTTCTCAAATTTTTCATGGGTTTTTGTGGAGACACTACACATGAGCACTACAAGTGGTTTAATTTGATTATTTTTGTGTTTTGTGGAAAATTTGAAATTCTAGGGCTTGAAATTGAGAAAATTTGGGGTTTTGTTCAATTTGAGTTAAATTGATGAAATTGGCTTGTTAGATTGATTAATTTGATCCTTATATTGAGTTAATTAACTGTTGTGTTGATCAATTTATCAATTTGTTGTGTTTTGCACAATTGGGTTTTTCAAACTGGATATTTTTGATACATATTACATGCTCAAGCCAATTCTGTTAATTTGGGTCATAATTGAACTTGTTACTGCATTAGTACATGCATCATTTGGTGTTCATGCTCATGCATCATATAGATTTGCTATTTTCTATATTTTATATTGTGCTAACTTGCAGTCTGCCCTTGGTTTTTGGTTTTCGCTCTTCTTTTTCTGTGTCTCTCTTTATTCCTTAGCACCATGCCTAGGAAAACTAGAGCCCGTAGGACTTCTGACCCTTCACCTTCTTTCGATAGTGATCGGTTTCCTAGTGCCCAGAACCAAGAGACCTATGAGACCCTTAATATTAGGCGTCAAATTTGGGGTGAGCGTAGGGTCATCTTAGATGAGGTTGATCCTGAGGTGAGACGGAACTTTGAGCGTCGGGGTTGGTTACCTCTACTTGATTTTGAGCGTCCTCCTCCTGCTTCTTTGATTAGAGAGTTCTATTCGAACCTCTCTATCCATGTCTACGATAACGACACCTTGGTAAAGGTGTGGTTACGTGGTGTGGAGTATCGCATTACCCCTCGGGTAGTGTCTGATGCTCTTGGGGTGCCTATTGTTGACCATCCCGTTTTTCCTTATGAGGAGTCTCCGCCTCTTGATGACGTGCTGTCATACATCACTGGGTCTTCTATCCAGTGGGGTTCTGATCCTCGGATCACTTCTGCTTAGCTTTCCGAGCTTCACTATCTTTTCTTTAGAATAGCGTGTCATTCTTTGTGGCCTATTTCTCATGTCCACACCATCCCTCTTGAGCGATGTATCTTTTTGTACGAGCTAGTTACTGATGCTCCTATCAGTTTTCCTTATTTGTTCCTTCGTTTTTTGAACGAGGTTCATCGGTCTAGCTCTACGGCTCATGTTTTATTCTTTCCTATTTTCATTCATAGGATTCTCCTTCATCTTGGTCTAGATGATTTTCCTGTTTCTGAGCCTGTTCATATTATTGCTCCTATTGGTGCTACCTTTTTGAGGCAAAGGGCTGCTCAACTTCGAGCTAGCTCTAAGCGTCCTAGGGTAGAGCCTTCCGGTGTCACTCCACCCCCCTCTTCTTCTACAGATGTTCCTGCAGCTGAGACATCTGCTGATCCTGCTGCTGCTGCTGATGTTCCTCCACCGTTTGATGAGGTTTCTGACCTTCGTCGGACTCTTGATACTGTCGTGACCGTTCAGGCGGCTCATGGTCAGCTTTTGGTGGACATCCTTGATGAGCTACGTGCCCTACGAGTGGATTTGGCGAGTTCTCATCGTTCTCCTCCACCTCCTTTTGATGATGAGTGAGTGCCCTTTGGCAATTCGTCACAAAAAGGGGGAGTGCAAATTGTATATCTTGGAGATTTTTGTAGTAGAGGAGATTTTTGTTTTAGGGGGAGTTTTGAGCTTTTGTAGCTTTGTGTGATACCTTGGAGTTTGTGGAGTTATTAGATTGTATCTAGGCGCTTCACCTTATATTTACTTTTTTGGCTCTTGATTAGGAGATATATTTTGTGATACATTGGTTACTGATATGTTTCTTGTTTCACTATACTTCATTGTTTATTGATTTATATTTATGATGTTATTCATGATATATGTCTTTATTTTGTGTTATGTGAAATTAAGAAATTTTTTATATATTCCTATTTTTTCTTCCACACATGCGTTTATGTGTTTGTTAAGTATTACAAGAATATACAGGTTGTTTTTAGTTGAGCTACTGTCTACCTTGCAACTGTTAGATAGTAGTTTAGGTTGAATTGTTTAAGTGGCTATTTATTTTGTAATGGGCTGTTTCATTTTGTAAACTTTGAGCTTTTTGTTAAGCTTGTGTTTTGTCACGGATTGCCAAAGGGGGAGTTTGTTAGGTTCTAAGAATTAGGAACTAATGTATTAGAACTTCAATTTGTAATATTGGCAAACCATGATCAAAACAATGTTTAGTCTTGTGTTAGACTTTGCTCAAAGTATGGGATTTTATGTAAAGTTGGAATCGAGTTTACTGCAGAAGTAACTGTTCACTTTCTGCCAGACTCGATCGATCGAAAATTAGGCTCAATCGATCGAAAATCGGGCAGATCGTTTTTCTGCAGAAAATTCCAACTCAGCCCTTGTCCATTTAATGTATAGGGTTTTATGTTTTGCCCTAAGTATATAAGGGAAAACCCTAGCCACGCTTTTAGGGTTTTGAATGCTATGTTTGTGAATCTCTTTGTGAGATCTAGAGATGTTTACCTTCACATACACTTAGGGTTTACAAACTCGAGACTTATGTCTAGAGCTTGATAAATCAATACAGTTGCATAATCAAAAGAGCATAAAGATATACAAGCAGGTGCGCTTGTGGATTGCTGAAGAATTCAAGGAAAGAAGGAGTCCGTGGATCTCGGAGCTATCATGGGGTCATGGTAGCAAGTTTCCTACACTTGGGTAGCAATAGGATGTTAGCAGTCTAAGTCTTATTGTGTAAACTTCGATTCTTTCATAGTGGATTCAGTTTACCTTGAGAATAGCTAGGTTAAATCCTCCCTAGGTTTTCACCGGTGTGGTTTTCTGGGTCATCAGATCTTTGTGTTCTTTAATTTCCGCTGCTTTGCTGTTTTTGTTTATTTTGTGTTAACCTAGATTTAATTAAATTACCTAAGTTAATCACTTGGTTAATTCACTAGGTTAATTTATTTGGGTTTAAGGGGTCTAAACGAATTGACAGAGTTTTTTAAGTAGACGACTAGCTTGTAATATTTAGAGATGCACTCTTTCTTTCTTTGAACATTTATGTTGCGTCCAGATAGACCATGGATTTTCATTTGAGATTATATTTGAAGTTGTATCTGAAAAATTCTAGTGTTGAGTTCTCTTGTTAGGTTAATAAAGTTGTTTCAACAATTCCGTGAAATCTTGATCTCATGATTTTTACAAGAAGAATGCAAATAGGAAACAGACAAATCATACATATCAGTTTAGCTAATCAACATAAAAGATAACCATAGTCAGTCAATAATATGAATTTCAGTGCATGTGCCGATTGAAATAGTAGTATACTACTATTCTAGTAGTGTTGCTTTCTCTTGTTAGGTTAGTAAAAGAGTTGTTTCAACAATTTTGTGTAACAAGTCTTTTTCCCAATTTAATTACCAAGCTAGTTAGATCTCTCTTCATTTGTTTTGCCTCTTGTCTAAAACACCTTCTAATTGCACTGCAACACCATTGAATAAGTGCCATTCAATACTTATTAAACTATTTGATACACTTTGTTATTCAAATTTATTTTATCAACCCAAGCAAGCAGTAAATTTAAATTTTATGGCATGGTGGCGTAAAAGTAAACCATGAGACAAGACAAGCGGTAACAAGAATAATGCAGTAATAAAATTAAAAAGTACAAGTATTTAACAAATAAATCTTACTTCACGACGCATGTCTAAATATTGAATAATCATTTGGACTTAGGTTTATTTTAGAATTTAATTTCAAAAGAAAGTTATTGGAACTATTATTTGCGCTTAATCATTTGGGCTTAATTATCATAAAAGGTTACCTAAGCTAGCGAAGGAGCATGTGATTCAAAATAAGAATGAGTATTTGGGCCTAACTACGTAGTCATGGACCAATTATTTCAAACAATGAATAACGGATAACCTACACAACCAGACTAAATAATACCCAACCCATTTGACAAGCCCATAATCGAGAACGTTCTAGTGCTTTTTTTTTTTTTTTGATAGGGAACGTTCTAGTGCTTTAAAAGTCTCTTTTTATTTTGAGTAATGTTACTTTGCAACACTTTTAAAACATCTTTATAATAGTAGATTAAGTAATAAGTTGTTATTGGTGAATAAAAAAGTAAGGTTGGTGGTGGACCAAAATAAGAGCATGTAACATTGATTATTTTTTATTTGCCTAGCCTAAGTCATATCACGTTTAGAGCAGGTTAATTCAAAAACGCATTTCCTCAATGGAATAGTACTGTCAGTTTCTGTGCCTCTCACAGCAGCAACCAGCAAGTCTCTAAATGGAGTCACTCACAAGTCACAAAAATACTACCAGTCAACAAATTGAAGTACAATACAATGGTCTTTGGGGGAAGAAAAAGACCAAATCCAAATACATATTAGGAAACAAAGTAAAATGACAGAGCATTTGTTACAAAATCCTTCAACAAGATCCACTAAGCTGTATGTACAAGCTTAAACAAAAAGTTGTAGCATCAACCCATCCGAAATAACAATACCAGTAGACTAAGTCCATTGACACACCGCATAAGCTTCAGCACCTAAAAATCTCTGACCATTGTTAGTTTTGACACTAGTCTGAAGCCAATTACACTGAATAGTCAACTACGCGAAATATTGATACCTTAAGCACAACTGGCTGCTTCTTGATCAGCTCAAAGACACAAACATCTCCTTCTTCCAAATTATTGTCCCTCGAAAATACTGTCCATCCCCTCCCTATATTCATTGCTGAACTTGCACGATCTCTGAGAACGCATTTGGCAGGCCATTGCTTTCCGTTAGAAGTCTGAAGTTTGACAATTTTAGGCTGACTAAGATACTTGACAGCAAATTGGACAGGCACATACTACACAAGAAGGAAAGATTGCAAATAAGCATATTTAATGCCAATATTGAAAACTTCATAATCACATCATGTATAAAAGGCTCACCATAATATATCTTTGTATATAATTTGGCCGCAAGACACCTATGAAAGAAGGATTTTTAGGCTTCAACATTCTGGCTGCTTGCATTGCTCTCTCTCTTCCTCTGGACATCTTAACTTTCTTTTTTGAAGATGCGCCAGAAAATTTTTTCTTTAAAAACTTTTCTCTCACTTCATGTTTTGTAGGCAACTCATCCGAGTCAGACATTTCATTTTCATCCAACTTGTCATGCATTGATATATTTGCATCACCTAATTTCATTATGTCCACTTGATCTTCCAATTTACAATTCTTGCTCGATGGATACTGAATCTCTGTGGCAGTCTTATCAAATACAAGAACATGGAAATTTGAATTTCCTTCATATCTAAAGACTAGGAAGTAACCATAACAAATAGAATGGTATTCTACAAAATCCTGCCAACCATCACCAAACCAAATGTTCTTGTCAGATTTCTCCAATCCCACATGCCAAATACGACCATAGGGTACAGTGAGTTTTGCAACAAAGGATAGTTCATCCCCAAATTCACTCACAAATTTTTCAGGGATACTCTGCAGCCACCACTGAATTAAGTTATATTGTCTTGAATTACAATGTGAAATGTAATCAATGAAACATGTGACCCCAAGATGTAGAAATATTGATTGCAATAATTACAATTACAATCAAAATTAATCATTAGTAGCCTTGGTGACACAAACTAATCAATTCGATCGATCTTTTTAAAATTTGATCAAGTTTTTTGTTTCTCCCATTTTGTAGAATTTTTTAGAATCACCAGTACTTTTTCAAACTATTTGAATTTATATGAACATATCTATAGGCAGGTAATTCTAATGAAATGAAATCAGAGAAAATAATTCAAGAGCTCAGATTGATATTTTCTCTAAACAATAATGGAGCAATGATATGTAAGCCATGTGATGCATAGGAATTTTCATGGGCTAAAGATTCATTACATTTAACCTCTGCAACTTTGGCTTGGGTGGAAAGTTTTGCAATTTAGTTAGCTATATTATTGATGATTTTGCAGATAGAAGACTTCCTACCTTTTTCTCTAGTTAAAAAAAAAAAAAAAAAACCAAAAGGGGTAAAAAAATTTCTCCAATAAGTATTAGCTACGTACATCTTCTTATTAATTTTAAACTCGCTTGAATGGTGAGAGACAGTAAGCTTCCTAGTCCATATATGTGTGGGCATATCCTAATGTCAAAACATATGAACTTTAGGCTATATAAAGAAATATATGTTAGCTAGGGTTGAGTCACAAAACATATTAAATTTAGGTTAGATAAAGGGAATAATGTTAGGGTTGAGTTTGGTTCAAAAGTTTTTCAAAGACAAAAATTAGCTTTAAAGTGATGATTTGATTATCTTTTGACCCTTTCTTTTACAACATAACAAATCTTTGACTAAAACCTATTTCATTGGAAAGTAGCATCCAGTGTTTGAGACAAACACAAATTTGATCCAATTGGATTTGAAATGAGTAAATATGACAATCTAAAGTTTGCACAACTATACTGTCTCTGAGAATTTGCTTGACCCTTAAGTGAAATTATTATAGTTTTTCCGTACTTATTTATTTTATGATTGGTTTAGGGCCTTTACCTACCTATAAAATGCCTCACTTTGAACGTTTTTCAAAGGGAGAGGCTGTTGTTTCAATAACATGGGAAGAGCCTTAATTTCTTGAGACGAAACATTCAGAAACCCTCTCCTTGGGAGTTTATTTTCTATTTTCTCCTCATGAGCTTATACTTGAATTTCACCATTAGAGTTTTCATACAGTTAATTGTCCTTTCAAACCACAAAGATTCTAAAATTTCTACTAGTGAAATTGGTAGAAATCTTTTAGAGAATACTTTGGTGTAACAATTTTTAGTTTATGAATAAAGATGAATTTTCCCAAGATTCTATTACCCCCTAAGTGGGGGTGTGTTTTGTTTGGTACGTTCTTCAAAAGTTTTTCAGTTTGTCCCCAAAATGAGTGTGTTCTTTTTATTGCTTTGGATTGTGGTGATTTTTATAGTGGTTATGCTTGTGGATTTTGTTAAACTATATATTAACTCTAGACATAAACAAATATAAAATTGTAAATTAGAATTGTTTTGAAATTCGTGATGGAGTAAAGAGAAAAGGGAAGAGAGAAGACATGAGAGAAAAGTGTGGCCGAACCGCATGGAAAGTGAATTCATACTTTTCCAAAAGTTTAATATTAAGATTTTTTTTTTTTTTTTTTTACAGGGAAGGATTTTTTCCCCTTTTCTCCACTTTGTTTATTATTTTTCAATTATTGGTAGCCTTGTAATTAAATACTAAGCTCAACTTTTGTCCATATATGCCTCATATCATATATTTTTTAAAAAATAAATCAGCTAAACTTCGTTAAAACACTATAAACATTGGGCCTTATAGTACGCTATAATAGTTTGAGGAATGCTACAAACACAAATTATTTTACAACAATTTTACAAGTGGTTGATGTGTCCAAATTCTTATTGGTTTTTATCTAGATTCAACTTTAACATCACTTTTTCATTTACTAATAACCACTTATCACAACAGCAGATTGTAAAATTTTGTCAAAATATTTGTATCTTTAGCATTACTCTAATAGTTTTGCCACAGTATTTTAGTGTTAATACTATAGTCAAACTCATCACTACACATCCTTAATGTGACGGTCACTCCACAAGTATAAGTGTTTGTGGGGTGTGAAAGTATAAGTGTTTGTGAGGTGAATGGGATAAGAGCTGGGATTCAAGTTACTCACATATACACTTATATTAAGTTAGAGTAAAATTTCTCTCTCGTGAAAAAAAAAAAAAAAAACTATAATTCAAACTCATACAATATTCTTCCTTCAAAAAAAAAAAAAAAAAAAAAAAAAACTCATACCATATTCAAATTTCAAATTCATACTATATTTTAATTAAACAAAAAAAAAAAAAAAAAATTGCACTCAATATATCCCTCCCCTATAACTACGTACAAACACTAAATTATCTCTCTCCATCCCATTTCGAGTAGTCAATCGAAATAAACACTAAACCAAGAACTGGTTAGGTACCATTTCATCTTGTTTATAAATTACGAAATAAACAGTAAAACAAGATCGCGAGAATATTCAAAACCAAACATGCAAGCCATTGCAAATATAGTACTGGTACTGATAAACCAAACAGAAGGTTAAAATTTTCATAGAATTAAACCAGGGTATTAATTATTTGGTGTAAATTAAGGTATAGAGAGTGGAGGGTACATTAAGTAATTACCAGTTTCATGTCTTGCATGGTGGAGGGAAGGATTATCTTGAAGAAGTGAGAGGGTGCCATAGACATAGAACTTGAAGGCCAATGGTGATGGTGATCATATTTCCAGTTGGGTACCACTTTAGTCGGACGAGTCTTTGGTTTAGCTGCCATAATATGATCACGATGGTTGATCGATCCAACCCTTTGTAAATATCTTGACGAAACTCTCTGCTTCCTTTAGATATGGCTACAATTATCATTTGAGTTTGAGACTTCTGGGGCTGATGGACTAGAGCTATAGGCAATAGTGGAGACAGCACCACATCAAATTGATGCTTTTAAGGTAATGACATTGGGCAATGGATATAGTGCATGCATGTTTGACAGCTCACATCGAGGCTTCACAAGGATTTACCAAAATAAGGCCTTTATAATAGTAATGGATTTTGTTAAAAAAAATATAAAAATCTAGTAATACACACTAATACATTATTACAGAGCTTTTTCGCCACAAGTGTGATACGGTAAAGTGTGAGTCTTTAAAAAAAAAAATGTAGATATGTATATATATATATATATATATTTATATATATAAATATATATATATATATATAAGTGATAGGCAACCACTCACAACAATTTGTCATATTGAAGTTGTGGCAAAAAATTGTAGACTAATTCGTGATCCTAGAACTACTATTTTGTTAATAAAGACCTTCAACCGTTGTTAAAATACATTTATTTTTTTAAAAATAATATTTTTATACACTTTTCAAAAAGAGAAATGTCAATGGAGATATTAATTTAAAAAATATTTTTTAAAATTTTACTAAATAATATTTTTATACACTTTTCAAAAAGAGAAAAGTTAACGGATGCACTACAGGCATTAATTTAAAAAATATTTTTAAAAACTTGTTATTTATTGGGAAAAAAAAACTAACTTTTTTTATAGTTTTTTATTATTATATATTTTTCATGAAATCAGAATTAAAACTTTCCTACAATGACCATTTATTAATACCCTAAAAGTACGCGTTAACTAAATCATTTCAAAAATAAAGTCAAATTTTAAACATATATCCAAAAAAGCACATGCAACCACCATGAATTTGTATATGTAAGCCAAATAATCATTAGCATATGTATTTATTATTTTACAGATTAATAAATGCTCAATTATGAGCTGTAATGCATACTTTAAAAAAAAAATACACATGTTAATGATCTATTGGCTTACACGCACAAATTCATTGTAGTTATGTGTACTTTTTTAGATAAGTCTAGTTAATGGATATCCTTAGAACATTAAATTTTGTTAATGGAACATTTTAAAATACTTTTAATTCACTTTTACTGAAAATATAAACATTTTTCAAAAAAACCAATTGTCTATTTCTTTCCCTTCTCCGCTTTCAGCTCTCAGACTTAGATTCCACAATTGGATTGGGTTGCCTGCAACCACTTTGTATTGATTTATTAAGAAGTTGGAAGTTCTTCTACTTGAGCTCTTCACATTACTTTTGCTTAGAGTTGGCAAGTTCACATTTCGCGCCTTTTATATCAATTGCATTTCGACTGGCCACGCCTTGGACTCACAGCTGACCATGCCTCGGTCAGGGTTCATCAAGGTACCTTGATTGGAAGATCGAAGACATGGAATTAATTAAGAATCATTCGAGGCATCGAGGTCCAACAAAGGAGGAGACCAATAGCGCCATTTGAGGCTCAATGCCCCTCCAACCTCAACTGCCTTGCCTCTTAAGGTGATTTTGACACTGCCTCTTTAAGGTTTGATAATGCCCTGAATGTGGATGTGACTTGAATTCCAAACCAACTTGGTTACCTACCCTAGAATGTAGAATCCACTTCATCCTTTCATCATGTCATATGCACCCACACCACCTCCACATATGGTATCACAAACACAACAAATTTCATAACTTGAGGTGGCAGATTGTGATTCATGCCACATTATTTTTCACTCGAATTATTATTGACATTACTTTTATTGTTCACCAATCACAACTTATCATCTTAATAGTTATGAAAAATATTGTGAAAATGATGTGTTTTCGTATTTATTTGGCTTCAAATTGTTACTATATGAACAATATGAATTAGACTAAACTGTACAAATTTAGTCCCATACAATGGTGATCTAAAAAATTCATTGGAATTATTACCCTTCGAAACAAGAAAAAAAAAAAAAAAACAGCAAATATATTAAAAGACCAGATCGACCAGATTTGGACTACAGACTACTTCAACAAGACATACCAAACTTGCTAGAGAAAAGTCTTAAAACTACATCCATTAGATATAAACCATACTAGTGATCAAAGTCCCTAATTAAATATAAGCATAAACATCACTAGTTTAAAGTTTAAACAGGTAATCCTAGTCTGAGCTCTGATGGTCAACCACGTGAAATTTTGAGACACTAAGCACAACAGGCTTTCTCTTGATCACCTCAAAGACACACACATCTCCTTCTTCTAAATTATTGTCCTTAAAAAATGCAGCGCATCCCTTACTCATTTTCATTGCTGAAGAGGCCGAATATTGGTGGTAATGGCACCGAACATGCCATTGTTTTCTGTTAGAAGTCTGAAGTGTGATGTTATGATTCTGACTAATATACTTCATAGAAAATTCAGCAGGCACATACTGCATAAAAAAGAAGGATTGGAACTCAGCATATATATATTTGAAGACCAAATGTGAAAATACTTCATGATCACATCATCTATAAGGGCTCACCATATAATTAAAGCGTATATTATAGGGCTGCAAGATAACCATGAAAGATGCAATTTTAGGTTTGAACTTTTTGGCTGCTTGGATTGCTCTCTCTCTTCCTATTGACATCATGAGTTTCCCTTTTGAAGACATGCCAGAAAATGTTTTCCTTACAAACTTTTCTCTCACTTCATGTTTTGTGGGCAACTCATCTGAGTTAGACATTTCATTTTCATTCAACTTGTCATGCCCTGATATGTCTGTATCATGACTATCGTCTAAGTCTATTATGTCCACCTGATCTTCCAATCCACAATTCTTGCTTGATGGGTATTGAATCTCGGTGGCAGACTTATCAAATATATAAACATGGAAATTTGAATTTTCTTCATATCTGAAGACTAAAAAGTACCCATAACAAATAGAATGGTATTCAACAAAATCAGGCCAACCATCACAAAACCAAATGTTCTTGCCAGATTTCTCTAATCCCATTTGCCAAATACCACCATTGGGAACAATGAGTATAGCAACAGTGGATAGCTCATTCCCAAAATTTTTCACAAACATTTCAGGGATCCTCTGCAGCCATCAAATTAAGTTATACTATCTTACTCGCAATGTAAAATTGAATTGACAAAACATGTGATTCCAAGACGTACAAGTATGATTTCTTATTATCACATTTGTAAAATTAGCCTTCCTTGGAGAAGTGCTACACTAGCCAATAACTTCCAAGTTCCAACTAAACTTTTAAAAAATATTTATGTGACCTTCCTGTCCCTATAAGTAAATAATAATAAAACCTCCATATTCAATGGAAGGAATTGTCAAATATCATTCCAAGACGCCTGTAGAAAATTTCAAGTTTTTGAATTATAATCTTGGATGAACTACAAGCTTTTGACTTTTGTCATAGCTGATGTGGGTTTCGAATTCTTTTGCTGGGACTTGAAATGGTGAAGACTATCAATAAATTTAGTATCAAAACTTATATACCACCATAGAAATTTGTAAGAATAAAAATAAAGTGAAAGATAAAATAATGGTACAACAACAAGTCTTCTAAAATCAAAAAAAGTTTTGAGACATAACTTTTTTTCATAGCGTGGTGTGGTATGATTAATGCATAACAAAATTTATATCAATAATATTTTTATGCAAAAGTGATGCTATTACAACCAAAACTTATATACCCAAAAAAAAAAAAAAAAAAAAATCAAGCAAGCCATTGAATAAATAAAGGTATAGCTAGTGTCTAGTGGAGTGTATGTTACCAATTTCATGTCTTGCAAAGTGGAGGGGAGTATAATCTTGAAGAAATGAAAGGGTGTCCTGCCCCTGCCACCCATTGAACTTGAAGCCATTATTGAAAGTATGAGACCCAGATGGTATATTGTTCACCAAACTCTGCCTTCCTTTGGGATTTGGTTACCATTACCAGACCAAGTGGAGTTTGCGTGTTTCAGGGTTTGGGGCTGATTCATGAGAGTGATAGAGCCATCCAAGGGATACTTTTAAGGGGTCGTTTCGCTACCATTACTAGTGCTAGTGGAGTTTGCTTTTAAGGTGTGCTACAGCAATTAATGGTAGTCACAGATGATGGGAAGTGTGTTTTGACAAACATCTGAAATTGACGAAAAATTGGGATATTCCATAAACCTCCACTTTTATTACGCTTTTTTTTAATTGTAGAATTGATGCGTCCAAAATATTATGTTGTAAATTGTAACTGGTTTAAATTTGGATTTATTATTAAAATTATTTATTTATTTATTAATAATAGTTTTAAATTTTTTTTTAAATTTATGATTTGTTGTGAAAGTATTGTAAAAATATTATGTAAATAATATTTCTCTTTTTACAACTATCTTATGCGGTAAACTATGATGGACTGTCTATTACTTTTATATAAACCTACAACTTCTCTATTACTCACAATTTAGCCATATAAAATAGTTGTAAAAAATGATATGCTAAATATTGTGGACTTAGAATTATTTTGCTGGCTTTTTTATGTTTTCCATAGAACATAATTTGGTTACAAGCTTGGTTGTTGTCTAAAGTTATAACTATTTTTAAAATAATTAACATAGTTACAAAATTTTAAAATCTAACCATTGTACACACGTCAAATTTTATGTCAATCGGATGTAATTTACTATTTAATTTGTTAACTTATTTTATATGTATAGTTTTAGACTACAAAAGCTTGAAATTTAAACATTTGATTGATAACATAGTTATTGATCTTTGTTTTTTTGAAAGTTTTTCAAACATCTAGGATATAACAAGATAATGTAATCCAATGGTGAATTTGTCAAAATTCACATCTAATAAAATGATATTGAGTGAAGTTGTAGCCTTAGGGTCCGATTGGTTGGAGGGGTGAAAAAGTGAGAAAATAGGAAATATTTTAATTTTCCTCATTTTTGTTTGATTAAGAATGGAAAAGTGGAAAGATGAAAAAAAAATAAATTTGTATAAATTTACACACGTACCTTTGTTAAAAAATGATGCCCAATTAAAACAAAAAAGTGACAAACAAGCAAAAAAAAAAAAAAAATCAATCACCCAAATTTATTTAAAAATAAAAATCATGTCAAGAAAAAAAAAATCACGTCTAGTGAAGAAAAAAAAAAGATCAAAAAAAAAAAAAATCATTATCACCCCACGCAACAGGAAATTAAAAGAAAAAAAGAAAAGAAAAAAGAATGAGGAAAAGGCAAAGTGTCCCAGGAAAAAGTCTGCCTACGTTTGCCCAAAAATAAAAAATTAAAAGAGTCAACGTTGCCCACGCCCCAAGAAATCATAAGGAAAAAAAAGAGAAGGCAAAGTGTTAAAAAAAAAAAAAAAAAAAAAAAAAACCAACGTTGCCCACGAAAACAATTGAGGGCATTTTTGTCCATCTAACAAATCATACTCTCTCCCTCAATTTTCTCCCCATTTTGGGGCAGGTCCCACCACAGTTTGTCCCTCTCTCCCTTCCAACTAAACACTCTTCAAAAAATTTTCATTTCTCATTTTTTTTTTCCACTCTACCAAACACATCCAAAGGTACAATTAAGTTTATTACCAAACTTTGTTATTTTCTATAAAAATGGTATTAAGTATTTCCTAAGATAGTTAAAAAATGCTCTAAGGACACCTCGTTAATCAGGCGCTTGTTCAAATAATAAACATAATGAAAGTTTAAGGTTTTGTGGAAGACCAAACAAGATTGTACAAATTGTTGTAGGAAAATGCCTTTGGATAGCACTTAGAAAGATCACACCAAATAATTAATTGGAATGAAGAAATTAAGTTTGACAAGAAAGAACACCAAAGATTTACGTAGTTCAGTTTTTGACATGTGTTTACAGACAAGGATTAGGAGAAATTTTACTAATAAATACGAAGAATGCAAATGGTGTAATGACACTCTCCCTAAACCCAAGCCCCACTACACCCAATCCTACAATTTCTCACAAATAAAAAGAGATTTTTTTTTTTCTTTCTTCTATGCAATTGCCGCATCACTCTCTATTTCTTCTCTTGCCCTCTTCTCTTACACACACAATCTGCCACACAAAGGCATATCTATAGAGCAAAAACCAAGGTGTATGCAAGGCAATAGTCCGTCCATGCAAGAAAGTTGTTTGTTCATTTAGACCTCTTAAACAAATTGTTTGAACTAATTTATTAACTAAGTGATTACTTAGATTAATTTTCAGATCTAGGTTAAACAAGCATATATCATATCATGCACAAATGCGGAAAAGTAAATAATACCATGATATGATGACCTAAGAAAACTAATGAAACGAACCGTTTCAAGGTAAAAATCTGGAGAGGATTTAACCTAACTATCCTCAAGATAAAATAAATCTACTATAAGAGAATTGAAGTTTTTATAATCAAATTTATCCCTAAATCTATTGCTATCTCATGTAGTAACTTACTGACATGACCACATGCAAACTTCGAATCAACGGACTCTTTCTCTTCTTGAATTTACACAAACACAAGCCGCCTTACTTGTGACTTTGAGATCCCACTTAAAGGTTTCAAATCACCTTCAATAATGATCTTGATGCAGCAACTATATTCTACCAAACGCTTAATTGTAGTTTTTACTCCAGTAGATTCTTGTGTAGTTAGAAGGTACAAAATCTCTCAGATCTCATAAAGAGTAACACACAAGTCTTCTTCCACCACTCCAAAACGTGGCTAGGGTTTTTTCTTTTATTTGTGGAGAAATTTAGATGAAACCCTAAATGTTTTCGTGGGCTTGGCCTGTTTGAAAATCTACAGAAAAAGTTATGCCTTTGATTCTTGATCGATCGAGCCTAATTCTCGATCGGTCGAGCAAGGCACAATCATACTCCCTTTTTTTGAACTCAACTGGACTTGAACCTTGAAATACTCACATTTAAGCATTGCCTAAAACCTAGTTTAGACATTTTTTGTTCTCGGTCTGCCAACACAATACAAAAGTGGTTCTAAATATTCAAATCTAAATCTTTAGAACCTAACAAAATTCATGCTATTGCATTTACGTTACTAGATGTGATAACTAAAAGCTCGAATTTGAGTGATAACACAAGAGCTTGTTTAGATTCCAAAAATTTAAAATACTACTAGATTACTTTTACTCTAACTTATCTAAGTGCGGAACAAGAGTAAATAAAGCGCAATGAATCGATAACTACTTTAGTGCATAAACATGAACAACAAACAATAAAGGAAAAGTACAAGAGTAAGAGAAGAGAGATGCAACTATAAGATAACACCAAAATGTGTTATTGAAGAGGAAACTAAAGAACTCGGCAAAAAACCTCTTCGCAACCCTCCAAGTCGAAATCGATCCACTAGAGAATAAAGTTGGAGTACACGAATAACAAAAGACCCTCCAAGCCTAGTTTACCCAATGTACTTGAGCCCTCCAAGCTCTTGCTGCCAACGAACTTATCGGAGTCATGTCTTCTCTAGCTTTTCGGATCCCACAATACGCCCGATTGCATCCGCCAAGCCTCACTGGATTCTTTTGGCAAATCCCCATAGATTCCCAAGCTCCAAAACACTCTTTATACTCTGAAAAGGTGTGGGTTGTGTTTGGGTACAAATCTCCTCTCAAGGTATGACAATGGAAGAGGGAAGAAGAAGAGGCTACAATGATTTCTCACTAAAGATGAGTAACTCTCTCTCTAAAAGATGGGTGTGTGTGTATGTGTGTGTGTGTTGTTAAAAACCTATCTAGGGTTTTTCTCTTTGGATGGCCTCTCATACTTTTTGTGAGTAATGAGAGTATATATAGTATGGGTGAAGGGTAAGAAAGTTACACTTAAAATCTTCTAGGCAGAGAGTTTTGCGGGTATCTCGCGGGTTGGCCCTTCTTGCGAGACATTCGCGAAATCCACTTGTTCATCTAATACATGCTCAATTCTTCACTAACTTAATATTAAACCCAATACAATAAAATTCCACAAAATACAAGGAACAAAATAATGCAAATACAACACTTTTTGTATGGGTGAAAGGTAAGAAAGTCACACTTAAAATCCTCCAGGTAGAGAGTTTTGCGGGTATCTCGCGGGTTGGCTCTTTTCGCGAAACACTAGCGAAACTGACAGCCTGGCATGACTCTTCAACTTCTAGCATGTGCTTTTCACGTGGCTCTTTTGCGGCTTCTCGCGAGACACTTGCGAAATCCACTTGTTCATCCAATACATGCTCGATTCTTTACCAACTTAATACTAAACCCAATTCAAAAAAATCCTACAAAATACAAGGAACAAAATAATGCAAATACAACAATTTTTTTTATGGAATAAGGCAAACATAAAACATAGTTGTAAATCACAACTTTACAATATCAAAGTCACGCTTGCTTGACAAAAACACAACTTTCAAGAGATAAATTTGATCTTGGGCATGCTGCTACAGCCACGCTTATGTGCCTAGATTGACAATGCATGCAAACAGCACACATGCATTTAATGCCATGCATAAGCATCAATATCAACTTATCACTTATGACATATTTATTGGAATCCATTGTCCTTAATATGTGAACTATATATCGTCTCTTTAATTTTCTAGAGCAATGATTTCCCACTTGTTTCATTTTCTTTCCTTTTTAAGCTCTCAAAGTTAATTTTCACAAACTGGGTCACCTTTAACCTCTCTACATCGGTTTGTTAAGGGCTCGTTTGGTAAGAGATTTCTAGTAATATTGTTTAAGTTTTATGGAAATACGTGTTGTGGTATTTAAATAACAGTTTTCGTTATTTAAACACCGTTACCAATCGTAGCTTAAGTTCTTCAACTTAGGTTCTTCACATTGCCCTTGCTTTGAGTTGGTGAGCTCACATTTTTTCCTCTTGCTTACTATGTACCTTCCATTTTAGTAAAATTTAGGCCAACCATACCTTAGAGGCTTAGACAATGTTGGCCATGTATCCTGGCCTTCACATTTTGACTAGGTGCTCGAACCTCAATATTAAACTCAACCGCCTCATCCCTTAATTTGATGATTTCATCCATGACTACCTCTGTAAGGTTTAATGATGCCCTAAATGTAGATGTGATTGAATTCCAAACAAACTTGGATGATCCCTACCCTCAAATCCACTTAATCCTTTCCTCATGTCATATAAACCCACTCCCACACGTACTAACACAGACATAACAAATTTCATCATTTTTTTCAAAATTATAACTTATTAAAGAAATAAATCGTGATTAGTGCCACAATTGTTTTTCACTTGAACTACTACTAATATCATTTTTATTGTACATCAATTACAACATATCACCAAAAAATATTGTGAAATTGATGTGTTTTTATATTTATTTGGCTTCAAATTTCTACTAAGCATTGGTGATTTGTTTTGGTCTAGTCCTAAACAATTAATGGTGATCTAAAAAGATTTTAATACACTTTGAAACAAAAAAGAATAGAAATAAATAAATAAAAGAACAAATCCGATTTGTTATGTACTATGAAGTACTTCAATAAGACCTTCTAAACCGAAAGTTCAATAACCACAAATTTTGTTACAATTATTTTATGGGACTGATTGTGAGTGGTGAGTCCATGTGAAAGTAACAGATAGAATTTTCACATTGGATAATTGTGAAAGAGGGTTGGAAATGTTGTATTCCTGTAATAACTCCCTACTAAACAGATCAAAGAAAAGTCATAAAGCAATTTCCGTTAGAAATGAACCATGGTCACCATACCATTGGACCATACCAGTGAAGAAGGATTGCATGATATTGTGATGGTAATTAAACAAGTTATCCTAGTCTGAACTTTGATGGTCAACAACATGAAATATTGTGATACTAAGCACAATAGGCTTCCTCTTTATCACCTCAAAGACACAGACATCCCCTTCTTCTAAATTATTGTCCTTGAAAAATGCAGTCCATCCCTTCCCCATTCTCATTGTTAAAGATGGAGGATTGTAATAATAGCACCAGACACACCATTGTTTTCCATATGGAGTTTGAAGTGTGACAATTTGATTTTGACTAATATTTATAGAAAATTCACCAGGCAGATACTGCACAAGAAAGAAGGATTGCAACTAAGGATTCAAAAGGTGATATTTAAAAAAAGTGCATGGTCACAAAAAATATATATATATATATATATCCTTGTCTCTTTAGAGAGAGAGAGAGAGAGAGAGAGAGAGAGAGAGAGAGAGAGAGAGAGAGAGAGAGATCGCATCATGTATAAGGCTCACCATATAATAAGAAGGCAGCATGATGCCCATGAAAGAAGCATTTTTAGGCTTTAACATTCTGGCTGCTTGGATTGCTCTCTCTTTTCCTCTGGACATCATGAGTTTCCCTCTTGAAGACATGCCAAAATTTTTTTTCCCTACAAACTTTTCTCTCACTTCTTTATGTTTTGTGGGCAACTCAACTGAGTTGGACATTTCAATTTCATTCAACATGTCATGGCTTGATGTTTTTGTATCATCTAAATCAATTATGTCAACCTGATCTTCCAATTTACCATTCTTACTTGGTGGATATTGAATCTCAGTGGCAGTCTTATCAAATATATGAACATAGAAATTAGAATTTCCTTCATATCTGAAGACTAAAAAGTACCAATAACAAATAGAATAGTATTCAACAAGATCCCTCCAACCATCACAAAAAAAAAAAAAATGTTCATGTCAGATTTCTCCAACCCCACTTGCCAAATATCACTATTGGGAACAGTGAGTGTAGCAACAGTGGACAGCTTATCCCCATATGCCTTCACAAACTTTTCAGGAATCCTCGGCAGACACCAAAATAAATTATATTGTCTTAGTTTGCAAAGTAAAATGGAATCAACGAAACATGTGATTCCAAGACGTAGAATTATGACTTCTTATTGTTATAATTGTAAAATTAGTCTGCCATGTACAAGCCAAAAACTTCAATTGAACTTCAAGTAAAAACCAAACAAGAGAAAGCCATTGCAATAAATTTATAAGGTAAAGCTAGTAGAGGTTAAGTTACCAGTTTCATGTCTTGTATGGTGGAGGGGAGTATGATCTTCAAGAAGTTAGAGGGTGTCCTGGCCCTTCGAGCCATAGAACTTGATGGTGGTTGATCACAATTCCAATAGTGCACTACTCTACTCCTGCGAGTCTTTGTCATTATAAAAGAGTATGACTAAGGTGGTTAGTCCAACGGTAGTAAATTTCTTTAACAAAACTCTGCTTGCTTAAGGATTTGGCTACAATTATTAGTGGATCAGTTTGCGTGTTTCGATCCTTAGGGTTGATTTATAAGACTCTGAGAGTGAAGTGATGCTTTAAGGTCTATAGTTATGACATTGAAATGTGATTGTTTGACAATTCAGGTTTGATGACTTTACCATGTGTTAGTACTATTTATTAGTAGTCATGGATTATGGAAAGAGCGTTTTGACTAGCATCCTTGAAAATGATAGAAAGTAATAAACATCGTGAAGTTTAATATTTTGTGAAAGACCAAACACAATTAATTTGGCGAAGTTTCAAGATGATCAGGTTTGAACTTCGAAGACATTTATAAAACAAGTTTATTAGTTTACTGATCTTTAAAAAAAATTTGTTTAATAGAAATGCAGTATTGCTTATATAAAATTAAAATCATCTGAGAGGGAAGGGTGAATTTGAATTTGAATTCATTCCATCAAGTGTGTGATTTTTTGACTTTTGATACTAAATATTTATTAATAGTCTTCACCATTTCAAGTCCAGCAAAAGAACTTTCCCCACATTAGGTTTGACAAAAGTCTAAAGCATGTAGTATTATGGTTTTGATCACCGCAAACTCTTGGTGCGATGGTCACTCTACAAGTACAAGTACTTGTGGGGTGTGGGGCGTAAGGGCTGGAGTTCAAGTCTCTAGAAGAGAGCTTCACACACACATACACTTAGATTAGGCTAGAGCAGAATTCTATCTTGTATAAAAAAAAAGTATTATGGTTTTGAAACTCGGACTGGACCATATGGTCCGACCAGATTAACCGCAAACCTCTCCTCATTCCGGTTCTTTTTACCTAACAACCTCCTTATTAAAAAATAAATAAAACAGTGTAAACCGCGGTCAAATCGCATGGTTTTTAGAACCGTGAACGGTTCTCACAATCTTTTTTCAGCTAACACCAGCATACACTTCGGACTTTTTTCAGATCTTGCACCAAAAGATTGGTAGGAAAAAAATAATAATAAACAGGAAAGAAGAAGGCGACTAAGCAGGGGCTGCAACAAGTACAAGTCGCCAGTCACGCCTTCATCTTCTGCTGCTGCCTGCTGTTTCTCCTTTTTCTTCTTCTTTCTTCATTTTCCCCTTTCTCTTTTCATTTGTCCGACTCCACTCTCTCTCTCTCTCTCTCTCTCTCTCTCTCTCTTAGTTTTTGTATTCTTTTTTTATCTGCGTTTCTCCAAAGTCCCTTCACGTGATTACATTGGAAAGGTAGGCAAGTTTCAGCCATTCTTTTTTTTTTTTTCACCGTGCCCAACGTGTTGTGACAAATATCTTAACTTTTAAAGTACTGGGAATGGGGCTGTCTTCTTTTGGTCTTACACGGCTATCTGTGGTTTTTGCCTTTGGGACAACATTGCATGTAGTTGATGTCCCCCCTACGCTAGTGTATGCACTAGCTTGTATGACTATATTTGGCATTTACTAAAAGTTTTCTATTGTCGAGCTTAAAAAAAAAAAAAAAAAAAAAGTACTTTCAAGTTTCAATTAATATTTACAATTTAAAAAAAAAAAGAAAAAAAAATCTAATCTCACAGTTTATCTCATAACTTTTTTACTATAATTGTGACGTGATAAAGAGTAACTGATAAAGAAAAAATAATGAGTCTATGTATGTGTTTGGATTCGGATGAACCATCAGGCGTTTTGTGTTTTTTTTTTTTTTTTTTTTTTCTGCACACGTTTCAGTTTTAGGGGACAAAGTGCACTGTTTATGCACTATTCACACACTGTTCATGCACTATTTACAAGACCCATTTTTACTTTATTTTTTAAAAAAATTTTTAAATGGGGTCTCACGATACTATTCACACATTTAAAAATTATTTTATTACAGTATTTTCAGTTTTCAACAAAATAAGTAGTATTCAAACGAACCCTAAGTAAATGATAGGTATTCAAATTCACAATTGTGCCAAAAAAATATATAAAATTGTATGATTCTAAAATTACTTTCTTTTAAAAGTAGTAGATATAATTGAGTATATAATTATTTTAATTTAAAACTATTAAATAATTTAAAAATTTTATTTTACTTAATATAATATAAGTGTCCTTATAATTTGTATATTATTATTGCTATCACAAGTTTAACTAATCAACATATAAATAAATACTATATCTACCTTTGCTTAGTATTTGATATTTCTTATTTGTCTTCTGAAAGTTATGATATAAAAAAATACATTTGAAAGATAGATTTTTATATTTAATTTAATTATTTTAGTTATTTCTTATATTTATATTAATTTAATATAATTATTTTATTATTAAATTAATTATGCCGTCATCACGGTTTGACTTCGGTCCAACCTCAAAAATCTCGAACTTCTCCCTTTTACGGTTCATTGAATGGTCTGGGTTTCAAAACCATTAATTCTTCCAAGAACATAATTTAAAAACTTGAAATTTTTAACAAGCAACACATCTTTTATATATATATATATATATATATATATATATATATATATTATCTTGGAATAATGCTAATTTATAAATGTTTTGTTGTTGGAAACAATCAAGCTCAATCAGTTTACGAATTTTTGTTGGCACTTATTATTATTCCAATTATCCTTATATCTAGTCCCTTAGATTAATTTTTGGGGGTTCAAGACTTCAAGTGATAGCCTGCTAGTAATGACATCATTTGTGGTATCCCATTATTTACTTAAATATTTCATATATGCAATGCTTATTTCATTTAACATTTTTGAATTAATATTTTGTTTTTCATTTTCCCATTTTAGTCTCTTTGCAAGTTTTGAAATTGCATAACTTCTATTACAACATTTAGCACCAGCTAAAGCACTACATCGCATAAGCTTCTCAGTAGTGTTGGTTTCTATGATTAAATCATTGGTATTTGTAATGCAAGCCTAAGTGGAGAATAAACTTTGAGATTCCATAACAATATACAACACATGAAACAAGAGGTTGAATTTATCTGTACAAAGTTTTGAACAATAGTGCATTAAACAGTTTTGCATAACTACTCTACAATCGTTGTAGTTAGTATTGCCAATGTCATCTTCATTTTGAAAAGTGAGAAACCAAGAAAATTAAAGAGAAAACTCACATGGTTGACAGTGATTAAATATTCCTTGATTAATTCCTCTTGGTTGAACATATACACTCTCTAGAAAAAAAATATCTTGATCTCAATGTTGAGGGCAGTAAACTAGAATTCTATGTCATATGTTACTTTTTAAAGGTCTTATCAGTTGTATAGATGATACTTTTGCTTTATGAGACAAGATCAACAAAATGGTGGTTTTATATGATTATATTTAGATGACTTTACAATGCCATGATGGATGGGTTGGTCTTATTTTACCATATAATGCAAGTAATTATGTAATTTATGAATTTAAAGGGCAATATATTGTGGGATTTTTTCATATGTTGTAATTTAAAACACAATTTCAAATAACACATATTGACTTTCTAAAAATATACATTCTATATTATATTAATTCAATAATATTTCAATAAAAAGTAATTATATCAAAATTTCCCACGCATTGCTCGGGTTCTCAACTAGTTGTTGTAATAGCACAAGACTTGCCATTGTTTGCCATCAGTAGTTTGAAGTGTGACAAATTGCTTCCCAATAATATACTTGATAGAACATTCAACAGGTACATACTGTACAAGAAAGAGAAACAATTAAGCATTAAAGCATATATGTTTCAAGGTCATATTTAAGAGAACTTCATGATCACATTATGTATAAAGGCTCACCATATTATGCGGCTGCGAGATACTCATGAAAGAAGGATTTTTTGGCTTGAACTTTTCGGCTACTTGGATTGCTCTCTCTTGTCCTCTAGACATCTTGAGTTTCCCTTTTGAAGACATGCTAGAAAAAGTTTTCTTTACAAACTTTTCACTGACTTTATGTTTTGTGGGCAAATCATTTGAGGGAGACATTTCGTTTTCATTCATGTTGTCATGCCTTGATATGGTTGTATCATCTTCATCTAAGTCTTTATTTCCACATGATCTTTCAATTTACTGTTCTTGCTAAATGGATATTGAATCTCAGTGGCAGTCTTATTAAATATAAGAACTTGGAAACTTGAATTTCCTTCATATCTGAAGACAAAAAAGTAACCAGTACAAATAGAATGGTATGCAACGAAATCCTACCAACTATTACAAAACCAAATATTATTCTTGTCAACTTTCTTCAATCCCACTTGCCAAATACCACCATAGGAAATAGTGAGTGTAGCAACAGTGGATAGCTCATCTCCATATTCCATCACAAACTTTTCAGGGATCCTTTACAGCCACCAAATAAAGTTACATTGTTGCAATCAGAATGTAAAATGGTAAGGTATAACTAGTGGAGTGTATATTACCAGTTTCATGAGTTCCATGGTTGAGGGAAGTATAATCTTGAAGAATTGAGAGGGTCTCCTGCCCTTGCCAGCCATGGAACTTGAAGCCTGGTAATGATCAAAGATCTTGTTGGGCTTCACTTCAGTATAGCGAGCCTTTGATTTAGCTGCCATAATCAAAAGTATGACCACGATGTTTGATCGAATAGTCGTGTAAATATGTATTCAAAATCTACACCGCAATAGTAATTGGCTACGATTACAAGAGGAATTTGAGTATTTCAGACTGTGGGGTTGCTTAATTTGTAAGAGTGATGGTTCTGAGAGCAAAGTGATGCTTTTAATGTGTACTATATAGTATTGACCTTGGATAATGGAGTGATTATTTTGATAGCTGAGATTGAGGCCTTTGATTATGGGAAGAACATTTTGACTAGCATCCTTGAAAATGACCAATGATAATAAGCATTGTAAAGATTTAAGGTTTTGTGAAAAACCAAGCATAATAAATTTTACTAAGTTTCAAGATGATAGGTTTGAACTTTGAAGGCATTTATAAAAACAAGTTTATTAATTCAATCATCCCCTTTTTCTTTTTCTTTTTTTAAATTTATGATTAGTAAATACAACTTATATTTCACTAAAATACACTTTTGGCCCTTAAAGTTTGATATTCTTTTCATTTTGGTTTTCAAGTTTCAAAATTTTCATTTTAGCCATTTGTGTTTGATTTCATTTTCATATTAGCTCTGCCATCCATTTTAGTTAGCAATATGAAGTTCTATTCATGTTTAACTATATATGAAATACTAGTTATAAAATGTTGTGTAATGCAGGAAAATCGATTTTGTATCAAACATGAAAGACTAAATTGAAAATTTTAAAAATTAGAGGATCAAAATGAAACTAACCCCCCAACTTTAAGGGCCAAAAGTGTACTTTTAGGCTACTTTTCTTTTGTTATAAAATATTTTTTTGATGTAAAATATGTTCAATTAAAAATGTTTAATTTTTTAGTGTTTGATTGCATTTTTGCAAATGCTTTGAAAAACATTTTGTTATCTCACAATTCGACCCACCGCCATCCACAACTCAACGAATGGGTGCAAATTTGACTAGAACTATCCAAAAAATAACCTTATCAACTCAAATTTGACGGGATCCACCCACAAAACAGCCTGATCTATACAATTTAGCCACCATTGGCACCTAATTGTCACGAATCGATGAAACCTAGTCACCGTCAACACCTCCCATCATTGAAAAGCATTGCAAATTGCCTCCCGTGACACCATGCCACCAATCCTTGAGTGCAAAACCACCTGTGTGCGAGAAAGAGAGAAAGGAGGGTGGGGGCTATGTGTGAGCCAAGTTAGAAACATATGATGTGTGGAAAGCTGATGCTAGACATGACTAAATAGCAACATATAGATCCTCAACTCGCACACTTTTTTTTCCTTTTCTTTTTTTTTTTTTTTGGGGGGGGGGGGGGGGGGGGGGGGAATATGCACTTCAGAGATTGCAATCAATGCAACGGTCACAAATGTTGCTCCCGGAGTTTCTTCTAATTTTAAGCACATCCTTTAGATCTACAGTTCATTTTAAGACACATACAAAGGCTCCAAAGAGTGAAATCTTGGCATACTGAATACCAAAGACACTTCAGAATTTAACATTATATCAACCAGGCTGATTGATTTGGAGAGGAGAACAAAGGGTTTGTAATCGGAAGGCAATAGTGAAAAAGAATCATTGAAGACCATAAACAAGCAATGCTCCAACTCCACCAATACCAGCCACCAGCCCAATGATGACCCCAATTGGAGGCAACCCACCTCCAATTGGTTTTCCAGTGTTTACATCATACCGTGCAAACCTCTTCTTTGGTGCTCTACATTGAGGGCATACATATGCATCCGGCTGCAGAAAAATAAAATCCGAATATCTTGATAAATTATCACCTACTTAGAAGATATCAATAATTGACTAAAATGATCACAAGGCAATGCATATGGATAGTGAACTCATGGTGAACTGTGACTTAATTAGCATGGCAACAATGTGCCAATGCTGTGATAGCACAGCATTGAAGGAATCAAGGGGTAGAGAAGTCTTGACTTAAACTCTCTGCTATAGACAGAAAACAGAATGGAGAAAAAAGAAAAGAAAAGAAAAGAAAAGATGAAGAAGCAATGTTCTACTTTTGCTGCTGTTTTATCAAATCTTCTTCTTTCTTAAAAGGGGGAGGGTTCACTATATTTACTCTGATGTTGAGAAGTGCTTCAGCTGGAATCTGTTCCTTCTCTGGTCTTAAGGGGAATTATGGAGTATGACAAATTTCAGAAGCTAAGCTTACCTGCTCGTCAAAAGGTTTCTGTACAGTGTATACATATCCACAATCAAGGCATATGTGAGTAGCTCTAGCCTGCAAGATGGGTTCCCATTTAATAATTAGGTGTTAAAATTACATTAAGATATTATATTGAACCCAGAAGATAAGTAAACAATTCGTAGTAAATTGAAGCTTATTATGCCAAAATTATAATTGCCTTCTGAGCATCAGTTAATTTTCTTCCAAAGCGGGGAGGAGCAGGACGCTTTTGTAGTTTCTTAACATCTACTTCAGCACCTCTGTAATGCAGATAGAAAAATGGACCATTAGGCATAGAAAAAATAAAACAGAATAGTAGGAAAAATTTAACATCATCAGCTCACTTGCAGATTTCTACTTGTTATTATAGTTTACTTTGTTCCTTTAAGTACTGATTTTTACATGGAATACATTGTGTACAGTAAGTAATTGACTGAAGGAACCTAAAATGACAAATGTGACAACATTATAGTATAAGTAACTGATACCAATTCTACTACTTAAGTATACAAATTAATTAAAAAAAATTAGACAAGTCTAATCAATTTATTTTGAAAAAATTCCTTTTTCTTTTCTCTTAAATTATGTTGGTTAGTATCTAATATAGATAAAGTAAATGCATGACAAGATACGTGTATCCCAAATAATTTCAAACTTCAATGACACAATGACACAAGGTTCTGTCTAAAAAGAACAAAGAAAATATACTATTACAAACCAGATATTTGGACCCTAACAATAGATAACCACTAGCGGTTAACAATTCCCCCAGCTCCTCTCTCTCCTTAACATTTGATTCTTCCAAATTGCAAAAATGGGAATGAGAAAGGCCATCATGTTTAGCATACTAAAAGTTCCTTTGGACTTCAAGGAAAGATGAAGATCCAAGACAGAGTAAAAACACTAAACAAATTTCCACAAACAACGTAATAGTGGATGGGAAACCAAGATTTCAAGTATTAATGGAGATCTTACAATTGGATTCCACTGATATTGCAGCTTGACCCCTTAAGTATAATGATCCAAAATATAGTATTATATAATGAATTGTATATGTTAGGTTTTGTTTCCTGTGGCATTTTCATCTTTGTAATTGACCCTTAGGTATTCTTTGAAATTTTTATATAGAACACTTCGAATATTTTCATTGCTTTCTAAATAACGACAGTGTAACCCACTAAATAGCACAAGGCATTTTGTAATTAGTTGCAAAATTTCCACTTCTACAGAGCCATTTCAAACTCAGCTCTAATGCTTCTTGATGAAGTTACCACACTGTGGGCCTCTAATTACTGGCATGCTCACAATCTTTGAAGGTTATAACTTCAAGGTCCAGGTAAATGAAGTGTCCAAGACAATTCTGATAGGAAATTCTTACTATATTGTCAAAAAATCCATTAATTGTCTAGCAAACGAAAGAATTCAGTACATTTGATCGGCTGAAATTCTGGACAAAAAGCTGAGTCCCCACATGAGATAGCCTATAAAAGGGCTGTAATGCACGTCTACAAAAGCATATATCAAACTTTAAAAATTGAACATTTTGAACTTGTAGAAATTATTGTCAAACTGATAATCCATTAGATATTCTAGGAAAATATTTATCAATCTTTTACTGAGTTTACAGGTGATAGCAAATGGCATAAAAAATTCAATAATCCAAAGCTTTTTTAACAAGATCCTCATACAGCTTCAGATAAATTGTCAATTGTACTGCTAAGCCTAATAATAAGCCTCAATAACGATTAATGCTTTGCTTATTTTTAACCTTTATCTATCTTCCATGGAATTTTTCACCAACAGTGCACAATTAACATGAAGTGAAGAAGCAAGAGGATACAAACAAAGTTAAGAAAAGTGAACCTGCTAACAACGAAGTAGACAGAGTCCGGCTTTGCTTGGATAGCAGTTTTTGTAAATCCCAGCTTATCAGCTGGCCATAGCTCATCTCCAAAGAAACTGCTAGTGTATAGAACTTGGTCACCTGCCTTTAGTCCTGCTTTTGCTGCATTCCCACCCCCATCTACAGCCTGAATCAGAATGAGTTGCCATGAAAAACATCAGCTTAATCCGTATAGTATAATACTTACTGATGTTGTACTACTTGTACCAAAAGTTTAAAGTTGTTAAGAAATATTGATCATTTATTCATTATTCTAATCCTCGCTCATGTTTGTAGATAGAGAGTTCGAGACTCATCTTAATAAATGAGACTCAAAATGTGACGTTTAACATTTTAAATGAGAGGTAGAGAGAAGACAAATTTAAACTTTTTTAATTTTATTTTTATTAATAATTTGATAGTTATAATATCAAGGGAGGGGGGATTTGAACTTTGGGCAATGACAGTGTCTTACAAACATGTTTGAATTTAGGATTACTTGATCGGATATCATGATAAACTATTACTTGTACCAAAATGCTTAAGCATACTGTATGTATTTAATCATTTAGCTATTATTCTAACTCTTACAAATAAGATCATTGTACTGTTTTTTTTTTATTTTTTGGGGATAACAAATTTCGCAAATTGAAGATAGAAAACATAGAAATAACGGAACTCACACTAATGATAACACGACCCCCAGGCTTTTGACCCAAAGTGAGGCCTAGTGGCTTGTCAACCTCAGCCTCAATGGTCTTTGATGCCCCAGTAGTTCTAGCAGTGACCTCAAGCCCTCTTCTTATAACACTTGCGAAACTGCTTCTATTCTCAGCTATGAAGGAATCCGAGACACCCCTTTTGGCTTCTTGGAGTGAGAGGCCTTGGAAGGCGGTTTTCTGGAGAGAAGAAAGAGGGTGAAGGCTTTCTAGAAATGGGTTTCTTGAGAATAAAGAATAGATGAAAGTGGCAATGTTTATATATGTTGGTACTATATGTTTTTATATATAAAAGTTTTACCTGGCATTTAGATGATATGAAGAATGGCTTTGCAGGTGTTGTTGAAGAAGTTTTGATGGAGCAGTTCCTAGTGAAGGTGGCAGTGCAAGAGGAGGAAGAACCTGCAACCATAGCTGATGACATATTTGGATAGCAGTAAGTTTAATGTGTGAGTGAGTTTGAGTTTAGCAAGCAGAGATGGTTGTGGCTGTTGAGGATTGGAAATATGAAGTACAAGAATAGATAATTGGGACCAAGAGAACCACTCGCCCTCTTCACTGGAATCGTAGATAGCCACGGATTATGAGACATCCGTTATTCTCAACCTCCACCTCCTTTTCTTTTTCTCTTAAAAAAAAAAAATTAGATATATTCTTTTTGATCGTTTCAAATGTAATTACAATTCCTTTACTAATCTTACTAGTTAATAAAATTGCATGACTATATGATTTATCTGAAAAAGGCATACAATGTCTTTTTTTTTTTGTAAGAGAATTTTAGTATATGAAATATATGTGATCCATCAAATATTGCTAACGCTCGATATCTATTACCGATCAAAATTGGACAATATTGGAATTTTTGTTTATACCAACACCATAATATCATAATATTGGGCTTTTTTTTTCTCCCCCCCCCCCCCCCCCCCATAAAATCCCGTATACTAATAAGTTTCTGAACCAATACAAAATGAAATGGATAATGTACAAGAGTGAATAGTGAACAATTCAACCCTTGGAATATATTGCAACCCCCAATTTTCAACAAAGCTTATCATTAATATTGTTTTTTATTTATCATTTAGACTTATAAAATTGTTGTGAAACCATTGTGCTCAAGTAAATCACTTAGGGGCTGTTTGGATTTTGTGAAAACTGAGTAAAATAACTCAATTTTCATTACCTATAATTCAAAATATGTGGGACCCACAGAAACCCACAGAAGAACCTTTGTTTGGGAAGATTTTTGAGTAATGTTTTCATCACTCAAAACTCTAAAAATTTAATAGTTCCCAACTGAAAAAGAGAACATGAAACCAAGAGCGCTCTCTAGAGAAGAAGAAGCTGAATTAGCTCGCAGCAACAAGAAGGTTAAGGATTGGCACCATAAGGGGTTCAAGGATTGGCACCATAAGGGGTTCAAGGATGGGCCCAGCGATCGGTCAGGCGAGAACACTCCACCATTGATTGTTCAAACCCTCCAAATGCCAACAGAACATCCTTCAAAGACACACTTATAGGCGCTATACCAGGGGCTTTTGCTAAAGCCTTCGACTTTGCTGATCAAATGGACGAGGACGAAGACTTTGATGATGACATGGCCGAAGTACCCAGGGTGCAACGGGAAGGGATGGTGGCAGTCAAGCTCACCAAAGAAACTAAAAAACGTATCAGGAAACCTTGGTCAAAAACCATCATCGTGAAACTGGTGGGAAGGTCAGTAGGTTTCAGCTACATGCAAAACAAACTCACGCAACTTTGGAGACCGACGGGGCGAATGGATTGCGTGGACCTTACCCATGGTTTCTTTCTGGTTCGTTTTTATGCTAAAGAGGATTTGGAGTCCGTGTTGGAGAAGGGGCCATGGTTCATTGGTGATTTCTTTCTTTCACTAAGACCGTGGGAACTGTTTTTTAAACCATCAACGGCAAACGTGTCCTCCATTGCAGTCTGGGTTCGGCTCCATGAGTTACCTATTGAACTGTATGAGGCTGAAGTTCTTAAAGAGTTAGGTGAGTCCTTGGGCAAAGTTTTGAGGATCAATGCGCATACGGCCATGGAGGCTCGAGGAAAATATGCCAGGCTTTGTATTCAGATTGATGTTAATAAGCCTTTGATTAATACGATCCTTATTGGACGCTTTGAGCAACCAGTGACTTATGAGGGTATTCACAAACTCTGTTTCACCTGTGGTAGAGTTAGTCACAGGGTGGAGGCTTGCCCATATACGATTCGGCGTGACAAAGATCCGGTTTCTTCGGCGGAGGATGGCCGGGATGGTGTAGCTGGCAACTCACGCAATGAGCATGAGGACCAACGACCTCCTTTTGACAGCACCACGTATAATGCTAATGGAGAAGTGGAGACAGAGGGCCAGTACGGCCCTTGGATGGTAGTGGCTAGGAAAAGACACGTTCCCAAGGGTACAAAAAAGGAGCCTAACTTGGTGGGGTCAAGCAATTCTCCCTGGGTATCTCCACCTCATAAACCTTGGGAGAAAGCCAAACACCGGGTAGAGTTGGATAACAACCACTGGACTAAATCACAAGTTCCAACACGCAAAGGGCCCAACTTCGCAAGCTCTCAATCTTTTAATGGCACTAACGGGCTAAACTCGTCTTCAAAGCCAAGTGTAAAGTCCTCAAGCCCAACGCATAAGCCCAATCCATCAACTAGACCCACACCTGCGTCAGTGAAAGGAAAGAGAGCCCTAGCGCGTGGTAATCCCTCAGGTCCCATTATGAAGAGTAGTGCCGCCCCACAGATAAAAGATGTCTTCTTCAGTTCACCCGTGTCTTCATCCAACCCTTTTCCTCGCACCTACCTTGCTTCCAAGCCAATTTCCAATGATGCCTTTGAGTTCAAATCTTCTGAGAACATTGTGGCGGGCTATAAGGATGGGAGGGGAAGTGTTAGTGTTACTGGGGATCCTCATTGCGGTACTTTGAGCGAATCTGTTGTTTGTAGTGGGAGAGCCCAACTGCAAAATCAGGGAAGTATGGAAGGTACTTTTGACGAAACTGGAGTGGGGGATGATGGTAAATCCTTGGTGGTGGATTCTGTCAAACTAGATGGCACCGGTGGAGGAACGGTTGGCAATGGCATTGATAAGGAAGACCAGATGGATTCTGAGGAAGGAGGTGGAGCTCCTACCTCTGCTTGATGTATGCCCCAACCTTAATCATCAGTGTCTCATGAATATTATAATCTGGAACAGTAGAGGTGCTCTGAAGCCTAATTTTCAGAATCATGTTCATGAGCTAGCTCAAAACCATGATCCGGCTATTTTTGTGATTATGGAAACCAGATTGGGAGGTGACAGGGCGAGAGAGATCACAGATCGTCTTCCTTTTGACGGGGCTATCCACACTAATACGATTGGGTATGCTGGTGGGCTGTGGTTGATGTGGAATTCTGACAAAGTGGAGATTCAGAGTCTGGCAAACACGGAACAGGAGATTCATGTTGTAGTTAAGGTACGCTCCTCAAACCTTAATTGGATCTTTTCTGCTGTCTATGCTAGCCCTAGGAGTGAAGAAAGAATTATCCTGTGGGAAAACCTTGCCAAAGTAGCTGATCTGCATAGTTTACCCTGGGTGATGGCTGGAGACTTTAATGAGCCTCTAATTGATGAGGACAAATTTGGGGGTAGAGGGGTTAGTATAAACCGGTCTCTCCTTTTTAAAGACTGTTTGGACAAATGTAGTATGGTGGACTTAGGATTCTCGGGTCCCAGGTACACTTGGACTAATAAGAGGGATTTTAATAATCTGATTTTGGAGAGGATTGATAGATTCTTTATGAACCCTGAGTGGTGTGTCTTGTATCTGGAAGCAAAGATCACGCACTTGCCGCGATGTCACTCGGATCACTGCCTGTTCTTCTTGAAACTAGTCCAGGCAGAGCAATATCTCTCACTAGGCCTTTCAGATTTCAGGAATTTTGGCTTTCTGATACATCCTTTCCAAATGTTGTCTCTAAGGCTTGGCACAACAATAGGGGCTTGGCTGAATCCATAGGCTCTTTTTCCAAGGAGGCCACCTTATGGAATAAGAATCATTTTGGCAACATTCATCACAAGAAGAAAAGGATCTTAGCAAGATTGTATGGCATTCAAAAGGCATTGTCTAATAGCCCTAGTGCCTCTCTACTCACCCTTGAAACCCAACTTCAACAGGATCTTGATCTTGTCTTGGATCAAGAGAGGGACCTTTGGTTGCTTAAATCTAGGGTCAATTGGATGATACAAGGGGACCGTAATACTTCATTCTACCACATGTCTACCTTAGCCAGAAGAAAACGAAATCATATAGCCTCGGTTAAGGATGAAATGGGTGAGTGGATCACCAATGATAGGGAAGTTATAGATTACTTCTGCAGGGGTTTCATCTCTCTATACACCACTTCGCATGAAACGGCCACCCGTATCCCCCATCTTTCTGTTCAGTGGCATGGCCGTATATCAGAGGAGGTTAAATGCTCCCTCAATACCATGGTGTCTAGTGAGGAAATTAAAGGTGCCCTTTGGTCCATGAAACCTTACAAAGCCCCAGGGCCTGACGGGCTGCATGCGGGGTTTTTTCAAAGATTTTGGCTCATAACGGGTGACTCTGTTATTAGGGAAGTTGAGGGGGGTTTTTGCTACTTCAAGAGTCCCGGACTATCTTAATAAAACCCTCATTGTTCTCATCCCAAAGATGCAGGGCCCGAAAATGCTAGGAAATTATAGGCCTATTAGTCTTTGCAACACGATCTACAAGATCATTACCAAGGTGATTGTTGCCCGGATTAGACCTCACTTGGATAGTATTATCTCTCCTTACCAGGCTGCTTTTATCCCGAGAAGAAAGGGCACGGATAACATCGTTATAGGCCAAGAGCTCATCCACTCCATGGGAAGAGCAAAAAGGGGAAAGGGCTATATGGCCATCAAAATAGACCTTGAGAAAGCTTACGACAAGATTGAATGGGCCTTTATTAGAGAAATGCTTTTTCAATTTAACTTTTCGGATAATATTATTGACCTCATCATGAGTTGTGTGTCGTCTGCTTCCATTTCTCTTCTCTTTAACGGGGGCTGTTTGGAGTCTTTTTACCCTTCTAGAGGTATTAGGCAGGGAGACCCCCTCTCTCCGTACCTCTTTATCTTCTGCATGGAGTATTTGGGCTATCTTATCGAGGAAAAGTGTGAAGCCAAGCTATGGTCCCCGGTAAAAGCCTCTAGAAATGGTCCTGCTTTTTCTCATATCTTCTTTGCGGATGATCTTATCCTCTTTGCAAAGGCTGATCAGGTTAATTGCCAGGCCATTAAGGAGGTCCTTGAAGTTTTTTGTAGGAAATCTGGGCTGTCCGTGAGTGAAGCAAAATCTCGGGTGTACTTCTCACCCAATGTCGATCCTGATCTAAGAGAGAATCTAGCTGACATCCTTGGTTTTCGAGCAACTCTGAATTTGGGTAAATACCTTGGCTTTCCTCTTAAGCATTCGGGTAGTAGGGGGCAGGACTTTGGTTTTGTTTTGGATAGAGTCAAAAAGAAGCTGGCTGGCTAGAAAGCAAGTTTACTCTCCATGGCGGGCAGAAGGGTTCTTATACAAGCTTCTTCTTCCACCATTCCCACCTATGTTATGCAAAATATTCTGCTTCGCGAAAAAATCCTTAAGGGCATAGATAGGGTTAACAGGAATTTCCTTTGGGGGTCTACTGACAACTCAAGGAAAATGCATTGGGTTAGTTGGGAGAAAGTCACCACCCCAAAGGATTTGGGTGGTTTGGGGCTCCAAACGGCAAAGGGCAGAAATACGGCACTTTTAGCTAAGCTTAATTGGAGATTCCACTCAGAGAGTGATGCTCTGTGGGCCAAGGTGCTTAAGTTGAAATATAGGACTAGGCGGCGTATAAATTCCAAAGACGAAAACAAGCTGCCTAGATCTCCAATTTGGAGGAGCTTAAAGAAAGGAGAACAAGTGTTCAAAGAGGGCATGAAATGGGTTCCTGGGCACGATAGCCAGCTTGATTTTTGGAGGGATAGCTGGTCAGATTTGGGTCCCTTAAGGTCCATTCTCCATGGCCCAATCCCCCTAGAAGCCTCCAACCTCAAGGTTAGGGATGTCATCTCCCCCCATGGCTGGTTGTGGTCAGCCATTCCTTTTGATGTACCCCCTGAGATCAAAGAGAACATTCAAGCTGTTCCGTTCCCAATTGCAGCGAGAAGTGTTGATAAGCTAGCTTGGAAAGGATCCTCCAAAGGTGGTTTCAGCTCAAAGGGTGCTTATAGACTTGCTACTTAACCATCAGAAGCTAATTCTTTCCCGGGCTCGTGGATATGGAAAACATGTACACTCCCCAAGATCCAAATGTTTATTTGGAAATGCATGCATAATAGTGTGGGGGTGAGGAGCTGTTTGGCCGAGAGAGGAATCCACATTCCTCTAGATTGCCCTTTATGTCACACTGAGCCTGAAACAGTCAGCCATGCCCTTCGTGATTGAAGGTTTGTCAAGTCTATATGGCAGCAACTGGGGCAGCAAAGGGGGAATCAAATCTTTTATTCCCAAGGCATCAGAGATTGGCTCGTGTCAAATGCTAAGGCCAAGGCTTCCCACAGTGTGGATGAAGTACCATGGCATATTGTTTTCCCTTTTGCTCTTTGGCTGATATGGAAACAACGTAACCAAGTGGTATTTAATCATAAAAGCCCCAACCCATGCCTCACCAAACTGATCAAGATGCAAGCAACTGAATTTTTTCTTTGTATTAATCACCCGAAAGGTAATCGTCGCATGGCCATAAAGCAGATCAAATGGGAAAAACCAGCTTCAGGTTGGTTGAAACTAAACACCGACGGGTCCTTTGATGATTTATTGGGAAATGCTGGAGGGGGTGGGCTGATCAGAGATGAACAAGGAAATTGGGTGGCGGGGTACACCAGGAAAGTGGGCAAAGCCAATAGTTTTGTAGCAGAAGCTTGGGCTCTCAGGGATGGACTCATGCTTTGCAACCAGCTGAACCTGTCAAGTGTTACTGTTGAATCAGATGCAAAAGCTCTTATTGATGCCTTGAATAACCCATATTTTAATAACTCTGTGATTTCACCTCTCTTTGACGACTGCAAACAGTTGGCTTCTCAAATCCCTCGGCTAGTGTTTAAACACATCTACCGCGAAGCAAACTCGTGTGCGGATTGGTTAGCAAATGTTGGGCGGCTGCAAAGCCTAGATTTTATTTTGTATACCAGTCCGCCTGTGGACCTAGTTCCCCTGATAGTGGCTGACTGCCAAGGATTGTATTCTGAAAGGCTCTGCCTTGACACTTTGTCTTTTTGCTAGTTTTATGATATCTTTCCCTTTTACCAAAAAAAAAAAAAAAAACTCTAAAAATTTGAGTTATAGAGATGAAAATTGAAAACATATTTGAGATGTTTTCAAGAATTGAGTTCAATGGCAAAGTTATAAAAAAATAAAGTGCCAGGACCCATTATACCTGCTTGGTCAAACTTTACTACTCTCTCTCATCGGTCATTCTCCACTTTTCTTTCTTTTTTTCTTTCTTCTCCACTTCTTTCTTTTTTTTTTTTTTTTTTTTTTTTTTTTTTTTTTTCGTTAACAGTTAACACCAAGAAGCAACTGAGTTCTACTTCTTTCTTCTTCTCTTTTTTTTTTTTTTTTTTTTTTTTCACCATTCTCATTATAGATTTTTTTTTCCTTTTTCTTTCTTCTTTAGAGAACCTTTTCTTGGTAGGTTCATGGGTTGAGATCAGTGGGTTTATGGGTATTGTGATTTGTTTTTTCTATCTCATTCACATTACTGAAAAATATGTGGGTATTGTGATTCTTGTTTTAGTTATGGCGTTGAGTTTCTGCTGGGCATAGTGTGGCGTTGAGTTTTAGCTATGGTTTTGAGTTTCTACTTCTTGTTACCGTTCCAAAGTGGAAGAAAGGTGTGAAACGGAAGAGGCCTGGGAAAAAAAAAAGATAGAGAAGGGACCATTCTGACTTAGCATAGTAAATGGGTCCCACCATTTCGTGCAAAATTTTGAGTTACAAAAAAAAAAAAAAAACAAGTTTTAATTTGAGTGAGAGAAAAAATAGAAATAGAGATATGAGTTATGAAAACTGAGTTTGAGTTATGAGATTTGAATGATGAGTAATAGTGTTTTCACCATCCAAATAGGGCTTAGAAACTTTTATTATTACTCTAGTCTCTACAACCCCCCAAAAAAAAAAAAAAAAAAAAAAAAAAAAAAATCTAAAAAAAAAAAAAATACACTTTTGTAATTACTTGAAGCCACTCCATTAGGCCCATCGTCATTTGGACGAATTTGGACATATTTCAGGTTAGACAGGTATTCTTGGATCATGCTTGGGCCACATGTTTCAAGCCCTTATTGGCCCAACCTGTTCTTTTTTCCCGTTTATCTTATCATCTTTCTATTTCGACCATTTCCTTCACCACAAATTGCTCACTTTTTTTTTTTTAAAACCCCAATAAATAAATTGCTTTGGGTCTTTTGGTTTAATATGATGGAGAGTGTGCCCGGGTAATGATTTCATATGGGTTAGTAAATACATTTGCATTTAAAAATCATTTAATTACAATATTATTTTGATAAAAAAAAAGTTATAATTTTCATGATTGCATATAAAATTTCTAATTTTTTATTATTATGTGTTTTGGGTACATGTGTGCGCACACACACATATAACCAAATATTTTTTTATTTTTGGTTAACCTCACAATATTTTGTTACATAAGTTTTTATGTCCTTAATTATAATTTTACACGTCAATATTTTAATATATACTTTTTAATTGGACTTTAATTCATTCTACAACCCTCAATTAAATGATGAAATAGTTACTTTAATATACAAACACAATCATAATAAATATATACCAAAAATTGATTGATGTCTTGATCTGATGATAAAAAAGTTATCATCAGGAGCGGACGCTATAGGTTGAAAATCTCTCTTAAAAAAAAAAACAATCATAATAAATATATATTAATAGTTGTCATAATTATAAATTTAATACTTCTATATAAAATATGATAATAATTACCTAATAATAAACAGCATAATTATTATAATTTTATATTTAATATACAAGCATAATCAATCAAAATAAATGCATGTAAATAACTATTACAATTATCAAGTTTCATATTTATATACAAAATTAAAGAAAGATAAAATAATTTTTTTTTAGATAAAATCATATTTTATTAAACTTCCTTTTGTATTACACCAGTTGTTCACTAGTGCGTGTGTTTGTATGTGTATATGGTATTACAACAATGTTTATCAGAATTAAGATCAAAATAGGTGATGATGAGATGATTTACATCATCCGACATAACTTGTAAGTCTTAACACTACCCCATAACTAAGAACTTTGTAGCTCAAATAGCATTGTTTGGTATATACAATGAAGATGTCCAAGGATCAAATCCCCTCTTGCTCCAATAATCAGATTAAAAATAAAACACTCCTCCACAAGCCACACAAAAACCAGCCATTACAATTCGTATGAACTAAAAAAAATTGAAAATATGTATACAGCTTGATGATGTAGAGGCATTTAATATGTTGTATTTAAACAAATATTATTTGTAAATTAGCAAAAAAAGAAAAAAGATAAAAGAAAAAAGATAAAAAAACTCTATTGGTTACATTTACCTACTGACCATTTTTCCTCCCTTAAGTTAAATTGAACGTTATAGTCTCTAAAAATGAACAAAATTGATCCCTCCATCAAATTTCTTTAGTTTTCTTGTCTATGTGTCTAACAAAACAACAACATGGTATTTTTTTAATTGATGGGAATAAAAAAAAATTACACATCAAAATCCATTTTTATTTGGGTTTTTCCCAAATCAAAACTAGTTTAAGCCTTAACCATATAATTCCCAAAATTCAAAAGAATGAAAAATATAATGAAAGTTCAAATAGGGTGTGAAACACCTATGAACGTTTAGACCCCAATTTACAAATTATCAACATAAGCTTATAATCAAACAATATATGTGCGGAATATGAAAATAAGCTAAACCCAAATTGGTAAAACACTCTAAATCATACTTAATCACAATCACAGCAGCAATTAAAAGGTTAAGAGTAAGAGAAGAAGGATGCAAACACAAAGATAACATGGCGATGTGTTATTGAAGAGGAAACCGAAGTCCTTGGCAAAAAACCTCTTTGCCGCCCTCCAAGCGGTCAATAATCCACTAGAGAATGAAGTTGGGATACATGAATAGCAGAAGACCCTCCAAGCCTAATCTACCCAGTGCACCTAAGCCCTCCAAGCTTCTTGCTCCAACAGGGTTATGCAGAATCTTGTCTTCTCTAGCTTACCGAATCCCGCAATCGCTCATTGCATCAACCAAAATGAATTGGTCCTTTCTGAACTGCTTCCCAAGCACCAAAATACCTTCTCACAGAAATGAGTATGGTGAGATAAGGATTTAGTTAAATGTACCTTTCAAAGATATGTCAATGGAGAGGGTGAGAGTAGAGGAATTTGGAAAATCAAAGGATGAAGATTGTGGATGAGTCAATCTTGTTTTTCTCTAGGGTTTCTCTCTCAAAATTCTCTCTAGAGACTCTCTACATTTCATGGGTATAAGGGGTATTTATAGTACGGTGTATGAGGAATGCAAAAAGTCAGTTACAACCAAATAGAGCGTTCTGGCGACTCAAGCTCGCAACTGGAACAAGTCGCGAGCTAACTGCCTGGCTAGATTGGAAGTTTTGTCTTGTAGTGCAACAGCTGGCGTGACCTTTCAGCTCCCCTACATGCTTTACATGTGTGCCACCTTTTGGCGACTCACCAGTCGCGAGATCCAGTCATGAGGCTCTTCTTGAGTACACACTCTTGAACTTTTTTTAACACTCTCTCACACATTACTCTTACATGATTCCCACATAAATATAGGGTTTCTAAATTCTGAATTAAAAGCAAATTTGGTACGGAATAAAGCCAACAAAATGATTAAATAAATTCAACCTTACATATAACTTGACATGTAGAGTGTGCAATGCAATGTCGAGCACATACATCTACTGTCCAAATTATGTATTTGAGAATTTTTGGTGGTGAGCCAATCATTTCATGCAAATCCCAACATAAATTTGAATGTGAGTGGTGTTGGGTTAAAATAGATTGACTCCGGTTAATTAATTCAATTACCCAAGTTGATTAATTAGGTTAAATTACATGCAAATCATGGAGGTACCAACAATTTTCCAAATAAACTAAATGTAGTGAAAATTAAATTGACACAGTGATTTGTTAATAAATGGGGAAAACCTCTCGCAAGGAAAAACTGCCACCGGGTGAATTTAAGGTCACTACTCCTAAGAATCCACAAATCAATAATCAAGTGGTTACAAGTATGAGGAATCTTACCACTACCCTAACCTATCCCAAAGTACTAACCTACAGTTGAACCTTCATTTCAATATCTAGTTGAACTTGATATTGTAGTAGCCTTATTTCCTTTGTTGCAAAAACCTCCAATTTGTGACTAACTCCTTTGCACGGATCCCAGCATATGACTAACTCTAGTAACTTGATTGATCGTTGTTGGTTGTAAAGTTCTTCACTTCACAAACAATGAAGATTAGGAAACACTTGGTTACAAAGCCCTAAGACACACAAAACGCAGTAGCTTTTCACCGAGTGTATGAGTTCTAGGTCTTTGTTTTTGTGTATAATGACTCTTAAATAAACCTTATATATGACTAAGATTGTAAGAAGAGAAATTCTAATCATCCAAGTCATCATGGACCGAATTTCAAATTTGGAATATCTGAAATTGTAGATCTCGATAGATCGAGCTTGTGTCAAGCTTCTCCATTAATCTTTAATAGCAATATTTGTCGAGCTTGTGTCAAGATTTAATGAAACAGTTTTTCTTCACTTGCGTCTTGGATCAACCTTTATGTCTTTAATGATATCACTTAATATGCTTGAACAACTTACTTCTTGATACATTAAACCCAACTTAGATCTACCCAATTATAAGTAAAGTACATTTTGTCAAAGGATTAACCAATTACATAGAAAATATGACCCTAACAAGTGGTAGTTTTTGAACAACTTGTAGGGTTGTATTAGAACTTCAATTTGTAATGTGTTGGCAAACCATGAACAAAATTTAGAGTCTAGATTTAGGCTGCTCAAAGTATGTTTAATTGTAAAATTGGAATCGAGTGATTACAGGATTTATTGGTCTAAATTTGCAAGGCTTGATCGATCAAAAATTAGGCTTGATCGATCGAACCTTGTGTAGATTAATTTTTTGCATAATTTTCCAACTCAGCCCAAGCCTGGTTTGATGTATAGGGTTTTATGTTTTACTCCAAGTATAAAAGGAAAAATCCTAGCTACGTTTTAGAGGTCTTTGATGTATTGTGTGTTGAATCTCTTGTGAGATCTAGAGGTGTTTATCTTCATACACACTTAGGGTTATCAAGATTCATATCAAGGACTTGGTAATTGCTTCTGTTGCTACATAAAGAATTAAAGAAGATCTGAAACTTTTGAGTGGAGTCTCAAAGTCACAAGTAGGAGAATTTGTGGTTGCAGTGGATCAAGGAAAGAAGTAGTCCGTGGGCTCGGAGCTGTCATGTGGTCGTGGTAGTAAGTTTTTTACTCGAGGTAGCAATAGGATGTTAGTCGTTTAAGTTTTATTGTACAAATTTCAATTCTTTCATAGTGGATCTGTTTTACCTTGAGGATAGTTAGGTTAAATTCTCTTTAGGTTTTTCACTAGTTTGGCTTTCTTGGGTTATCATATCGTGTGTTCTTTATATTTCCGCATTATTTACAGGATATGATTTGATTGTGTTAACTTAGATCTGAATAATTTATATAATCACTTGGCTAAATAACTAGGTTAAACAACTTGTGCTTTAAGAGGTCTAAAAACGTACAAGTGGTATCAGAGCAGGCTAGCCCTTGTTGCTAGATCTTTTGGTCTAAGAGTTGATCCTTGACCTCTATTGTCATGGAACACGGTCACTTTCTTGTGATCCCACCTCACTTTGATGGGAACAACTATGCCTACTAGAAAGTAAGGATGAAAGTATTTCTGAAATCTATTGATGAGAGGGTTTGAAATTCCATTGAATACGGATGGGAGAAACCGACTATTCTTGTAAGCGAGTGGTCAACTTCTCAGAAAGAAGCACCCGCTTTTAATAGCAAAGTTATGAATGCTATTTTTAATGCTGATTCTATGGAGGAATTTAAGAGGATCTCAAATGTTGAGGTTGCTTACACTGCATGGAATATTCTCCAAACTGTGCATGAAGGCATAAAGGCAGTTAAAATTAACAAACTGCAGCAGTTAACTACTAGATTTGAAAGTATTAGAATGTTTGATGATGAATGTTGTAATGAATTCTATGCTAAACTGAATGATATTGTTAATTTTGCTTATAATTTGGGTGAAATTTATGATTAACCTAAGATTGTTAGGAAGATCCCTATATCATTGATTAAGGACTTTAGACCCAAAGTGACTGCCATTATTGAAAGTAAGGATGTGGACCCCATCCTTGTTGATGAGCTTCTAGGATCTCTTCAATCCTATGAGTTAGACCTACCTAAGACAAACAACTCTAAATCAATGACTCTTAAGTTAATTGATGATGTTGATGAGAATGGATTTGAAGGTGAACTCTCTTCTACAGAGATTGCTTATCTTGCCAAGAACTTTAGAAACTTTCTTAGGTACAATAACAGAAGTGCAAGAGGTAAAAACAATTCTAAATCTAGAAATTGTAAGAGGAATGAACCCACTAAAGTGAACAATACTGATAAATCTAAATAGAAAGTAGGTCAAACTTCTAATAATTCTATAAGTCAACAATGTTTTGGTTGTCAAGGGTATGGTCATGTGAAATCAAAACGTCCTACATTCTTGAGATCAAAGGGTAAAGCTATGACTGTAACCCTTAGTGATGATGGAGTTTTTAATCATGAGTATGGTAGTGATAAGGATGAAATCTTCATTGCTTTCACAGCTACTGCTATAGTTGATGAAAGTGTCGTGGTTGAAGAGAGCTCTTCTGATGGAGAACTCTTTGAATGTGCTGATTTGTAAGAAGCTTGTAATAAGCTTTGCAAGGTTGTTGCAAAAGATGCTAAGAATGTTGACTTAGGTTTGAAGAAAATTAATTCTCTTGAGCTTGATAAGAAAAATTTATTGTTAAAATTGTTTGATGATAATGAATTGATTGATAAGATGAAGATTGAAAACATGTTGCTTGATAAGATAAAGAACTTAGAATTAGAACTATCTACTGCTAGAGAACAAACAAATAGGTCTGCTAGTTCTAAACTTGATCACATATTAAGTATTCAGAAGTCTCTCTTAGACAAAACTGGTCTAGGTTTTACGGATAGTATCTCTGTATCTGAAACTCATTCCACAAATTTTGTTTCTTCTTCTGAACCCCCTAAGAGTGAGATTGTCAAAGTAGTAGAAGTTACACCACCATCTAGGAAGATTATGGTTGATCTTAAAGAGTCTAAGTCTAAGCCTAAGAATTCTAACTCTCCTAAGATTAAGTTGCATGATAGACCTGTGTGGGTTTGTCATTTTTGTGGAAAGATTGGACATATCCACCCAAACTATTTCTGTTTTGGTTTCTTTTTGTTTTTAGGATTTGCATTGCATAATGTTTATGCATTTCATGATAGGTTTCTTTTGTTTTTTTTTTTTAAATAAAAAAAAAAAGTAAAAAAAAGGAGAAGGAAAGATGTGTTTTGCATAATTTATTTTGAATTTAAAATCAAGATTGGCCATATTATCTTTACATAACATGTTTGTGTACCTTGTTTAGCTTGGATGGGCTTATTATACTGCACTTTGCTAGTTTTAGCTATGTAGTGCATGTTGTGTGGGAGTTGTTTATAGTTTTCGATTACTTGATCTTGATTCTGAAGTCACATGCTTTTGATTGTTTGGACTTGAACTTAATGAGAAAGGCATAAATAACCATCTTACTATTGTTTACTAGCCAATCATGAACACCTTAGTGCATATCATAAGATTTTGTGCTTGAGAAAATGTAGCATATGCACAAAAAGAACATAAGGTGTAGCCTCAGATTAATGCTAAACTTGTTTTGTATATTATTGGGCTATAATAAATTTACAAATGAATTGAAATTGGTTTGTACATTATCTGGCTAATCAAATACTTTCACATTGCTTAAAATTGGTGTGTACATTATGAGGTAAAACAAAAAACTCACATGATTGCAAGCTTGTATTTTAGGAGATGTACAACCTCCAAACCATCAAATATACAACTAGTTGAATTAAGTTTCATTCTCCATGTATTCTTTACGCATACTTATTCAATCTCCAAAATAGGACTATTCATGCCTTTTGCAAATCACTTGTTTATCCTCCATAAAAGTGCTATCCATGCCTTAATTACAAACCACTTGTTCAGCCTCAAAAAAAGTGCTATCCATGCCTTAATCACAAATCACTTAAATGATTTCCACCCTAAAAACAATAAAAATTTGTAAGAAAATCATGCTATAATCATCACACAAATTTTTCCATATATCCATATGAATGGTAAATCAAATTAAAGACCTTAATAAAATTAAATGATAACGTTGCAAGACAGAACCCTATAACTATAGCAACAACCAAAATTTGAAAGATACATTTATAGTCATATCTCATTGATAGTCAACCCAAAATTATGCAACATAGAATAATTTACCAAATAATCACCTTTTTGGTCAAATAGTCTTAATAAAGTATAAGCTAAAAGTTTGACATGGTTTGTGCATCAGCAAATTAAGCAATCATCACAACAATATCATACTCACAAACAAATACCCAACACTCCAACCAACACCATCACAAAAAAATAATACCCAACACTCCAGCCAAAACCACAACCATTTTAATCCAGATTTTTTTTTCAAAATAACATAAATTTGCAAACAATTTCATTAGTTAACAAGGTTTCAAAACTATTTAGCAAACTAACATCTCGAGTGCAAGAGACTCGATTTTGGACTATACAAATTGAGTTTGTAAGGCTCAATTTTTTGGCGTTCTTCTTCCCATGAAGAACAAACACAAACTACGAAGGGTTCAACAAACCCAAACTACGAAGGCAAAAAAAAAAAAAAAAAAACAAACCAATGATCAAACCTAGGTGGCGACGGTGAAGGATCCAAGTGGCGGTGATAGGTTTGTTGATGTTTCTCTCTTGATCTTTGGGTGGGTTTTTTTGATTCTTGTTGATGATGTTTCTTTCTAGGTATTTGGGTTTCTTGATTGTTGATGTTTCTCTCTAGATTTCGTTGGTTTGTTGACAGAGAGAGTTAAGTTAGTGAAAAATCGTGATGTTTCTCTCTGATACTCTGGATTTCGTTAGGTTTGTTGTTGTTGATGGAGCGTTGTTGCGTTTGGATTCTCTGGATTTCCTCGGGTTCGTTGGGTTTGCTGAGAAATCGAGTTCAGTGGACTCGATTTAGCATCCAAAATCAAGTCTATTGCACTCGAGATGTTAGTTTGTTAAATAGTTTTGAAAACGTGCTAATTAACAAAATTGTTTGCAAATTTGTGTTATTTTGAAAAAAAAAAAATCCTTTAAACCTCCCAAAATCATACCCAAAACATAACCAAGGATTGACAACAGAGCAAAAGAGAGATTTAAATATAATAATTGGTGTATATACTTAAGATTGATTGGACAATAGTGCCATCATCTCTTTTCTCATCTCCTTCCTTATCTCATCTCTCATGCATTGTTAAAGTTCCTTTATTCGTGTTTTCCTCTCAAAACTTTCAGTTGCAATTCTTGCCTCCCTCTCAGCACTTTTAAAGGCGATTCTTGCCTCCAAATCATCTACTAGATTATCTATTGCTTCTATTTGCATTTTCAGATTTTCCATTTCACCATTTAATTCATCATGTACACGTTGAACAGCGGTTGGAGGTTTCGCCTTGTATCCTCGCCTGTGAACATAGTTTGGCTTAAGACCCACAATGGATTGGAATATTTCATCACCCTCATTGCCATACAAAAGCTGTCATTCTTCAACTTTTACCTAAGCAATCTTCTCTTTAATTTCACCCTTATTTTGTTAAAATTAATACAAGCTTTGAATAATATCATCATCTCAACAATGCTTTGCTTAACTTTTTTTTACATATTTGGATTATAATAAAATTCTATTAATAGGATATCACTGTTTTCACTGAGTGTTTAACTTACCACTATCATACTTTAATAACATAAACGTGAAATCATAAATTTTAGATGATATTTCTATAAGCCAACTAAACATTTACATTTTTCTCAAAAAAAAAAAAAAAAAACTTTTACAGGAAATTACAAATTTTTTATGCCAACTCCAAGCCAATGTAGAAACAAAAATTATGATTAAAAATTTCAGCAAAAAAATAAATGATTAAACAAATAATCAACTTATTACACCACCCTTTTTTTTTTAAGAAGATATTACACCACATAATAACTAATTTCTAATTTATGTAACTTTTTCTCTATAGTTTAAATTCTCCATCCCCTTAATTTTGTATTACATCATTAATTTAACAAAAATCTCTTCAAGTTATTGCAACATTATTTCTTGTTATTACTTTAAAATATATTGGATATTTTATATAAGTTTTTCACATAATAGCTTAAAACATTATCTACGCATCGCACGGAACTATGGCTAGTAATAATAATAATAATAATACAAGATTTGAAGGAGATTGACTACGTTATAAGAATCTTCTAAAAAAAAAAAAAGCAGTTAAGATCAAGATATGAAAAAGAAGAATAACTACGTTATATCTCTTATTGAGGTGGTAATGTTACATGGAAGTGGCAAACTCTTACTATTTGGTGCAATCAGTGAGCTTGAAGGAGAGCATCATTGTTTCCATATCAAACCCAATCAAAGAATTAGCTTGAACAAAGTTGCCATATATACCACCACCATTAGAACCTTGCATTGCAAAGCAGTAAACCCCATCCTTAGGTGGAACGAAGGTATGCATAGGCTTTAACTGCATGTTCGCATTCTCAAAATGGACAGTCAATATTGGTCCTTCAAGATTAGTTTTAGTTCTATAACAAAGCCGTGTCCCCAAATCAGGGTCATTCTTAATGGGATCCATTGCAATTTGCTTCTGCACTTCCGCTGCCAATCGGTCGTAAAAATCTTGTGGCAAAACTGTTGGTGGTGTTCCTGAATCCAGAAACATGTTGCCCTTAGAAATACCTAAAGGATTAAATGGCACATTTACGTCTCCGACACTAATTGCTTCTATTGTGACAAAATAGGGGGTCTTAAAATCTTTGGCTACTAAAGGTGATGAAACCACACCATCACCCACTACTTCACTACCATTGCCAGAACTTATCTTGCTTGCAATACTAGGATCAGTTACGTCGGCACCAAATGGCAAACAAGCAATGAGAAAACCTCTTGCTACCAAAGGTGGAACCAATTTGTGAAACAAGGGATACAGGCCCTCCTCCTAACCCAATGATTCCCATTTCACATTCATTCAAAACCCCAGTATTGTTGTGTCCACACCCGAAAGCAATGTCTACAGAAACTGTTTCCCCTGAGATAGAAGTCATGGTGACTTTTTCTTGGGCAAAAACACCTTTGGTTGTGGAAGAATCTAAATATCCATTAGTGTAACTGCAAGTATTTTGAGAACAATTGCCAGTGTTTATAAGACAACATTGTTCTGATTCACAATAAATGTCAGTATATGTGGCGGACTTTAGAGCATCAAACGTGGGATTAGTCTGATAGTAGCAGCCATCACATGGTACACATTGTGTCCACACAAGGTCACTACCAGTATCAGCAATGCCATAGATGTCTGCCGGTGGAGTTTCAATTGTGAGCTTCATGAGATGCTCACCTTTGTTGGGTAATAGTTGTGATTGAGCGGCATTTGTATAGTACTTGTCTACACGACTGGTAATAGTTTTGTCAATATTGTAGAAGGGAGATTTTGGAGAGTCTCGGCTGATTAGCTCGACAGTAAAGCCACCAGTGCTAGCAGCTGTAGCGAAAAAGGCATATAAGATAATTTGAGAGAATAAAGGCAACAAGGAAACGTGGATGAAACATGACACTACTAGCCATTGAATTTGAGGAGTAGGGAGAGAGTCACACAGTGGAAAGTTTTACATACACTTCATCTAATCCTTAATAATTGTACTATCTTTAAATTGAATTTGAAAGAGTAATACTACGTCGATAATAAGAATTTTACAACAAATCTAAGGTGACCAAACACTATTTTGATAGGTAAAAAAGTAATATTTGTAGTAGATACATATTAGAATAAGTAACAATCTGTCACCTGAAATCAATCAATATCAATATATATATATATATATATATATATATATAAGCTGAAGAGTAATACTACGTCGATAATAAGATTTTCAAAACAAATCTAAGGTGACAAAACACTATTTTGATAGGTAAAAAATAATATTTGTCGTATATCCATATTAGAATAAGTAACAATCTGTCACCTAAAATCAATCAATATCAACATATATATATATATATATATATATAAGTTGAAGCCTAGTATTTATTATTACTACGTTTATATTGCACCACTTCATACACGATGTCATTGGTTACATAATCAATCTTTTTCTTATTTATTTTTTATTCCTAAACACAAACACACACACACACACACACCACTGAGAGAGGTGGCCTAGTGGTCTTGGAGTGAACGTGGGAGCACCAGGTCCCATGTTTGAGTCCCAATAGGCGAATTGTGGGATTCTGTCTACATCTAGCCTAAGATTCTAGCTCTCTCGTGGGGCTAGGATGAGGTCTGTGGTCACCCATGACCACAATGACTATGACTTAATTCAACATTCTTTGGCGGTGGTCTCCCTATGGTCATGCTAAAGGGGGTGAGTCAATATATATATATATATATATATATTGACTTTACAAATTCAACTTTGACGGTTTTAATTTTATATATAACTTTGCAGTTATATATTCTCCTACATTAATTTAGATATTTATACCTACACAATAAAATCAATGAATAATCTAAAACCACAAACACTGTCTATACGTATATATCTCTATGCTATTATATAATAATGGAAACTTTGTAATAAGTTTTACAAAGCTGATTCTCAAATGTGTGTGTGTGTGTGTGTGTATATATATATATTTATATATAAAGCTTTTTTTGTGCCACGTCATTAGCATCCTTTCTTATTTTTTAGTTTTTGCAATTTTTACTTTGTTTAACCTTTCATCTTCTTCAACCATTGTCTTTTTAGTTCAATTTTTCATCTCCTCCAATCATTGTCTTCTTAAATTTTTTATTTGATTTCCTTTATATATTTTTAAATTTTATCCTTTTTAACTTTTTAAATTCCACCGTTTCGCTTTTTTCAACCTTTCATATGCTTTTATCCTAACTCCTTCATCTTAATTTTCTTATAAATTTCTTTTTACTTCATTTCTACCTCCCTCCCATATTCCTTCCAAGTTGTTCACGGCAAAAAGGTCAATACTCTCTCTCTCTCTCTCTCTCCAATTTTGTTTCTTTTTTGGTGAATTTGTTTATTGTTTCAACTATTTTTTTTTTACCGTTAATGCATGGTTATTTTTGTTGTTGTTGATTAAATTGTCACATCACATTTGTTTCTCTTTTATAATATGTAGATAAAGAGATTTTTCTCCAAATCAAGTAGGTCAAATCAGTTTATGTTGTTGCTTGTTTTTGGTCAACAACTCTGACAGAATTCAAGAACTCAATCAACTTTTGTTTTGCTTCAAATTCAAATAAACTCCTTTTTTCTTTTTCTTTTATTGGTAAAAGGGATTTTTATAAATAGCAATTAAGTTTAAGGCTTTAAGCCGCAGGGCTGTTACAGCATATAACTTGTTACAAAATAGACCAGAAAGTTTTTTCTTGTAGGAAAATTATTATGTACTCCCGGAGTACCATAAATGCGTACTCTCTCCTCTCACATGAATGGTGGGTCCTACTAATTAAATTCATGGTTGGACTCATATGAAGGAGGGAGTAGTACCTAATAATTTTCCTTGCACCAAAGGCTAAGATAACTCCACATGTGGAGAGTTAACAATACCAAAATCATGTTAAAGGCAAATTGCTTTCCTGGCCAACGCATTAGCAACCATTGATGCATAGTCAACATAAGACATCTTTGCTGGACAGTAGACATACTATTGATTTAGCATCAAGTTCAATAAAATAAACTTTTTGACTATATAGATTGTACGTTTTTAGATCCTTGTAAACTAGATTGTTTAACCTAATTAATTAACCAAGTGAACACTTAAGTTTATTATTTAGATCTAGGTTAAAACAATAACAATCATATCAGGTAAGGTAGTAGAAAAATAAAGAACACAATAAAACCAGGGGAGAATTTAACCTAGTTATCCTCAAGGTAAAACAGCAAATCCACTATGAAAAAATTGAAGTTTATCAATAGCGACTTAGACCACTAACATCTTATTACTACCTCGAGTAGAAAACTTACTACCACGACCACATAATAGCTCCGAGTCCACGGACTACTTCTTTCCTTGGCCTTTGCAAAATACAAACACCCACACTTGTGACTTTGAGATCCCACTCAAAGGTTTAGCAACACAAAGACTCCTGTTTGTGACTCCAAGACCACCTTTGAAGGTTTAGATCATCAGCACTTTTGATGACTAGAGAAGGCAACAATTTCAACAACACCGGATCTTGAGAATCTTCAAGCAATAACACCGGTAGAAGACATGAAAGAGCTTTTTGATTACAAAACCCTAAATACCAAAGAGGCACACTCTTCTCTCTTTGAAAAGCCTTATAAAAACGTGCTTAGGGTTTCCTTTATATACTAGGAGAAGTAGATCTGAAACTCTAATCCTTAATGGGCTTGAACTGCTGTATGGGCTTAATTAAAATTCTGTAGATATGACTTTCGATCGGTCGAGCCTGTTTCTCAATCGGTCGAACCAGACAGTTTCTGAATTCTTCTTTTTGCAGCTTACTTGTTCTTGAATCTTGACTTGAATCACCTTGAGCATCATCTAATAATACCTATAGACTCTAGGATCTATATCTAGACAAGTTTGTATTCATGATTTGCCAATTGATCTAAACTTTTAGAACATAACATAGATTTTGGGAAATCTAGATATGAGTACATTGTTTAATTTTATGCCAAATTATCTATATCTATGGTTCTATACTACTATTTAAGAAGATTATTATATTTTGGATGGACATTTTGTCAATTCAAAAATATCTCTACACCTTACATTTAAGCAGAGACAAAATTGAAGGACAATCTGGTAAAAATTCATTTCTAACTCCCAAGTACAATATTACCTACAAAATAGGACCACTCTCTCCTTTATTTTTGTTGATGCCTACTTTGGTAAGAAGACCCAATAACAAGAAGAAGCCCAACGATAAAGAAGGGAGTAAGAAAGAAGAATTAGCAAAGTGAGAAGAAAACCATTAAGCCCGAATAATGGCAGGAATAATGGTCCACAGGCCTGTAAAATGGTAGAAAGGCCCCAAAGAAAGCAAACGGGCTCAAGGGAGCCCAAACAAGGAAGTAGTAAGCCCATGGGAATTATAAGAAATGGAAAGCAAGAAAAAATGGGCCGGAAGAGCCCAAAGAAAGGAATTAGTAAATGGGGTTGGTACAAAGGCCAACAAGCCCCGAAAGTAAATGATATAGTAATTGGGCTAGGGAAGCCCATAAGACGTAGCAAAAGTCCATGAGAATGTAAGAATGGAATGAGCCAAGGATGCACAAAGGAATAAAGAGGATCGAGGCTGCCCAAAGGAGTAAAATGAGCCAAGGAAGCCTAAGATGATATGAGGATTAACCTAGCAGAAGCACTGGGCAACGTGAACTGAATAAAAGAAAAGTGCATGGTAGGCCTAAAAGAGGCCCAGCAAGCACAAGTCAAGTGGTAACATGACAGAAGCAACGGAATGGCGTGGTAGGAACATTAGTTGGCCCACAAACTAGAAGTAAAGAAAGATAGGGGCTGAACTGAAGGAAGAAGGGCTTATTCCCAAACAAGCACTACAACAAAATATATTTTTAGTGACGAAAATTAGTGAGGATATATTTTTTGTCACTAAATATATAGATTTAGCAAAGAAATAAGGATTTTGTCACTAATAATGAAAAAAATTATAAGATTTAGTGACAAAAAGTAATTTTTGTCGCTATTGGTGATTTGAAATATGGGTGCCAGTGGGGAAAAATTTGGCACGAACTTTAATAATCTATAGTAACGAAATATTTCGTCACTAAAAGCTGAACTTTTTAGTGACGAAACATTTTGTTGCTGTAGGTGTTGCTATGAATAGTATTAGTGACGAAAATCATTTCGTCGCTAAAAGGAAGAATTAGTGACGGAAAAAATCGTCGCTAAATTAATTATACAAAAATTGGTTTTTATTTCACAGTTTTGGCGACGAAATTAGAATTCGTTGCTAAAAGTTTGCTATAGCGACGAAATCTAAATTTCGTCTCTAAAACTCATAACAAAATCTGTCTTATTTGGTGATGGAATTGTATTTCGTCGCTAAAAGTATGTTATAGTGACGAAATTAGATTCATCACTAAAAGCATAACAAGAATTTGGGAACTTTTGCTACGAAAAATTAGGCAATAGTAACAAAAAATTTTTGTTGCTAAAGGTGATAGTATAAATATATCTATTTAGATTTTTTGCTCAAACCCTAACATTTTTTTTACTTTCTTTGCGCCATTCGCTCTCACTCTCGCTCTCTCTCCGTCGTTCTCCCTTTGCCGCCAACGAGGAGCTCCCTAGCTGCCACTGCCGAGCTCTCTAGCCACTATCGTCAAGCTCCCAAGCCATCGTCGATCAACTCTCCTTCTTTATCTCTCCCTAGCCATTGACGTCACGATTCGGCCTCGGCGACTCCACCAGTTCGTTTCTCCAATTTCAGAAATTCCTCTTTTTTTATTTATTTTTTATTTTTTATAAATCTTTTCCCAATTTAACACTTTCTTTCTTTCATTTTGTTTGTCATCCACAGGGTGTTTGTTGATCCAAGATGGAGTCATTGCATTGCCACTGTAGTTGGTAGTAGAGGTGTTGATAGATCATATTACTGAAGGTAAGGTTTTGATTCATACATGTAGTTGGTAGTGGAGTCATTGCATTGCCTTGTTTGTTTGATTCATACATGTGGATATAGTCACAACAATCTTTGTGGGTCTATTCCTGTTGGGTCAAGGTTTGATCACCTTGAAGTGGTGTCGATTATGAACAATGATTGCTTGTGTGGAAATCCATTGAAGACTTGTTAATTTTTCGGCCAATTTATCGGATTTAGCTTCACAAGCAATATCAGGTTATTGCTTAATATGTGTTTTATAACTGTTATAACTTATAGGTGTTTTTGTTTTTTTAATGTTTAATATAAGGTACTTTTTAAAAGCAATTTTGTAAGGTTTTTTGTCTTTTTGATAGACAAAAAAGGTAAGGCACTTGCATGCACGTGAAAATCAGTTTGATATTGGCAGAAAGATTCCAAGTTATAGCGAGCAAATGAGCATGGATTTCATACTTGGTATATATTATATAGTATAATATAGTTTGCATTGGGATATGAAATTTCATATATATATATATATATATATATATATGAACCTGATGTTCTCCTCAATGAGTTGATTTTGAAATAGAATATCAAATCTTGCTTTACCTTGTATTTAAAAGAAGCGAAATCAAATTTTAGTCTGTAAAAGTGTTAGATAGATTATACATATCAATTAACTAATTTTAGTTTCAGCGGTTCTTATTATTTATTATTATTTCTTTTGATTGGCAAGTTCCCAGTGACTTTTTATTTAATTTTTATATTATTTATTTTTAACTTTTATATGCTCTTTGGGAATATATATGTATTTGATTTGGTTTTTCTTTTTAGTATAATTATGATTTGATTGATTAATATTGGATTTTAATTACGCATTTGAATTCTCTACGAAAGTCATGTTTTTTGGCAGTACTAATAACTTACAAGCATAGTAACTTTTTTATTTTTTTGGTTTTGGCAAGCAACTCATTATTTTTTTGTGGTCACTTTAGATTTCTTTGGTAGAGGTGTGTGTTGGCTTAAGCATAGTAAGTAATTTTATATTAAATTTTTGTAAACATTATATTTTGGAATGTTAATAATTGGTATTGGGGTGGGTTGTTGTGTTGGAGCAAACGAATAGCTATCATTGTATTATAATGTGGTTTAAATTCATATTGGGAGTGTTTTTTTTTTTTTTTTTTTGGGAATTGTGAATGAATATTGTTGAATTATATGTGATGGATATTACTTAATTGTTTTTAATACTTGTAAGCATTATATATTGTTTTGTTGAAAATTGATATTGTGGTGAGTTATTGTGTTGGAGCAAGCGGGTGGCTTGCATGGTGATATAAGGTGGTATAAATTGATATAGAGAGTGTTTGATTGTGCAATGTATATTTTTTTAAATATTAATATAGACAATAGCATTCATGAATTAGAAAAGACTTTATCTAAGTAGATTATAGACTCTTAGATGTTAGAATACATTATGCATGAGTTGTCTTTTTTTTTGAGATGTTTTCTGCTTAAATACTTATATTGAGCATCATGCTATAACATTGAGCATTATATGCTATTGCTAGTAGTGATGATATAGCTAGTAAGTGTATTGATAAACTTTTTATAAATTAGACTTTTCTTTTGCAGGTTAAATACTCATTGTTTGTCAAAATTTTGGATTTTTTCTTAAAGGTGTACGCTTAGCTTAAGCATAGTAAGTAAAATTTGTTTAAATACTTAAAAAACTCTATACTTGTGATGTTGATGATTGGTTTTGTGGTGGGTTGTTGTATTGGAGTAAGCGGGTGGCTTGTATGGTGTTATAAGGTGGTTTAAATTTATATTGGGAGTGTCTCTTATTTTTTGGAATTGTGAATGAATATTGTTGACTTAATTAATTGTTTTTAATACTTGTAAGCATTATATATCGTAATGTTGATAATTGGTTTTGTGGTGAGTTGTTGTGTTGGAGCAAGTGGGTGGTTTGTATGGTATTATAAGGTAGTTTAAATTTATATTGGGAGTGTCTCTTATTTTTTGGAATTGTGAATGAATATTGTTAACTTATATGTGATGGATATTATTTAATTGTTTTTAATACTGGTAAGCATTATATATCATGATGTTGATAATTGGTTTTGTGGTGAGTTGTTGTGTTGGAGCAAGCGGATGGCTTGTATAGTATTATAGGGTGGTTTAAATTTATATTGGGAGTGTCTCTTATTTTTTTGGAATTGTGAATGAATATTGTTGACTTATATGTGATGGATATTATTTAATTATTTTTAATACTTGTAAGCATTATATATCGTGATGTTGATAATTGGTTTGGTGGTGAGTTGTTGTGTTGGAGCAAGCGGGTGACTTTCATGGTGTTATAAGGTGGTATAAATTGATATTGGGAGTGTTTGATTGTGCAATGTATATTTGTTTAAGTATTAATATAGACTTGTGCATTCATGAATGGGATAGAATTTTATCTGAATAAATAAAACAAAGACATTAATTAAGACTTTCCCTTTGTTATAAAGCCCCCCCTTCACCCCCATCTTGCTCTTCAATTAATCCATCTCTCTCTCTCTCTCTCTCTCTCTCTCTCTCTCTCTCTCTCTCTCTATATATATATATATAAGGTGGTATAAATTGATATTGGGAGTGTTTGATTGTGCAATGTATATTTGTTTAAGTATTAATATAGACTTGTGCATTCATGAATGGGATAGAATTTTATCTGAATAAATAAAACAAAGACATTAATTAAGACTTTCCCTTTGTTATAAAGCCCCCCCTTCACCCCCATCTTGCTCTTCAATTAATCCATCTCTCTCTCTCTCTCTCTCTCTCTCTATATATATATATATATATATAAGATCACGAAATAATAACAAATAAAGAAATAAATGAATGGGAATGGAAGAGTTATCAAGAAATAAATCCAAAATATAATATGAATATCAGGATTCAACATAAATAATTGAATGAAATTAATGATAGGTTGATATTGAAAATAATGCAATAAATTTGATAACTATAGCGGTATAACCTGCCAACTTATGATTTGATAAAATGTAACTTACAACAACTGATCGGCCAACTTGGCTCTGATACCAAAAGGGGGGTAAGTTACATGTATTGGGGATCAGTAGCCGATCGGGGCTATCTGATTACAAACTGGAGGCTGACTGAGGCCATCTAGTTACAAATGTAAGACTGATTGGGGAATTACAAGTGTAAACTGGGGTTGCCATTTGATTACAAGACTAAGGGTTGTAATAAGAAGGGAAATTTGAGGTAGTTTTTCTATAACTAGACCTGCAACTGAACTTGCTTTAGAATGGAGTAGGAGCTGCCTTATATAGACTAGAGGGAGCCTTGGATCCTCTGAAGATTGCTGAAAATTCGAAAGAGTAAATGCTTTTACTGGGGTGAAAACCTTTTCCACCGAAAACAAATAGTACTTCTGAATTATTGTGCTGGGTACTGTTCATGAATAGTGACTGGTATTGTTCATGAATAGTGTCTTGTCTTTTATCTGCTTCTTGTTGGCTGAGTGCGGAGACTGTTCATCAACAGTGACTGGTGCTGTAGATGAATAGTAACTTGTCTGGGGATACCGTTCTGAATAATGACTGGTGCTATTTAGAATAACCTAATTGCTATCCAAATTGTAGCCATCATGAGGATCCTGGGAGTCCTGGAATAATGGGTCATTTGGATTGAAATTAGCTGAAGCTTCGGTAGAGGGAGGAGAACCTTTTCTTCTGACTCTAATTGCTCTGACTGGAGGAGGGAAGTTCTAAGCCTGTGATTGATGACTGGACCAATCTTAGAACTTACAATCCTTATAACCAGGAGAGGACTAATCTGTATCGGGAGCATCTGATGGGTATCCATCATAATCCCATGGGGGATTGTAGTTACAACTATGTTCCCGAAGAGTAGTATACTGATTGTAGAAACCATAGTAGACTAATGGTCCATACTCAGGTTTTCGCTTGATGAACCTTCTGGGGTTATGGTTTCCTTGTCTTTGGAGATTAGGGATGGAGGTGATGTATGGCCTAGTAGTAAAGACTAAAATCCAACCTGTGGTACTTATGAAATGATAGTTTTTCCATAGGTCTTTGATTGTGTCAACGATCTCATTGTTAGCATGGTTTCTCCAACAATCCGCAAGAGCATGTGGATCTCTGTAGGATAGATGAGAATTTCCTTCAAACTAGGGGCCTTGGTGGGAGTACCCATTGATGAGTACTAGATGTCTTGCTAGTTGTACAGTCATCCAATTGTCTCTTTCCCATTGCGGGTGTGTGCTCCAGCATCCGATAGACACAAAAGGACTTGCTACTTGCTCAACCACCTTTTTAATGATTTGGGGAAACTGACTGACTTGGTTATGGCTTGTTAACTTTATTTCTTTGATAAAGCCATATTCAAATATTCTGGAGAGCCAGTAAGGTCCCATGTCATCTTCTTCATCCGGACCATCTTCATAATCGATGAGGAGGTTTGGGAAAGGGCGTTCTTTTTCATACACTCTGAGACTGCACCCAAAGTGTTCTTCCCAAGTTTCTTGTGCAAAGATATCCCTCGTATCATTGAATTATTAGGGTCTGGATAAGGGGTTGTGACCAATACTTTGAAATGCTTGAACCATTGGTTGATTGATTCAAACATAGCCTTGCTTCCCAAAATACTAGTTCGTATTTCAGTAGGCAAGTTGGCAACTGCACTTCTTAGCGAGGCTTGGGTCTTAAGACATAGCCTAGCATAATCAGTGCCCATTATAATATTCTTATCCTTTGAATGGATTTTCTCTTTGCCAGTGAGTAGACTGGTGATGGCTTAATTTCTTTCCTCAAGGTTTACTAGGTGAATTTCTAGTGCTTTGAGGGTTCTTTGGAAAAGGCCATTGTGTTTTATGGTGTAGGCTGAGTGAAGGTTATTAAGGATAGTTTTTATGGAGTATGGTAAGTTTGTATATGCTCCATCATTGAATTGTAATTCCTTGGATAAAACTTCCTGCAAAACAACAGCCATGTCACTACTGGAATACGTCACCTTTGCTGGGACACATTCCTGAAGGGACGTTGATCCTCTTTGGTTTCCCTTAGAGGATGCACCTTCATGCATTACAAAAGACTGTCCTGCTGGATGCCTTCTGTCTTGAGGATAGCCTTTCACAGGTGCTTTCTCCTTGTTCCTCGTCTCTGCCGAAGAAGTCATCTTCCACTTAGTAGTGGTATTATATTTTATTTGCTCCTTTCTTTGTTTAGGAATATCTGAACAAGTAAAGCAGTTTCTCAAATGAATGCTTGGTGAAATATTTTAAAAAACAGGAAATGCTATGGAGCAAATTCTTTTATGCAAAATGCATGAGTTGAAATATGACGGTTTTTTGGGTGGAATGGGGCCAAGAGAATCATCAACTGAATATGGGGTGATAAAAACAGATGGGTCAGGGTTCTTTGCCTGGCTGGTATCGTATGTTGGATATTTGGTTTTGGCATTAGTAAGGTTAAGGGTCTTGGAGACGGAGACTTCCTGGAGGTTCAATCTACATTTTACTGCCACTTGCGGATGTCAATCTTTCCCTAGTCTTTTGAAGTACTTGGAGGGAATGATCCTTCTTGAATGTAGTTGAGATCTACGCCTGAGTCTATCAAGGCTACAACCTCAAATTCAAAATCTTTGCTAATGACAATCCTGACTTTGGAGTGCCATTTCTGGAAGTTAATCCTACTGATGGTTTCTAAGAACTTCTGACTGGGTTTTTCTTCCTAAACCATATTTGCTATGGGGTTAACTGATTCTTCATCATCTGAAGGGTTTTGAAATGAGGGACCTTCCTCATTACCTTGATGAGAAGTACTTTCTAAATTCTTAATTCTTTGATCAAATAGAGTGTTATCAACCTTAAGAATGGTTAATTCTTGCCTAAGGGTTCTAACCTCAAACTTGGTTTCCTTGATTTCGTTTTGAAGGTTGTTGACCGTGACTTCCTTCTTAGACCTGGAGAACTTATCATAGATTTTCTCTAAGTCTACTCTGGGTTCACGAATCCTTTGTTCGGGCTTACTGGTTTCCCTAACTAAGGTTGCATGGAATGCACTAAGTTTCTGGGCTTTAACTACTGGGTCCTCGATTTGTTCTATGAGATCTAGGAGTAGTTCTTCTTGCTTGCTAAGCACACTAACCCGTTTACTGAGAACATTGATAGTTTTGTTCCTACAACAACTATCTTTACAAGCGAAACCAATATCTGGGCCACTAGAGGAATCTGAGTCTCTAGAGGGTCCTGAAGATGATGACTAGTTTAACTAGTGGATCTCATGGTCGCTAGAACTACTGATTGACTCACTTTTTATGTGATCAAGTTTTAGGAGTTTAAAGATCTCATCTTTGCTAGTTTGGTCGCTAACTAGAGTGTTGATAAGGGATTTGGCCTTGGATCTACATTCTTTGTTGAAATGTCCTCTTTTACCACAATTGAAGCATTTTCCTGATGCTTTTGTGGGTTTCTCATATTTACTTGTGGACTTGGATCTAGACTGCTTTCCTTTCTTATAGAATTCATTATCCTTGAAATTGTTGTACTTCTGTTTTCTATAATACTAAGAGGCTGTTCTTTTCCTATGAAAATTTTCAGGGGATTCTTTCCCTCTGAATTTGGATTTTCTCTTGGAGGGGGCTATGTGAGGTAAGCCGTACTGAGTATAGAATTTTCCTACTTCGTACTTGGCTTTGCTCTTACTGGCTTGACTTTGGATTTTGAAATCTCTGCACATCTTCATTCCTTCACTATGGATTTTGTTAGAGATGTCACCGTAAGTTAGGTTATCATAACCTGTGACACCTAAGGGGTTACAAAGGGTTTCTTTCACCTTTTCACCAAATAATCTGGGTAAGCCATTGATGAACTTTTCCTTCCAAAATGGAGAGTTACAATCGCTTCTATGCATGAATCTGGTAGTGAACACATCTTCATACCACTTGTAGTCTCCTAGGGTTCGACATCTAAGGTTACTTAACTGATCGTAAATCCTAGATGTGATGTTGCTAGGTTTTCCTACGAAGTGTTTCATGATCGTATAAATCAGGATATTGACTTTATCAGGAATACCTCTTCCTAAGCGTTCGTCAAAGATGGGGAGACCTTCCTTATCTTTTTGGACCGCACTCTCGATATCATCTTTGGATCCTTCTGTTAGGTACTTGTTCCACCATTGTAGAAGTTTCTCTGTGAATCCTAAGGCTATGAGCTCTATGACCTCTATATGGGGACGTCCTTTGTCTAGGTGGTTATTGGCTACCATGGTCATATGTTGGATCTTGTTTAGGATTTCTTGTTCTGATAAACCATCTATGTTCCACTTATAAAGTTTACCAGAGGATACAGAGAATTGGTTACTAACATTCCTTTCCTCGAATTGGAGGTCAGGGGGTGTTGGTCTGGGATACCAATTCTTGGTTAGACTGGTTGGGGTTGTGTGGTGAAGCCTTTTCACCTCTAATTCTCAAAACTGGTTTTCTATGTGTTCTATCTCCTTTTCATTTTCTGAGGAGGTGCTGCTAAAACTAGTAGAAGCTATGTGGATAACTAAAACATTAAGCTGAGTGGCTTTACTGGGCGAAGGGGTGGCTGGTTCCTTCTTCACAAGTTCCTCAAGCTTCTGGTTTACAATTTCTAAGACTGTTATGTTCTTAGACCTAAGGCTGGTATGCCTGGTTGTGGGTAGTTTTACTAAAGGCTTTTCTAGGGTTTGGATGGGTTTACTAGGGTTTCCTGGCTGGAGGATAACCTTATTTTCCATCTTATCTTCTACCCTATCAAGCTGTTTTCCTATAACCCCTAAACACTGGTTGGTGTAGTTGTTCTGCTTAATCATTTTCTTTACAAGTTTCTCTTCCTCTGAGGGAATCCTGAAAGGGGTACCTAGGATATCTTGCCCTTTGTACTTAAGGATGGTTTCTCCCATTTTTCTCTTATCAAGTGCTTGAACATTCATGTTCGTCTTGATGCGCTTATAATAAACTCTGTATATCAAGGCTATTTGGCTGGTTCCCTGCACCATGAGGGTTCCATGGGTCTTGATATTAAGGGTGAGTGCCTTTATGACATGCTGGTCATAGAGGTGGATGGTAAAATCGGGGAAACAGTCGAAATGGACTGGTCCACCACTAAGACTGGATTCTATGGTTCCTAAGAGACTGTCATTAAACCTTATATGACGGGTGTCTCTAAGGGCTAAAAGGATAGAACAATCTAATCCTTTCTTGATGAGAGGTTTAACTCCAACCTGAACTAAACCTTTGTGTAGGAAGTTATGTCCTTTCTTCCTATGGGCTACTAAGGTTGCTGGGTCAAGCAAGTAGCACGTCTCATACTCCTTTTTGATTCCATAAACGTGCTCTATAGTCCTAACATGGTAATCTATTTTGAAAGCCTTTTTCAAAGACCATGAAGACTTATAGATCTCACTGGTGGGTACCTTAGGGATATTCCAATCTCCTATTTTTAGATCTACATCTGATAACTCATAATTCTCGGAATTGAGAATTCCAGCTTCTTGTGGAATCTTGGGGAGGGATGAAGTTCTACTAACTATACTAGAAGAAGAGTTACTCCTAAACAATCTATTCATCATTATGATCAATTGTTAAATTTAATCAATTAAAACTTAATTACCTTTATCTCCAAATAACTGGATCTAACCTTAGATTTGTAACAGGGTGTTCAACAAGACGATTGCCTTCATGCGCAAACTACAACCTTTGATTGCCTCAATCCTAAACACCTAAACGCCTAGACGCCTCACTCTGGCTGGACGGCGACACGGTGACCAAGGATACCGAGGACTGATTGGGTTATAAAACAGTACTGATCGGGGCTTACTTGTCTCAATAGTACACATCTATAGCAAACTTTTGGGCTAAACACAGAAACAAGAAGAAGCAGATAGTTCATATAGCATGTTCTTATATTGAACCCCACATAGTTCATATAAAAGATCTTTTAGCTTTAGCAATGGAAATTTTGCCAAAAGGATGGCATTATCTCCCAAAACATCCAGAGAAAAACATCAAGTTTTACAGGAGCATCCTTATTTAGGAAGAATCTGCTCGTGTAGAAAATATCATGAACAAAGGGGATCCCTCAGTAGTCCTTTACCACAAGTTCATCATTACAGGTTTTGTCAGTTGCAGAGATTTTGCTCAAGACACTCACAGGTCTCAAATCTCTCTCAGGTTCAGAATTCCATTACAGTTATTACGACTACACGGACGCTTTTGAGAAGGTTCTTTGTTATCAGAACAAGAAATTTGACCACTCTTGGTTCTTAATGTTTGACAAGAAATTCTTTAGTCAAATCCTTACATGGTTCCTCAAGTGGTGGGAAATGTTGGGGCCAGTTCCCTGAATTTGGCCTGAACCCTTGCAGGATGCCCTTAGGTATTTTAGCTCAAGGTTTTGAATCACAAGCCATAACTCCCAGTTTCCAACTATCCTACACATGACAGCCTGGTATAGGATCCACTAGATTAGCATGTGGAATTACGCAATCAACAACAATTTGTTGAATAGAAAATTCTCAGTAAAATGGTGGGATAGTCTTAAGATTGGCTCAATCATCAATCAAATCCATAAGGACTTCCATCCTCCAGTTCAGAGGACTATTGCTCCAGTCACAAGGTCTCAGTCTAGCCTAGACTCTGTCCAGATCACCGGAAAATCTAGCAAGGAATTAAAAGATCTTTCCCAGAAATTGCTCCTCTAGTCAGAGCACTTAGAGTCAAAAGAAAAGGGTTCTCCTGCCTCTTCAGAAGCTTCAGCCAATTTCAATCCAAATGACCCATTGTTCCAGGACTCCCAGGATCCTTACGATGGCTACAATTTGGATGATGATTAAGCTATTCTAAATAGCACCAGTCACTATTTAGAACAGTATCTTCAGACCGGTTACTATTCATCTACAGCACCAGTCACTATTGATGAATAGTCCCCGCACTCAGTCGATAGAAGAAGACAAAAAGACAAGACAATATTCATGAACAGTACCAGTCACTATCCATGAACGGTACCCAGCACAATGATTCAGAAGTACTGTTTGCTTTCGGTGGAAAAAGGTTTTCACCTCAGTAAAAGCATTTACCCTTCCAGATTTTCAGCAATCTTCAGAAGATCCAAGGCTCACTCTAGTCTATATAAGGCAGCTCCTACTCCATTCTGAAGCAGGTTTAGTTGCAGGTCTAGTTATAGAAAAACTACCTCAAACCTCCCTTCTTATTACAACCCTTAGTCTTGTAATCAAATGGCAACCCCAGTTTACACTTGCAATTCCCCAGTCAGTCTTACATTTGTAACCAGATGGCCTCAGTCGGCCTCCAGTTTGTAATTAGATAGCCCCAATCGGCTACTGATCTCCAGTACATGTAACTTACCCCTCTTTTGGTATTAGAGCCAAGTTGTCATGTCGTACTTCATCTATCGACTAGAGCAGGGCAGTGTGAGTGCGAATTGGTTTGTAAGTCCGAACTTGGCAGACTTGGAATACGCCACACTGTCTGGTGGTCCAACCTCTGTGGGGGGGAAAGGCTAGGCCACTCGGGTAGGCGGTGCGGCATGGAGCCTCTAGCGATGCTCCATGGAGCACCCTTTCTGTTGATGCTAGCACCTGGAGACGAGTTCTACTTATCAAATCATAACTTACATCTATATATATATATATATATATATATATATATATATATATATAGGGATGGCCAACTTAGGTACCTCACTTGTTGTGCTATGGCCGGTTAAGCTTAATATCTTATGCTTACAATGTGCATGCTACGCGTATGACACGCTGGCCTACAGGAAGCTCAACCAGGTTCTATGATTTCAAGGTTATTTACTAATCCCTATATAAGCATTGGAATGTCATAATTTTTACGTCTATTATTTATTTATTTTTTCCTCTATATATTCGAGCATGCATGCATGTTTATTAATGAAGTTTTTATTTAATGGCATATCGATTCAAACTCTGAAAATTACAAAACTGTGCAACACCAAGGCACTAGTCACAGTCAACGGAATATTTCCAGGTCCTGTAATTTATGCCCAAGAAGATGATAGAATAATTGTCAAAATTACCAATGAGACACCATACAATACCACAATCCACTGGTACGTTAACTCTATTAATTAATGTACTTATTTCTTTGATCAGTCATAAGATTACTTGTATTATATATATATATATATATATATATATATATATATTAACTTCACTAATAATGGTTTATGTGTGTTCCTTTGTTATCGACCATTATTCTATTAAGGCAAGGAGTCAGGCAGAGACTATCATGCTGGTTCAATGGGCCTTCGTACATCACACAGTGTCCAATTCAGGCTGGCCAGACTTTTACGTATGAGTTCATATTGGTGAATCAAAAGGGAACCTTTTTCTGGCATGCTCATGTTTCTTGGCTCCGGGCCACACTTTATGGTGCCTTTGTGGTGTACCCAAAGCCCGGGGTCCCTTACCCATTTAAGTACCCATATCAAGAGCATATTCTACTTCGAGGTACGTATATTAGTATATACAGTAATGATTATCACTTCTTGCTATATACTTATCGTACATATACTACTACGTGAACTAAAATCGTATTTACAAAATACAATTTTAAAAGAAATGTGTACGGAGTGTGCAAATTACAATAGCGAGTGTGTGACAAGATTTTTCCTTAATAAATGTATGTGCATCATTCCATCCCTATCATGTTTGTAAACCTATAATATATGTAGTATTAATGTTGAGATTGTTTTTGTTTCTTTCTCTCTTTCAAATGATAGGAACCTATTATCAAAGTGCAAGAGGATCATTGTCAAGATCCTAATGCAATTTCCTTTACACAAGAGGAGATCTTAAACTTAGTTTTTAAGAAGTCCAGTATTGTAAAAGGATTTGGCATGAGATCTTCCTCTTCTCTAATAATCACCGCTTCATCTAGTTCATTGGTGAAATATATCCATTGTCTAGAAAGTGAGATAATTGAGCTCAAAGAGGCAAGAGCTAGGGACCAAGAGGCGCAAGCTAAGCAAGAAGAGGTCTAAAAGAATATTCTTAACTTTTTGAGGAGCAAGGGTTATGATGACACTCTTACTTATGGAGGTGGTTCGTCTTTAAGTTAAAACACTTATTAGTTAGTACTTTATTTTAGCAATTGAGCCCTACTACATGGTGTGACTACTTTTTTCAATGCATTATTTGAAACTAATTGTATTACATTACACTTGAAATTCTATATTTGGTTTCTACAACTTATACATTAGGAGTTGTGATTTTAATTCATTGATGCAGCTACTCTTAATGCATTGTTATAAATGTTTCTTATAACATAGTTAATGTTTATACTTTACGATTTTAATGTAGTATTATTTTTATATTTGTGCAGATTTCTTATTGGTGGCTTTTAGGGCATTTACTTTTGGCATTACTTGAAGACATTTGAGGACATCTTCTGTTGGTCCTAATTATATTATGCTACATTTTTTATATTGTTATAAAACATCTTGTATTATTGTATGTGTTGCAAAAAATTATTGTACGGATGGATTGAATTGGATACTTGTTTTATTTTTTACTTGTGGAACGTATGGATCATTTTCTTATAAATGTGTTGTTGAAATAAATGTGTCATTCAAATGTGAGGTTTTAATAATGTAATGACAGGTGTTCATGCTCATTTTTGGAAAAGCCTAGCAGCAGGAAGAAGCCTAACAATATGGGCAGAAAAGAGTTAGTGGATTGACAGAAAAACTATTAAGCCCGAATGGCAGGAATAATAGATCATAGGCCCATAAAATAAATAAATAGGCCTTGAGGGAAGCAAATGGGCCTAGAGGAGCCTAGAGAAAGAAGTGCTAAACCCATGGGCATTATGTGATGTAGAAAAGTAAGAATGGGCCACAACAGCCCCGAAGTAATGAAGTAAGAAAGTAAGGGGTTGATGGAAAACCCATGAGCCTCAAGGATGAAGGATAAAGTAATTGGGCCAAGGAAGCTCAAAAGAGTTAGTAAAAGCCCATGAGAATGCAAATTTAGAAAATGGGCTGAGAATGCCCAAGAAAAGCAAATGGGCCAAGGATACTTAAGGAGAAAGAAATGGGCCAAAGGAGCCCACAAGAAATATAATGGGTCAAGAAAGCCCAAAGTAGCATGAGTATAAATCCAATGACCATACTGGGTCATTGTAATCAATTGAGAGAAGAACATCTAATAGGCCCAAAAGAGGCTTAGCAAGCACGGGTCAAATAACGCCACGGCAGGAATAGCAGAGTAGTATGACAAAAATGGCAACAAGATTACGAAAGGAGCAAAGAATGGGCTCAAGAAGGGAAAACCCACAATCAAGCAAGGCCTAGCTCTTGAAAGGAGTAAGCCAAAAAGAATGGAAAATCAGAAGACAGTTCATGCCATAAGAGGTCAAGAATGAGTGGCAAAAGACAAACCTCCAGTCCACGATAAACGCTTCAGTAGCAGACAAGCTTTGGATATACATGGAAGTGGAACATGCACAAGGCCCAGACACCACTAACCTGTACTCAGCCAATACAAGAGTGGTGGGTCATGGGTCAGAGGTAAGAGAGGGTATGGTCTAGTAGTGGAGAGAAGGGAAAGCTTATTCTAGGGTTTTCGCTCAAAATCTTTTAGGGGAAATGTCTTGCTAGGATGACATACCACCCAAAAGATGGAGGATGAGTTGGAACCACTAGGTGCATGCCATGAGGGATAGCAAGAGAGAATACCCACACCATGGAGGATAAGAATGACACGGTGAACAAGCAAAAAAAATAGTTTTCTTTGTCTGGTAATGGGTAGTGGCACAACCAGCACAGGTAAATGGTGGCGGCTGGGCAGCTTACAAACTAGTGGGTGGTCGGGAAGGACATCCAAATCTAGACAAAAGTAGTTAAAGGGTAAAATGGTAAAAGATCAGTCACGGCAGACAGTATATAAAGGGCCCTCGCCGTGCACAGGGGAAACAATTGCAACACTAGTAACCTCTAGGAGAGAGTCACAACATCACCATCACCATAACACTACACGAGTAAACACTAAGAAAGAAAAGAAAAATGAGAATCAGAGAAAAAAAAGGGAGAGTGTAGAATGGTAGGCATGCACCAGTAGGCTAATCCCTTCTCTCCCTCTAAAGGCTTACTCTTTGTCGAGGATAAAGGATGCTTGTAGGGGAATGCGTTGAGCATCAAGGGAAGGAAAAGCTATACCGGTGCCTATTGCAGATGGGTTATTATTGGCCTAACATGAAGAAAGACACAACAGAATTTATAAAGAAGTGCCACGGCTGCCAAGTACAGGCCAACCTGATTCACACTCACCCACAGAGCTTGCACAGTATGGTCACCCCATGACCCTTCCACACTTGAGGGCTTGACTTAGTGGGCCCAATTAATCCACCCTCGCGTGGGTACATATGGATCCTTATGGCTACAGAGTACTTTACCAAATGCACGAAGGCCATACCACTCCGTAAGGCCACAAGAGGAGTCGTGACAAATTTTATCAAAGAAAACATAATCATCAGATTCAGAGTACCTCATAGGATCATTAGTGATAATGGCACACCATTTGTCAACAGCGAGGTGAGAAGGATGCTAGAATTTTATCAAATCAAACACCACCAATCATCACCTTATTACCCCCAAGGGAATGGGCAGGAAGAGGCAACAAACAAGACTTTCATCAAGATCATTAGCAAGATGAACCAAGAATATACTAGGGATTGGGCTATGCATCTGCCAGACGCTTTTTGGGCCTACCGAAGCTCACCCAAGTTTGCCACGGGGTTTTCCCCCTTCTCCTTAGTCTACAGAATGGAAGTGATGAGCCCAGCTAAAGTGATAACACCTTCCTTAAAGGTCATACAGGCGAAAGAAAGAAAAGGAGAAGGAAGTCTTTGCAGCGGAAAGATGTGAAGACCTGGAGGGATTGGATGAAAAAAAGGATAAAGCCCAAGAGTGTAGCCGCAGATATAGGCAAAGAAAGACTGAAGCTTATGGCAGGACGACCAAGAAAAGGGGATTCGCAGAAGGATGGCTCTTGCTGAAAACAGTGGATCACGTGAAGCAAGGTACAGTAGGACCATCTAAATTTTCCCTAAAATGGGAAGGACCTTTGTGATAAGGGAAGTACATGCAAGTGGGTATTACCATTTGGCCTAGATGGATGGAAAAGATCTAATGGATCCCATTAATGGCAAATTTTTAAAACGATATTATACCTAAGAAACATCGTGTAGTTGTTCCTTTTTTTTTCTTGTTTAGTTTTTTTTTTTCCCTCGAAAGTGATCACCCTCACAAAGGATGGCGTTACAAGAAAGTATTGTAGTATGTTTTCACTTGTAAAAAGTAATGAAAACTATGGAGTATTACCAAAAACATATTGTATCATAATCATAGTAATAACCGTAGCAGATGTAATAGCAATTGTATCATAATAGATTACAAACCCAAAATATATAAGTCATGTCAGACTTATCAAATAAGTGCTAGAGAAAATAAGGGAGTATACTGGGTAGAATGAAACGGGAAAGAAAATAGACATGGGAAAGAAAATAGGAAACTACACAATGTAATATATCTCATCAAAGGCCTGAGATAGGGTCTGATCTCCAAAGAAACTAAGGCCAGTAACACCAGAAAGGAGACACTTACGATGTGCCTCTAGGTCTGCCACCTCCTTCTTCAAAGTCTCAATATGAGCATCTATGGCGTCCACAGCAGATTGAACCTTCAACGTAAAGAAGGCTTGAGCAATCTCTCGTAGATGATCTAGTAGGAACTCCACAACAAAGCTAACTCTGATCAACTCCTAAACTGTGGCTCTCCACTACAAAATTATCTCACCAGACACGGTGTTAATGAAGTTATGCTTATATTGTTCATCACACTCCCCAACAGCTTGAGGAAGTGCTCCCTTGTGGATCGGCCAACAGCTTGAGGAAATGCTCCCAGAAATTGCAGGATTAAGGTCGTTGGTCTCAGACTGGTCAAACCGGATGAAGAAAGCAGTAGCCTCACTCACTGGATTAGGAATTGTGGCAAAACTGCAGCCAACCTCAAATCGAAAAGACAGAACAAAATGAAGGAATGAATCCATAATAAAGATAAGGAAGATATGGGAGGCACCTCAACAAGAGTTAGACCTAAAAAGGAACATGAAATATAGCATGAGAGACGAACAAAATGAAGGAATGAATCCATAATAAAGACTAAGGAAGATATGGGAGAAAGAAAAATAAAGAAAGAAAGTACCAAGACTTGCAGAAACGGGGGCTGCAGGTGTGGCAGAAGTGGGGGCTGTAGACATCACAGTGTCTCTGTAGTCTTGGGCTCCTTGGGAATATCTATGGCTAAGGAGATGAACATACAAAATAATCAAAGAGTTGCATTAGGAAGTTATATGAAAAAAATGATGAGAGAGAATAGAAGGTCTAACAAGGGCAAGAGACATATACCTATGGCCTCAGTCTCGTGCTCACCACCATTATCCTCGTCAGAATCAGAAACCCTCTTCTTCACGACGGGCTCATCCTAAAAATCCTCGAGAACCTCCTCGGATCCCTTATCAGAAGATAAATCTGCATCAGGCCCACGGGCGAAAAAACTGTGAATAGAGGAGGGAGTAACCACCAATGAAGAGCCATCATTTATGGCCTGAGAGAAGGCAGCAAAGGGATCATTAGCAGAGATGACAAGAGGAGTGGTAGGAGAGGCACTCCCAGTCTAAGATGCATTTGCAGGACTGACTCCTTTCTTGTGATTAGGAGCCATGTTGAAGAATAGGAGTGAACTCACCAACCCTTTTGGTCTAGGCATTCTCCTCAATTGAACTAGGCCTAGGTGAAGGAATCAAAGCCTCGACAGGAGCTCCCTGTGTAGCAGCAAGAGTAGAGGCCATGGCCTCAGCCATAATATCTGCCTCGTCAAATAAACTCTCCATGGGTGTGCCCATGGTAGCGGATACCTCTTCACTCGTAGGGTGATAAACAAAAATGAGCTTGGGGTCGGCCTAAAAACAATAGAAAACGAAGAGGGGAAGCAAGGATGAATGGTGATATATATTAAAAAAAAAAAAAAACAAAACAAAAAAGGGAGAAAAGGAGCACGTGGTGACACGTGACAACGGGAATGCATGCAAAAGGAAGGGATATTCCTCCAACTTGGGCTTGTCAAGCAAGATGAGGTGGGTGGCAGAAGTATCCTCCTTATGCTTAGACTGCCAAGAAGTAATAATAAAAAAAAAAAAAAGAAGGAACAAAGAGAGGGGAGATAAGTAAGTATGCTTGTGGGATTGGCCGTAGGAAGGCCTCATGAATAAGAAAAAATGAAGAAGAAGCAAGGTTAGAGATAACATACTCTCTTTTCAGTGGTGGCAAACGAAGGTGGTGGAGATGTCTTCCTTTTACTGGCTTGGGTCCTGCTAGAAGGAGGAGCATCTGTGGATGGTCGTGGAGTAGTAAGCTTGTGCGTGCTTGCAGTAAGGCACTTGTTGGAATGAGTACGAGCAGGAGAGGGAGGAGAACCCTTAAGGACTATATTACCTATGGGAGGAAAGTTGCCCTGATAGGGAATAATATTGGAACAAGTCTCGGAAGAGTCATCACCTCTCTTGGCGGACTTAGGCTTGGCGGATTGAGTCACTAAGCCCTTCTTCGCAGGCGCAGGAAGGTTCACAACCTTCTCCTTCTTCTCCCAACCGGTGGGGTACACACTAGCATACAGGTACCATCCCTTTCCCTTTGCTTGCCACTCAAATATAGCATACAGACTTTACTTCCTAGCATACGCCACCACAGATTTGGTGGGAAGAAGTAACGGAGGGTTGGCAGAAATGACAGCATGGAGACCATCAAGAGGAATGAGAGAAAACCATGGTTGCCCAATAATTCCAGCCTAAATGAAGTCATCACAGCCTGCCAATGCCTATGCATTGCAGTTGTACAAAGATCGTCTCTCTAAGAACCCGGAATAGTGATCGTCGTCAAAAGCACTAGATCGTAGGAAGGGTTGTATAGAAGTAGCAGACTCTAGGATGGCAGAGAAATCATCAAGTATGTCCTGATCCAGCCCTAATTGCCTTCTCATTCTGTTGACAGAAAAGTGCATAAACTAAATGCCCTCGTCAGCAAGATAAGGCAGCCACCCATCATTAGTGGCTGCCAAGTATGTAATCCCCCTCTTGTCAAAGGCAGTCAACGGGGTGGTGGTCCTAATAGTTCAATAAAAGGGCCCATAACTGAATTAGCATATGTGTAACCAGTGCCCAGATTCCTGTATGCTCTCCAACAAAAACCAACTCTTTTATCAAAGAACTCTATAGTAGGATGCCCAAATGGCTTCAACTCAACCCAGCGGTTAGCCAACAGAAATCAGATACGAAACGATCATAATAATCAGTAATAACCTTCGGACACAAACGATACTTCTTTTTAGCAACATGGACGGACTTGCATTTTGCCAAGTGCCTAGCACAACCCTCCCACAACAAATGCTGCAAGATGGTACTGTGGGCGGAAGTGCTATGTGGCAAGAACCTGCCTACTTCTCATCATTCTACAAGATATCTAATTGCACATACAGATGACCTCGGAACATAGGGGCCAATGGCAGACTCACCCCGATAGAAATCTTTATGGCCAATTGGAAATACAAAGGTTTTACAGCATAATGAGGGTGAGAACCGAAGATGAACTTATAGAGCAAGAATGCAACGAAGGCTGCATGGCGGATCGTGTCTGAAGCCTTGGAGAAAGCCCCAACCTAATGTGAATACTTTGTGTTACCACTTATCCCTTTCTTCAATTCGGCGTCCAAGGCCACCTCCTCGGGAGAGAGTTTTATAGCACTTGGGTCCATGTCGTCAAGAATGGGCAACAACAGTTGATTTGCCACATCCTCCAAGGTCACGGTGATCTCGCTGCAGGAAAGGAAGAAGGTATGGATAGTGGTGCACCATCGGTGAACTAGATGGTGAAGGTTGAACGAATCCCTGTAGTTGGATAGGCAACACAATGAAACAATGGCCTTCAACACACTGGCCTACTGTAATGCCGCCATGAAACCCGTATCAGCCAACTTTTCGTCTACCCACTCCTTCCAACCCAAAGAAGTTCCTGACCCAAATTCAAAGCGAATGGGCACGGGGAGTGAAGTGCCTTGGTGTATATCGAGATTGGGGATTGGAGAAGCCAAAGGGGCCTAAGATACCTCTGTGTTGCGATGACAAATAGAGAGCCATGCGCGACCCAATGGTGGAGGCAAGTGGTTACCGGGCATCATCGAAAAATAGGCTTGGGCATCGCACCATGGATCAATGAGAGGGGCATCCTCGCCTATGGTTTTGGTGGCAGGATCATTGATGGCAATTTCCTTCCCCTTATGGCGGGAAAAACCCTTGCCTTTCGTCGGTGTCATGGTGGGATGTTTAATCGGAATAGATGGGTAACGGTGTTTGAGGAAGAAGACATGGTGAAGAAAAAGAGGAATGAAAAGGCATTTTGTATAAGTGATGTGAAGGGAATGAGTTTAAGTACCGATGACATTAACAATGACGTGAAAGAATGTAATGGGTCAGTCGTCAAAAGAGGCATCGTATTAATGAAGCGGAAGCTGTGTTTTAGAATAACTGCTAAACTGGAAAATTTGAAGAGACAACACTGTTCATGGCAAGAAAAAGAAGAAGCGGGGTCCACTGTTTGAAAAAACCTGCGAAGAAAAAGAAAAAGAAAAAAAGAAAAGAAAAGAAGGAGAAAAGACCTTTATATTCGTATATGAACCGTAGAAGCATTTCATATGCTCAGGGGGCTGAATGTTGATGCCTACTTTGGTAAGAAGGCCCAATAACAAGAAGAAGTCCAACGATATAGAAGGGAGTAAGAAAGAAGAATTAGCAAAGTGAGAAGAAAATCATAAAACCCGAATAGCAGGAATAATGGTCCATGGGCTTGTAAAATAGTAGAAAAGCCCCAAAGGAAGCAAACGGGCCTAAGGAAGCCCAAAGAAGGAAGTCGTAAGTTCATAAGAATTGTAAGAAATGGAAAGTAAGTAAAAATGGGCCGGAGGAGCCAAAAGAAAGGAATTAGTAAATGAGGTTGGTACAAAGGCCAACAAGCCCCGAAAATAAAGGATATGGTAATTGGGCTAGGGAAGCCCAAAAAACGTAGCAAAAGCTTATGAGAATGTAAGAATGGAATTGGTCAAGGATGCCAAAAGGAATAAAGAAGGTTGAGGATGCCCAAAGGAATAAAATGGGCTAAGGAAGCCTAAGATGATATGAAGATTAACCTAGCAGAAGCACTAGGCAATGTGAACTGAATAGAAGAAAAGTTCATGCCAGGCTTAAAAGAGGCCTAGAAAGCACAAGTCAAGTGGTAACCTGGCAGAAGCAATGGAATGATGTGGCAAGAACACTAGTTGACCCACAAACCAAAAGTAAAGAAAGATAGGGGCTGAACTGAAGGAAGAAGGGCCTATACCCAAAAGACCTAGCCCAAAGAATGAAGACCCAATGATTCATCCACGCCACAAGAGGTTAAGAATGAGCAACAGAACGTGCAACAAAGACTAGACAAGCCCCCACCCCGTGGCAAACGCATGAACAGCAGACAAGCCATGGACTCCCATGAAATTGGATCACGCATAAGGCCTAGACACCACTCACTTGTACCTAGCTAATACAGGGGCAGTGGGCCATGGGTCATAGGTAAGAGAGAGTATGGTCTGGTAGTGGAAAGAAGGGGGAAGCCTATTCTGGGGTTCCTACTTGAGCTCTTTTGGGGGAAATGTCTTGCTGGGATGACATATCACCCAAAAGAGGGAAAGATGAGTTGAAATCACTAGGTGCATGTCATAGGAGTTAGTAAGAGAGAATACCAAACCCTTATCGGGATAGGAATGCCACAGAGTGCAAGAAAGCAAAACAAAACTCTTTTGTCTGGAAATAGAACGTTGCACGGCCAGCATAGGATAGTGGTGATGGCCGGGCAGTCGAAAAATGAGTGGATAGTTTGGGAAGGACACCTACACCAGGCCAAAAGTAGTTGAGGGGTAAAATAGTAAAACTCATCATGGTAGGCAGTATAAAAAGACCTTAGTTGTGCACAGTGAAAACAACAACAAAAAGGAGGGAGAGGCAATCAGAAAAAGTAAGGAAAAACAAGTGAGAGGAATAGAAAGAAAGAAAAGAAAAATATAAGGAAGAAAAGAGGGAACATAGGAATAAGAAAGAAAATGGAGAGTATAGAAAAACAGGGAGGCTAAAAATTGAGGTGAGGAAGCCGAAGTGTGATAGGGGCATGCACCAATAGGCTACTCTCTTCTCTCCTTCTCAATAGCCTTCTCTCTAGCAAGATTAAGAGGATTCGAGGAAGCCATTTAAGCCCATTCTTTCAAAGTGGGTAATTTCCATGGCAGGATTTCCCTGTGAGATTGCCCACATTGAAGAGTGGTTCCTTTCCTGGACTTAAATTTCCTAAGGAACCAAGCGCAGTAGACTAACCATTCCGTTATTTAAGTTGATCAAGCTTTAACATTACTTCTTTTTCTTTTATTATTGTTACTAACCTATTTCTGCAATACTCATATTACTATGTTTTCTTTACTAGGATAGTGGTTTAATCACTGTCAGCAAATATATTCTTATTGTCTTATTATATTATGCCTTCCTACTATAACATTTTTGTGATAGCGTCTTCTGCCATGGGCACGTGACCAAGATCTCAGCAAAGACCTAGCTTGCACATAAGCTGGCTTGAGGTGAGTTTCATCCAGGCCAGTCCCAACTCTCCTACTCCAGAACTATTGGGCCACAACGTGGCAGGAAACAGTTCAGCCAGGAAGTGCAGAAAGGCCCACCACAGTTTTCAAATTCAAAGAACTTCTAATTTCGTCAACAATTTTATTATTATTATTTTTACAATTTCAAGCCAAAAAAAAAAAAAAAATCCTAAATTTTTGGGTTTTAGAATCCTCTACTAATAGCCTACTAACCACAAATAACTTCACAAAAACACAAGGTGTCAAACACGGTTTTTCATTAAAAAAAAAAAAACACATAATTTAGGGGCCCTAGAAGTTAGCCCATTCTACTGTTTATTAGTTTGTGTGTTTTTTTGTTTTATTTTTATTTTTATTTTTTTAACCCCATGTTTTCGCCCCCCCCCCCCCCTCCATCTAAAAATTTGCTCATTATTTAGAAGCAATTTTCTTCCTTTTAATTTTATCTTTGAAGATGACTTCCTCCAAGTATCATTTTTCTTTTTCAAATTTACGTATGTCGCAATTGCCAATAAATTTTTTATATGAATGGCTGGTACTTCTTTTTTTCTTTCTCATTTTACTTTGTATTTTGCAACTATATTCTAACACAATTGATTCTTTGTTTTCTGTATAGCGACGAGGATGTGAAGTTGAAATATATACAAAAGGGAATTTAAGATCCAAACATGCAATTCATTAATCAATAGGTATGTTCTTGTATTGTGATTTTATTGGGCATGTGTTGAAACTCTTTATCTCTCTCTCCCTCTTTTTTTTTATTTATTTTTTAATTAGTTGATTCGATAGTTTAGGGAGAGAAAGTTGAATTTTAACTTGATTTTTTTTTTCTTTTTGGTTTTAAATCTTGTCTTTATCTTTCGATGGATCCCAACTTATTCCAACATATTTTAGTGATGCAAAAAATGTTAATTTAGGAAATGGAAATTCTCTCTCAAACTTATATTTTGAATTCTTGAGAAAGATTATTTTGATTTCCATTTTGATATTGTAGAAATTCTTTAATTAGTTAATTAACTAATAAATTATATATATATATATATATATATATATATATCTGTGTGTGTGTAATTTTCATGCGCAACGTGTCATTATGAGCAAAGTGATTCTCTCTTGGACCTAAATAAGGTGCTAATCATGAGTAATGTGATAGGAGGATTTTGTGTGATTTGTCTAGAAATGAATGATTTCTAGTTATAACTCTTTTATTCTTGCTTTTTGCGATAATTGGCACAACTTTATTATCTTAAATGGTGATAGCCTAATAACAATGAGTTGACTGTGACTTGGCCTAATCACTACAAAAAACGGGGCCTTTAGGCCCCGTTTTTTTGGGCCGCGTTTGCAAAAACGCGGCCCAAAATGGACTGAAGCCGCGTTTTTAAAAACGCGGCTTCAGTCCGTTCAATGGGTCGCGTTTTTTTAAACGCGGCCCAAAATAAGGCCTGAGGCCACGTTTTTCTAAATGTGGCCCAAAATTAGAGTTTGAGGCCGCATTTTTAGATGCGGCCTCAAGCTTTTTTCTGAAGCCGCATTAATAGAACGCGGCTTCAGAATGGAATTGGGCCGCGTTTGTTAAAACGCGGCCTCAATTTTGCCTAAAGCCGCGTGTTAGACATGCGGCTTTAGGCTTTGTATATATATAGTTTTGACCGGGTGCCCTAGCCCTCATCATGTTGAGATCAGACTACCCGAGTCTCCCACACACATCGGAGCTTGGAGATCGGAGTTGGAAGCTTCGATCTCCGATCGGATCGGAGATCGAGGATTCCATCTCCGAACCGTTCGGAGATGGAAGCCTCCATCTCCGATCGGTTCGGAGATGGAGGATTCCATCTCCGAAACGATCAGAGATGGAAGGATTCCATCTCCGATCCGTTCGGAGATGGAAGCCTCCATCTCCGATCCGATCGGAGATGGAGGATCGGAGATGGAGGATTCCATCTCCGATCGGTTCGGAGATGGAGGCTTCCATCTCCGATCCGATCGGAGATCGAGGCTTCCATCTCGGATCCGATCGGAGATGGAGGCTTGGTTTGTTGGTGCTGGGTTTGTTCCGATTTGTTGGTGCTGGTTTGTGTTCTTTTGCAAATATCAATTTTACTGTACGTGTTTATTTTATTGTTCTTGTTCAAATACTGGGTTTGTGTTCTTGTTGGTGCTGGGTTTGTTCAATTTTTGTTCCGATTTGTTAATGTTCTTGTTCAATTTTACTGTGTTTATGTTCTTGTTCTTGTTCAAATACTGGGTTTGTGTTCTTGTTGGTGCTGGGTTTGTTCAATTTTTGTTCCGATTTGTTTATGTTCTTGTTAATTTGTGTTCATGTTCAAATATTTAAATATTTTACTGTGTTTATGTTCTTGTTCAAATATAACGTGTTCGTGTTCATGGCATGAATTCTAATTCTGGGTTTGCTTTTTTTATGTGTTTGTTTGTTTCAAATCTATTTCCTTTTCATTTATTAGTTTTTTTTTTTTTTTTTTTTCAGAAAAATATTGCATTTATATTTATTGCTAGTTCAGAATTATTATTTTTTGAATATTTTTGGCAGTAGCCGCGTTTTAAACGCGGCCTAACGTAGAATCTATAGCCGCATTTTAAACGCAGCCATAGGCCTTGGTCTTAGGCCGCGTTTAGGACGCGGCCATATACCTTGGTCTTAGGCCGCGTTTAAAACGCGGCCATAGACCTTTGTCTTAGGCCGCGTTTGAAAAAGTGCGGCCATAGACCCCGAAGGCCTATAGTCACGGGGTTTAGGCCGCATTTATAAACGCGGCCTAAAAAAGCGCGGCCATAGCCTATAGCCGCGTTTTTCGAACCTTAGGCCGCGTTTTATAAACGCGGCCTAAAGTCTTTTTTTTTTTGTAGTGAATCTAACCTCCTGCAGACCATTGTGCAAAGTTATAGCTGATGATAAGTGTAACTTTCTCTTAAAAAGTGATAGCCCAATGCCAGTGGCTTGACTATGTATATTTAGGAGGGAGAGAGAGAAATTATATTTAATAAAAAAATCTGAACAATTATACTATATTAAAACTTTTGAACAACTATACTATATTAAAACTTTCCCATGCCTATCAAAAAAAAAAAAAAAAAAAGTTAAGATTAAGACATAGTACAAGAGAAGAATAGCTACGTTATTATATCTCTTGTTGTATAAAATATTGTAGTGTTACATTGAACTATAGCAAACTCTACTGTTTGGTGCAATCAGTCGGCATGAAGGAGAGCATCATTGTTTCCATGTCGAACCCAATCAAGAAATTAGCTTGAGCAAAGTTGCCATATATACCACCACCATTAGAACCTTGCATTGCAAAGCAGTAAACCCCAATCTTTAGGTGAAATGAAGGTATGCATAGGCTTTAATTGCACGTTCGCACCCTCAAAATGGACAGTCAAAATTGGTCCATCAAGATTAGATTTAGTTCTATAGCAAAGCTGTGTCCCCAAATCAGGGTCATACCTAATGGGATTCATTGGAATTTGCAACTGCACTTCTGCTGCCAATCGATCATAAAAATCTTGTGGCACAACCGTTGGTGGTGTTCCTGAATCCAGAAACATGTTGCCCTTAGAAACCATACCTAAAGAGTTAAATGGCACATATGTGTCTCCAACACTAATTCCTTCTAGTGTGACAAAATAGGGGGTCTTATATTCTTTGGATACTAAAGGTGTTGAAACCACACCATCACCCACAACTTCACTGCCATTGCCAAAACTTATCTTGCTTGCAATACTAGGATCACTACCAAATGGCAACAAGCAATGGGAAAACCTCTTGCTACCAAAGGTGGATCCTATTTGTGAAACAAAGGACACAGACCCTCCTCCTAACCCAATGATTCCCATTTCATGGTCATTGAAAATCCCGCTATTGTTGTGTCCACACCCGAGAGCAATGTCTAGGGAAACTGTTTGCCCTGAGTTTGATGTCATGGTGACTTTTTCTTGGGCTAAAACACCTTTGGTTATGGAAGAATCTGCATATGCATAAGTGTAAGTGCAAGTATTTTGAGAACAAGTGGCAGTGTTTATAAGACGACATTGTTCTGATTCACAATAAAAGTCACTCTATGTGGAGGACTTTAGAGGATCGAACATGGGACTAATCTGATTGTAGCAGCCATCACATGGTACACATTGTGTCCACACAAGGTCACTACCTGTATCAGCAATGCCATAAATGTCTACCGGTGGAGTTCCAATTGAGACCTTCATGAGATGCTGACCTTTGTATGCTATTACTCGTGATTGAAGGGCATTTGGATAGTATTTGTTTAGACGGCCGGTAAAAGTTTTGTCAGCACTGTAGAAGGGAGATTTGGGAGAATCCAGGCGGATTAGCTCAACGGTAAACCCACCATTGCTAGCAGCTGTAGCCAAAAGGCCTATAAAATAATTTGAGAGAATTGAGGCGACAAGGAAACATGGATGAAACATAACACTGCTTGCCATTGAATTTGAGGTTTTGGGAGAGAGTCACGCTATGGAAAGTTTTATATACACTTTCTCTATCCTCCAATTTCCATTTAATTATATCAATATTAGAATATATTATTATCTTTAAATTCTTAATTGACAAATACAGTATATTTTACCTAATAAATTTGATGATACCATAATATTTGGAAGATATAAGACATTCATTTCTCCAAGCGTGAGTGGCATCAAATGGCCATTAAACATGACACTGCTTGCCATTGAATTTGAGGTTTTGGAAGATTCACACACGATGGAAAGTTTTATACACACTTTCTCTATCCTCCAATTTCCGTATAATTATTTCAAAATATATTAAATTATATTATAATATTATCTTTAAATTCTTAATTGACAAATAAAGTGAGTTTCTAAGAACCCAAACCTCATCAAGAGGTGGTTGACACAACATGGCTAGCCCATATGACAAAATTGTTAATAGTTCGAGCTCTAACTACAAATAAACTAAAATCAATAGCTCATGTCTCTCGTTTGTATGCCTACTATAAGCTCATTGCGAAGTTAATTCTTAACTGTTTCATGGCTATTTTTCTTCATTAGAGTACAGAATTATCTAAGTTTTTCGAAAATTGGCCAAATAGATTAAAGTTAAAAATCAATTATCCATAGATGAAGTGTAATTCTAAACAACAACCGTGACAAAAAATTAGCAAATCAACTCAAAATATTAATCCAAAACATGTATTAGTAGTATTGCCAAGACAAGAATTTCTTCCAAACTTGGTGTAAAAGTTTCTGTTACAAATTGTGATGTGAAATTTTTTTTTTTTTTTTGGGGGAGGGGGGGTGGGGGGGGGGGGGGGGGGGGGTTCCAGTGTATTATACCTAATAAATTTGATGATGCCATCATTTTTTTGGAAATATAAGACAATCATTTCAAGAAGCGTGAACGGCATCAAATCACCTAAAAAAAAATTAAAATACTAAAATTCATACCCACCAGGATTTGCTATTTTTTATAATATAAAGATAGATTTTTTTTTTCTCTCTCCAAACAAGTAGGACTAGGGATGTTCACCAAACTATACAACCGCATAAACCGTACCAAAACTACCCGTAAAATGGCATAACCGCATCGCATCGCAAGCAAGGATGGAATTAGGAATTCTTGTTCAGGAGGTCAAGTTGCAACATTAATATATTTATCAAGGCAACCCCTGCACACACACACACACACACACACACACACACACATGTATATATATATATATACACATGTTTTTTTTTTTTTTAATACACACACGTATACACATGCACACGCACACAAAAAGATCTTAATACCTTCAATTAAAATTATGTTTGATGGCAATTTTTCATAAAATAAAATTCATTTTTTTCATTTTCATAGTGAAATTCTTAAAAAGTTTCATTTTAAACACAAATTATCAAATTTTATATAAAAGTAAGTAAAAACTCTTTCAATTGAACTAATGAAATTTTCAAAAACATGAATGATCCAAAACTTGGAGAAATAAGTTAGGCTCCAAATATATTTAAAGTTATCTTGCTCGAACTCATTATGTGGCAACTAAAGACACATTTCTTGTATAGTTTTAGTGACAAATTTTTTTTTTAAATGAGTCAATGACTTGTTAATTGCCACGTAACTGGTTAAAAAAGATAGATTCAAACATTTTTTTATGTCAAACTTTATCAAATATTTAACAGATATAAGAGTACATTTTACAATAAAAAATAGAATTACGAAAAATAAAGTTTATCTCTATAACTATTAGACCAATTTTTTTTTTTAAAGTATCATTGGACTAATTCAAATATTTGGGAGGCTAACTCTTATATTTGTTGACTAAATTTTGAAAACATTAAAATTATTATATATATTATAAAAAAATTCAAAATTTTGGGGGGGCCATGGCCTCCCCACCCTTGTACATACCTCTGTCCCTGATCACAAACCGCGTAAACCACACAGCACTGCACCCTTTATATATATATATATATATATATATTTTTTTTTTTTTTAATATTAAATATATTATTAATAGTTTAGTAACCCTAGCTTTCAAAAAAAAAAAAAAAAGTTTAAATAATCCTAGCAAGTGTTGATTAGGAAAGTTAGCCCAAAATAAAGAAAAACTAGCTCAACCATTTAAAACTTAGACCAAAACAAAAGGAAAATCAGTTTTAGGCTAGGTAAGAAAAACCCAAAATTTGGAAAATATACTGACTTTAAACCATTCGAACTGCATCTTATATATCGTATTGTATATGTGACTGTAAAAATGAGGTGCAGTGCGGTTATGGATTTGGTTAAACTACACTGTAAAGTGCGGTGCTAAAAACAACCCAAAACCGCATCACACTACGAACACTCTTGTAGGACAATACAAATCTGGGTTAAAAACAAAATAAAAAAATAAAATAAAAAAGGGAACAGAGTTGACTAATCTCTATTATGATGTGGCTTGTTTTTAGTCAACTCTAGCCGAATTTAAGAACTTAGTCAACTTTTGTTTTGCTTCAAATTCAATCAACTTTACTGCCATTGCCAAAATTTATCTTGCTTGCAATTTTGGGATCTGTACCAAATGGAAACAAGCATTAAGAAAACCCTCTTGCTACCATGGTGTAACCTGTTTGTGAAGTAAAGGACACAGACCCTCCTCTCCTCTTATCTAATAATGATCATCTTTCTATTTCGATCATTATTTCCTTCATCTTAAATTGCTCTTTCTTTCCTTAACCTCAACAAAAAAAATTGCTTTGGGTTTGGTTTGATTTGATGGAGAGTGTGAATACTCTTGGTAACAATTTCATATTAGTTAGTAAATTTCCAAAGTTATAAATTGAATGAAAGCAGATAAAATTTCCAATATTTTTTTTATTTGTGGTTTTGTGGGCGCAAGTATGTATACAATCAAAGAAGTTTCAATTTTGATTGAACTTATAATATTTTGTTATATAAGCTTTTGTTGTGTCCACGCATGATCACTCCAAGGGCTTATAAACCATGAGTGGGGCGCATTTCTTGCCGATGTGAGACTAAGTCCAAGTGCAACGCTTGCTTGCTCACGTCGCTTGGTGGTACACTCATAGTCGCTCCAAGGGCTTATAAACCATGAGTGGGGCGCATTTCTTGCCAATGTGGGACTAAGTCTAAGTGCAACGCTTGCTTATCCACGTCGCTTGAAAACAAAACTTTGCGGGCTTGGCTCCCCAAACAAGACAAATAGCTTGCAGGGGCTGGAACAAAATCCTCCCCTTCAATAATCATTGCCATTACTTGTTAGTAACTATTATAAGTATCAAATTTTATATTTGTAAAATGTTTGAAACAAAGGAGAGATATTACCTGACATTTCTTTGAAATTTATACAAAAATTATATTACCAAAATAGGTGATGGGGATGAGATGTGGATTAAGTCACTATCTTGAGATAAATCGTGCTGTCTACGGACTTATTTGATGTAGTAAACAAATAATTACCAAGAGGTGACGGGGATGACGTGTGGATTAAGTCACTATCTTAAGACAAATCGTGTAGTTTATGAACTTATTTGATGTAGTAAACAAATAATTTCTTTATGTTGTTCCTAGGATACAATAGCCTGGCTACCTTGGTGATTATCCTTAAGAGCCTACACTCCTTGTAAGATATAAGCTCTCTATAGCACTTTCTTTTCCTAGAAAATAGAGTAGAAAATAAAATATTTTGTTAAGAGTAAGAAGAAGCAGGCAACGAGTGTTTAGAACAATAACAAAATTATTTTTGAAAGTCTATAGCTTGATGAACCAAAAAAATGTGATTGCCAAAACTTTATTTCTTTCTATCTAAATAATAGCCGGACAAGCTTCAGCATCTTGTCTTTAGCCAAATAATCAATACTTATGAAAACATTTAAATGGGTCATAAAGCTATTGAAATCAATAGACAATCAATAGCCCATAACGTGGTAAATCTTGATTACAAATCCGTTTAGAAAGCTTCAGAATATACATTTGAAATATTGCTAACTATTTTGACTTTCCATTAAACCAAATAGTAAATACTTGTATATATGGTAACTTACTAGATAAATTTCACAAACTTATCCTGAGATTTGTGATAATACCAATCAAGTCTAAAACATTTTAAAACTCATTAATTTAGTCTTTAAAAGACAATTTTGTCTCTAACTTTATTTTCTCTTTCTTTTCTCTCATTTGTCTTGTTCTTCTCCTCTTCTCTGATCTAAGTTTCTTTCTCACAACTCTCTCTCTCTCTCTCTCTCTCTGAACCCAAATAAGAAAATACCCATTTCAAAAACCCATTTTTTTTGTCTTCTTCTTGCTTGCCTTAGGAGAGTCAAGTTTCAGAATTGATTTTACACCTAAATGTTTCAGAATTGATTTTTAACCCTTGAAGTTTGGGATGTATGGATTCTACATTCTAATGTTTCAAAATTTTGATTTTACCCCCTAAATTTTGGGGGTATTTAGATAAGTTTTAGAATTTGGATTTTACCCCTTGAAGTTTGGAGTGTTTGGATTTTACACCTTAATGTTTCAGAATTTGGATTTTACTTTCTAAAGTTTTGGGGTGTTTGAATTTTAAACCCTAAAGTTTCAGAATTTGAGAGTATAAAATTCAAACACTCCCAAACTTTAGGGAGCAAAATCTAAATTTTGAAACGTTAGAGTGTAAAATCCAAACATTTCAAATTTCAGGGAGTAAAATCCAAATTCTAAAACTTTAGAGTATAAAATCCTAACACTCCTAATCTTTAGAGGTGTAATTTGTAATTTACCCAAAATTTATAATGGAAAGTATATATATTGCAATAAAAATGAAATTGCTGGCAATGATGGTATTAAACAGTGATATTAATTTCGCTCTGTTCTGGCCATTTTGGCTGGAATATCCCGTACCGGTATGCAATCCAGTATGGTAATATCACCCGTTCTACCTTGGGTCAAATTCCGACTAGTTTTGGGAAGTTCTGGCCATTCCGTCAAGTTCCAACCAATTTCGGCCGAATTCAGACTAGGTGTTGTCTAGGTACAAAGGTATTTAAAAAAAAAAATTATTTATTTTTTGAGAATCTAATATTATTAATATTTATTTATAATTTTATACTTAAAAAAAGAGGTATTATTATTAAGAAATGTATTATGCTTACAATATTTTCACAACACTTTCACACCAAATTATAGGTTGAAAGTTGTTATTAATTTTAATTTGAACTTATTACTAAAATTAATTTTTTGCTCACCTATATCAACTTTTAATACCCTGTCATGTAGGATTTATTGTTAAAATATTGTGAAAATATTGTGGATATAACATTTGTAAATTTTATTTAAGAGCTATATATTAATTAAAATATTAATAACTTTTGTCCATTCAATAAGTGCTTCAACTTTCACATTTATTGTATTTTTTACAATTATCCAAAATGTGAATTTCATTTGTAGAAAAATTTTAATAATGGTTTTTTTTTTTACTCCCACTTTATTTAATTTCTTTTAGACAAATTAAATCAAATTCATTATTTTATATAATAGTAACACTTCTTTAATTGATACTTTCAAGTTATATATATATATATATATATATATGTTTTTTTTTTAAATCCCAAAACATCCTAATTAAAGTAGTATGCCGAAATAGACTGGTATTGAAATATTCCGTTTCAGTAGACAAACCGAAACTAGGTTTGAAATGGAATTAATAACATTGGTATTAAACCTCACGTTAATGTTCAAAAAGAGAAATACTATGTTCACAACATTTTTCACAGCATTTTCACAGCAAATCTTAGTTGGCAGGTTGTTATTTGTTGTTACTAGTGGGTAAGAAAGTAATTTCAGTGTTGGATTTAAATTTAAAACCTATAACAACCTGCCAACTAGGATTTATTGTGAAAATATTGTGAAAAATGTTGTGGACGTAGCAATTCTCGTTCAAAAAATTTCCTAACTAAAACCATTGATAGCAGTTATTTAAATTCTAATCTATATTTGAATTTCAAATTTATTAAAGAATGTATTCGTCATTAAGAGATAAAATTGATTTTCTCAATTCACATAAATGAATATTAAAATAAAATATAATATTTTTATAAATATATCGAACATAAAAAAGAGACAATTATATATATATATATATATATATATATATACACACACACCACACACATTAATTTAGAATTTCAATTAATCAAAATACCAAAGAAAAAACAAAGTTTGAAAATTATATTATATAGAAACTTTCCCATGAATTGCACCACTAGTTAAGATTAAGATATATAGAGTATAAAGAAGAATAACCAGGTCATACTTCTTAATTGACATAGTATTACATTAAACTGGAAAATTCTACTGTTTGGTACAATCAGTTGGCTTGAAGGAGACCTTCATTGTTTCTCTGTCAAACCCAATCAAGAAATTTGCTTGAGCATAGTTGCCATATATGCCAACATCACCGTCAGATTCTTGCATGGCAAAGCAGTAAACCCCATCTTTAAGTGGAACGAAGGTATGTAAAGGCATTAACTGCACATTCGCACCCTCAAAATGGACAGTCAAAATTGGTCCGTTAAGATTAGTTTTAGTTCTATAGCAAAGCTGTGTCCCCACATCAGGATCATCCTTAATGGGATCCACTGCAATTTGCCTCTGCACTTCCGCTGCCAATGGGTCATAAAAATCGAATGGCATAATCGTCTGTGGTGTTCCTGAATCCAGTAACACGTTGCCCTTAGAAAGCTTACGTGAAGAGTTAAATGGCACATATGCGTCCCCAACACTAATTCCTTCTAGCGTGACAAAATAGGGGGTCTTATCTTCTTTGGCTACTAAAGGTGTTGAAACCACACCATCACCCACGACTTCACTGCCATTGCCAAAGCTAATCTTGCTTGCAATACTAGGATCAGTATCAAATGGCAACAAGCATTGAGAAAATCTGTTGCTACCAAGGATGGAACCTATTTGTGAAACAAAGGACACAGACCCTCCTCCTAACCCAATGACTCCCATTTCATGGTCATTGAAAGTCCCGGTATCGTTGTGTCCACACCCAAAAGCAATGTCTAGGGAAACTGTTTGCCCTGAGGTAGAAATCATGGTCACTTTTTCTTTGGCCAAAACACCTTGGGCTATGGAAGCATCTGCATATACATATGTGTAACTGCAAAGATTTTGAGGGGAACAGGTGGCAGAGTCTATAAGACGACATTGTTCTGACTGACAAGAAATATCACTATATGTGGAGGACTTTTGGGGATCGAACATGGGATTAATCTGCTTGTAGCAGCCATCACATGGTACACATTGTGTCCACACAATGTCACTACCTGTATCGACAATGCCATAGATGTCTACCGGTGGAGTTCCAATTGAGACCTTCATAAGATGCTGAGCGTTGAGAGCTGTTACTTGTGATTGAAGGGCATTTGGATAGTATTTGTTTGGACGGCCGGTAAAAGTTTTGTTAGCATTGTAGAAGGGAGATTTGGGAGAGTCTGGGTGGATTAGCTCAACCGTAAACCCACCATTATTGCTAGCAGTTGTTGCCAAAAGGCCTATAAAATAATTTGAGAGAATAGAGGCAACAAAGAAGTATGGATGAAACATGACAATGCTTGCCATTGAATTCGAGGTTTTGCGAGAGAGTCACACATTAGAAAGTTTTATATACACTTTCTCAACCCTCCAAAATTTCCATTTAATTATTTCAATATTATATTATATTATTATCTTTAAATTCTTAATTGACAAATACAGTGTATTATATTTATACCTAATAAATTTGACAATACCATTTTAAATATAAGGCATTCATTTCTCCAAGCATGAATGGCATCAAATGACTTACTAAAAATTGCAAAATACTGAAATTCATGTCTCCCAAGATTTTCTATTTTTTCTTCTCAAAAAAAAAAAAAAAAAAAGATTTTCTATTTTTTATAATATAAAGAAATTTTTTTTTTTTCCAAATCAAGTAGGACAATACCTTTCTCAACTAAAAAAAAAAAAAAGTAGGACAATACAAATCTTATCCGGATTTGGTTTTTTTTTTTTTTTTTTTTTTTTTAAGGAAGAAAAAAAAAGAAAAAGAAAAGAAAAGCAAGTCCGGATAAGATTTGTATTGTCCTACTTTTTTTTTTTTTAGTTGAGAAAGTTTTTTAAGGAAGAAAAAAAAAAAGGGAACAAATTAGAAAATTTCTTCCTATTATAGTGGCTTGTTTTTGGTCAACAACTCTGACCGAATTCAATGAATTCTGTCAACTTTTGTTTTGCTTCAAATTTAGACAAACTCTTTCAATTATATAGAGGTTTGAAAATTTATATTTATATTTTTTATTTTTTTATATACAGAGAGAGTTTTAACCTATAGTATTTGCTTCTGATGTAGTTCTTTATCATCAGATCAAAACAGTAATCGATTATTGGTATAAGCGGGGACTGAACTCTAAATTTCTTATTCAACCATTAGAGACTTTACCAATTGAGTTAAATAGAATCTATTTGAAAATTTTAGATCTAATTTTTTTAATATCAAGCCAAATTATTAGCTGAAGAATTAATTGTAGAAGAATGAAATTATACAATACAAGGATATATAACCTAATCCTAATATTGTTACCTATAGCCTATAGTTTGGACTTACGGCTTTAATCACACGCAGCTCCAATTCAATTGAACTCTTTTATTTTGTGTATTTCTTTAGTGTACAAATACATTTTGTGTTTTTGATATTTGGGTGAGAAAGTTTTGGAATAGATTTGGCCTTATTTTTAATTTTATTTTTGTATTTGAATTGTAGTTTTATTAGGGACGGGTTTTGAAATTATTTATTCCATTTTTTCTTTGAATTTTAAATTGATTAGATAGTTTTTGGTATTTTGGATAGGACAAAGTTTAGTTACAAATTTAGTTATAGCCAATGACTACTTCTTTCATTAAAAGAAATTTAACATAACTACATATTTTGAAAATCTAACTGTTTGATTGTATGGTCTTTATGCTTTTAATATTCATGTCGAATTTCTTGCCAATTAGATTTTATATACTATTCAATCTTTAAACTTGTTTTTATGCAAAATTTTAGACTACAAAAATTTAAAATTTAAATATTTTATTGATGACATAGCTATTGATCTATGATCTTCTAAATTTTTTTCAATTATGTAGGATAAAAGAAGAAAATATTATCCAATAGTTGAGTGAAGTTATAGTCATTGGTTGCAACTAAGTTTGTAGCAAAACCATGTCCTTTTGGATATTAGGGAAAGAAAGTTTGGATTTCACTCGTTTTTTATGAGAATCAACAAGCTTTCAAGGATCCATTGCAAGTTCCAGTTGGGCCTATTACTAGAGCAAGATCTAAGAAGATGGCTGAAGCACTTAATGGGCTGATTCAAGGGATTTGGGCTGATTCACATTCCAGGTGGGGCCCAAAGGAAGATAAAGGCATAATAAATTTAATACAAGCTATTGAGGGCTGATCTGACTTAATTGGGCGCTATTTATGGCATGGAATTATGGCTGATTGACTTTCCAGTTCTAAATCAGTTAACAGATACTTTTCCTTATTTAGATCTTCTAATTTTGGACCAGATCTTCCTTAATTTTAGGCTTTTATTATTTAGAACGTTTTTTTAGGGTTTTTCCTATTTTGGATCTGCTATTTTCAGACCAAATTAGTTTTTAATTAGGGTTTTATTATTTAGTACGTTTTTAGGTCAAATTTGATTCCTAATATGGTTAAGTATCAATTAGGAGTTATTTTAGAATATATTTTCTTGTCTGTCAAGTTTTATGGAGCCTTTAAATAGGCCCCTAAGTCTGTAAACGTTTTTTGATAGATTATTGAATAAAAATCAGAAAAGGTGAGGCTTTGCTCTTCTCTTTGGTTCTTCAAGAACTGTGAACTTATCAAGGATTATTCCTTGTGGCGTTCAAACTTATACCTTTGGTTCGTGATTCCTTTATAATCATTGGGTCAAGGTCTGTTACTTATACCTTTGGTTCGCGTTTCTCTTATAAACGTTGGGTCAGGGTTTCTATCAAATCTGAATTTTAGCTTTCTGGGGCAATATTCCAATATTGTTTGTTGGGTCTCAAAGCGGGTCTGTTGAGGTTCGCATCAGTTTTTCTTATTTACATTATCATTTTCTGAAAAATGAATCATTTTCAGAAAAATGAATCATTTTTCATTTCCAAAAAGCATTTTTTTTTTAAATTATCTCATTTTTTTATGTTCACACTTTTGATGGAATTTAGGTCTTGAAAATGTTTGTTTATCATTTATTTTTTCTTTTTTTGATTTATTAATTTGATATAAATTTCAATATTTTGGATATTAAGGAGAAAAAATTAGGCTTTGAGAAAGTTTATATGGGATAATAATTGTCAATTTCTAACATATTTTAATGATGCTCAAAATGTTATAAATAAATGTTAGGTTAACTACGTATTTGACCTTATCCTTTACATCAAATTTCATTTTGGTCTCATTTTAAAAAACAAAATATATTTGGTCTCTAAACTTCCAATTATGTCAATTCGGTTCCTAAGCTTTCAATGTTGTGTCAATTTGGTCTCTATTGTTATTTCTTAGTTTATTGCCACATCAACGGAAACTAATTTTTTATTTTGCCGTTTACTACGTTAGCAATTTTAATCCAAGAAATAACGGTAGTGACTAAATTGATATAATACTGAAATGTTAGGGACCAAATTGACACAATTGATAGGTTAAAGACCAAATAAAAATATGGTGTGAAAGATTGAGACTAAATATGTAGTTCATCCTAAGGACAATATTTAGCTACAAATTTGGTTGTAGTCTAAGGTTACAGCTTTCTTTAAAAAAGTTAAGATTACTACATATTTTAAAAATCTAACCGTGAATTGCATGTTCTTTGAACTCTTAATACACATGTCAAATTTTATTCCAATAAGATATTATTTGCTATGTAATCTATAAACTTATATTTCATGCATAATTTTAAACCACAAAAATTTACAATTTAAAAAATTTATTGATAACTGTGGACAACTAAATTTCTTGGTTGAAATAAATCAAACAAGTAAAATAGTTTCATAAATGTGAATTTGTATTGATGAATATGTGGTACAATTCTCTATGATTACAAAAGAATGATCCTCTGATTCGATCTCCTTGAAAGACTTGCTGGTTGGAATTGTAATAATGTGATTTTGACTTGAACACCAAATATCCTTTGATATGGCTGAAGGATGGATCGAAGACCCTTGAAACAGAACTACAATGAATCTCCGGTTATGAGCTTGTTAGAAATTCTTTGTTCTTCATGCTCTTGGTACGTTCTTCAGGTTCTTGGTGCGTTTTTCATATTTGAAGGTTTGTGGTGGAAGTTCTTCGGTGCTTGAGAGGTTTGAATCCGTAGAACTTTGTTGATTTATGGTTTGTTGAGGTTTCTGGAGACTTTTGAGCTTGATTCCAGCAAACTAAGACATTCATTTCTCCAAGCATGAATGACATCAAATGACCTACTAAAAACTGCAAAAATACTGAAATTCATGTCTACCAAGATTTTCTATTTTTTATAATATAAAGAGAATTTTTTTTTTCCAAATCAAGTAGGACAATACCTTTCTCAACTAAAAAAAAAGTAGGACAATACAAATCTTATCCGGGTTTGCTTCTTCTTCTTTTTCCCTCTTTCTTTCTTTCTTTCTTTCTTTCTTTTTTTTTTTCTTTTTTTTTTTAAGGAAGAAAAAAATAAGGGAAAAAAATTAGAAAATTTCTTCCTATTATAGTGGTTTGTTTTTGGTCAACAACTCTGACCGAATTCAATGATTTCAGTCAACTTTTATTTTGCTTCAATTCAAACAAACTCTTTCATTATACAAAGGTTTCAAAATTTAGATTTTTATTTTTTATGTTTTTATATATAGAGAGAGTTTCAACTTATAAGAAAAAAAAGTTTGAACTTACGGCTTTAATCACACGTAGCTCCAACTCAATTGAACTCTTTTATTTTGTGAATATTTTAGTGTACAAATACATTTTGTGTTTTTGATATTTGGGTGAGAAAGTTTTGGAATAGATTTGGCCTTATTTTTAATTTAATTTTTGTATTTGAATCGTGGTTTTATTAGGGATGGGTTTTGAAATTATTTATTTCATTTTTTTTCTTTGAATTTTGAATTGATTAGATAGTTTTTTGTATTTTGGATAAGACAAAGTTTAGTTATAAATTTAGTTATAGCCAATGGCTACTATTTTCATCAAAAGAAATTTAACATAACTACATATTTTGAATATCTAACTATTTGACTGTATGGTCTTTATGCTCTTAATATGCATGTTGAATTTCTTGCCAATTAGATTTTATTTACTATTCGATCTTTAAACTTGTTTTTATGCATAATTTTAGACTATAAAAATTTAAAATTTAAACATTTGATTGATGACTTAGCTATTGATCTGTGATCTTCTAAAATATTTTCAAATATGTAGGATATAAAAAGAAAATATTATCCAATGGTTGAGTGAAGTTATAGTTATTGGTTGCAACTAAGTTTATTGCGAAACTATGTCCTTTTGGATATTAGGAAGAGAGTTTGGATTTCACCCCTTTTTTATTTATTTATTTACATTATCATTTTCTGAAAAATGAATCATTTTTCATTTCCATAAAGCATTTAAAAAAAAATTATATAATTTTTTTTATGTTTACACTTTTGATGGACTTTAGGTCTTGGAAATGTTTGTTTATCGTTTATTTTTTCTTTTGTTTGATTTATTAAATTGATATAATTTTCAATATTTTGGATATTAAGAAGAAAAAATTAGGTTTTGAGGAAGTTTATTTGGGATAATACTTGTCAATTTCTAACATAGTTTAGTGATGCTCAAAATGTTATAAATAAATATTAGGGTTAACTACGTATTTGATCATATCCTTTACATCATATTTCATTTTGGTCTCATTTTTAGAAACAAAATATTTCAATTTGGTCTCTAAACTTCCAATTGTGTCAATTTGGTCTATAACATTTCAATGTCGTGTCAATTTAGTCCCTATCGTTATCTCTTAGTTTATTGCCATATCAACGGAAACTAATTTTTTTATTTTGGCCTTTTGCCACGTTAGAAATTTTCATCCAATAATAACGGTAATGACTAAATTGGCATAATGCTGAAATGTTAGGAATCAAATTGACACAATTGAAAAGTTAGAGACCAAATAAAAATATGGTATAAAGGATTGGGACCAAATATATAGTTCACCCTAAGAACAAAGTTTATTAGCTACAAAATTGGTTATAGCTTAAGGTTACAACCTTCTTTAAAAAAGTTAACATTATTACATATTTTGAAAATCTAACCCTGAATTGTATGTTTTTTAGACTCTTAATACATATATCAAATTTTATTCCGATAAGTATTATTTGCTATGTAATCTATAAGCTTATATTTCATGCATAATTTTAAACCACAAAAAATTTGCAATTTAAACAATTTATTGATAACATAGCTATTGATCTTTAATTTTCTAAAAATTTTGCAAAAATGGAGGATATAAGAAGAAAATGTAATCTAATAGTTGATTTGTTAAAATTCACCTCTAATAAAAAAATATTGAGTAAGGTTGTAGCATTAGGGTATAACTAATTTTGTATCTAAATTTTGTCCTTATCCTGTAACATCCTAGTCACAAAAAAAAAAAAAAAAAAAAAAGGAAAAAAAGAAAAAAGAAAAAAGAAAAGAAAAGAAAAGGTAATGGTCATATTGTATTTGGACCACATGGTGCCCACCTACCCCATTTAACCCCCACCACTCATCTCACAAATATCTCTACTCCCTATGGCTGACCATCCCTTTCCTCTCATTTTTTTCTTTCCTTTTCTCATAACCACTCTCTCACACTCTCCACCATCATTTTTCTGGAAAATTCTTAGGAACCTCTAAGCATCTTCATCTTTTATTTGAAGTAAAATTTCTAATCCTTTTGGAGAGTTTTATATTTTGCTTAAGGTTATATTTTTATCTAAACTTTAATAATGATACTCATGTGATTTATAAGCATTAGAAGTGATTTTATGTGTTTATATGTATGAATTTTGTATTGGTGGAATTATTTGATAAGTGGGTTTATGGTTTGTGTTAATGATGACTATCTAAAGTTTATTTATAGTGGAAATTTAGGAGTTTTGAGTTATAACATATGATGGTTGGTAAATCTAATTTTTCCATTGCTATTGAGTTTATTTGGAGTTATTTGAAGTTCTGAATTTCTTGTTTTGGAGAATATTTTGATTTTGCTTACATGAGTCTCTTGATGATATTGTGTAAATCTTATGGAAGCTAGTTATAATGTTGGAGATGATATTAAATGGGTTAAATTTATAAATTGAAGTCTATGCCTTGTGAATTAATTTGTTGAGAAACTTTGGAAGAGGAATATGTTATTGATGAGGTTAAATACTAGGCTTGCCTAATTAAGTGCATATTTGGCAATTCCTAATTTGTAGCTAGATACAATTTTAAGCTTTATGCTTATTGTGTTAGGTTTGCTTGATATTGTTGAGGTTCTAGCTAATTTCCTTTGGAACTTGGAGAATTAGGCTTTTGCGGGTTGTAAAGTAAGTAGCTTTTTAATGAGATTTTTGAAAAATAATCATATTGTATAAATGTTATTTTTGGGTTAGACACGCTTTTGGAAACTACCTATGGAAACTATATTTTCTTAAAAACTATTGTGTCGTAACCTTAATATATATATATATATATATGTATGAAAATGCATCATATTTGACATTGCATTTGGAGAAATGCATGAATTGTTGACATGGAAAATATGAGCATCTTTAATTTAATCTATGATAAGGAAATTATGGATTTTATGGTTTATTAGAAAATCTAAAGATGCTTATCTTGTTTTGTTATTTGGGAAATTGATAAAAAATCTCTTGACAAGAATGAAGTTGAAAACCTTACAAATTTTGTAGAAGTTAGATTATTTAAGGTTTTTCTGAAACTAACTGGATATAAACTATGTGTTTCAAAGTAATATAACTTGTGAGCTCTATGTGGTTTTAACACTATGCCATGTGTGATTTCTCTGTGATCATTCGATTTGGTTTCCGTAGTCTTTGTGACAACAGAATCAGATCCAGGTTAGTGCCCTTTCACTTTGGATGACGCGTTTTTTCCTACTGCTCATGGGGGGAAGAAGTTCCTTGATTGTGTATGGGTGAGGCTGCTGTCCATGGAGCCAAGAGATCACATGCAAGAGAGATCCTATTTGATGCGCTCTCTTTGCTGCCCATGGGGGGAGAGAAAAACCTTGAGGGTATGTGTGAGGCTGTTGTCCATGGGGCCAAGAGTCTGCATGCTAGAGAGGACAATATCATGCCAGTTGTGGATGGGTGGATCCCCTGTCCAATCTATGTGGTAGTGTGGTATCTTTGTGATAAATTACCGTATGTTAAATTTTATGGTTTTGGAAACTATATTATTAGTGCTCACAGATTATTATATATAATTTCAAGGTATATATTTTGAGAAACTTTGTATTTCATAATTTAATTATTCTTATCATATTATTATTATTGAAGATGAAACTTGCATTTTCCCCACCCCCATTAATTATGCTACTTACTAGGCATTAGCTCATCACACCCTCTAACAGTTTTTCAGATTTAATAGCTATACCTTGGGTATGGAGATTACTTGCTTGGTGATGATTAGAGTGCTATGTTAAATTTGGAGACTTCTGCTGTAAATTTTTGGTGACTCGATCTTGTTAAGTTCAACGAGACTTTAATTAATTCTATTGGAGGTGGGTTGCTTGAGGTTTGTTAGCCTTTGGTGTGGTAGGCCTAGACTTGATGTTAAGGTCCTTATTCTTGATAAGATTGTGACTTTGTGTAATTTAATCAGAGTTTTGTAATATATTTATGTATTATGTGAAGGCACATGATTTTTAATTATTGTTCGTAAGTGTGTTATAGAGCCCTGACTTGTAATGTGCAAATTTTAGTATGATTATATATTCTTATTTTGTAGAAAAGAAAGGAAAATAAAGATTTCCTATAGTTTGATTTGTCAAAAAGGAAAAATCTATAGGTATCTTTGGGATGTATTTCTCATGCTTTGGACCATTTTGGGTTCGAGGCATGACATACCCTAAATGTTATTTAGGAATGGAAATTCTCTCTAACTTATTTTTTGAATTCTTAAAAGAAAATGATATTTTTTTTTTTTTTTTCCATTTGATATCGTGAAAATTATATATATATATATATATATATATATATATATATATATTTGTGCACAGCGTGTAATAAGGAGTAGAGTGAATTTCTCTTGGAGCCTAATAATTGAAAGATACTAATCTTGAGTAATCATAGCCAAATCTGGATATCATTCATTTTTAGACAAATCACGTGATTTGTCTAAAAATGAATGATATCCCGATTTATTGCTCTTTTATTCTTGCTTTCTGCGTCTTGGTTGATTGTTGCTCCTTAATGAAATATTTGATATTGTTATTAATTTATTATCATATTTTTTATATAAAAAAAGAGATTTTGTATTTATTTATTTATAATTTGATAATTGGGAAAAGAGAGATTTAAATTTGGGCATAGTTTCAATTGAGATCTAACATTCATCTACTTCATAGATATCACCTAGATATCCGAGCTAAGGCAAAAGTCTCATATGCGCTTCCGCATATGAGACTTTTGCCTTAGCTAGGCAGGTGTGGAAGAAAATTAAGTCTTTTGGTTTTTTTTTTTTTTTTTTTTTTTAATTATTGAAAATTAAGATATTCAATTTAAAAAAAAAAGAAAAACAAAAGAAAAAAAGAAAAAGGAATAGTTATATATCTTTTATTGATTTTTTGGTTGTTACATGATAGTGGCGAACTCTATTGTTTGCTGCAATCAGTCAACTTAAAGGAGACCCTCATTGTTTCCCTGTCAAACCCAATCAAGTAATTTGCTTGAGCAAAGTTTCCATATATTCCAATATCTATATTGCCAAAACTCAGCATTCCAAAGCAGTAAACCCCATCTTTAGGTGGAATGAAGGTATGTATAGGCGTTAATAGCACGTCAGCACCCTCAAAATGGACAGTCAATATTGGTGCATTATCATGAAGATTAATTTCAGTTCTATAGCAAAGCTGTGTCCCCAAATCAGGGTCATCCTTAATGGGATCCATTGGAATTTGCTTCTGCACTTCTGCCACCAAGCGATCATAAAAATTTTGTGGTAAAAGCGTAGGTGGTGTTCCTGAATCCAGAAACATATTGCCCTTAGAAACCTTACCTGAAAAGTTAAAAGGCACATATGTTTGTCCAACACTAATTCCTTCTAATGTCACAAAATAGGGAGTTCTATCTTCTTTGGCTACTAAAGGTGTTGAAACCACACCATTACCTACAACTTCACTGCCATTGCCAAAACTTACCTTGCTTGCAATATTAGGATCTGTACCAAATGGCAACAAGCATTGAGAAAACCTCTGGCTACCAAAGGTGGAACCTAATTGTGAAACAAGGGAAACAGACCCACCTCCTAACCCAATGATTCCCATTTCATGGTCATTGAAAGTCCCTGTATTGTTGTGTCCACAACCAAAAGCAAGGTCAAAGGAAACCGTTTTCCCTGAGGTGGAAGTAATGGTAACTTTTTCTTTGGCCATAACACCTTGGGTTATGGAACCACTTCCATATGCATAAGTGTAACTGCAAAGATTTTGAGGAGAACAAGTGCCAGTGTCTATTAGATGACATTGTTCTGATTGACAAGAAATGTCACTGTATGTGGAGGACTTTTGAGGATCGAACTTGGGATTAGTCTGATTGTAGCAGCCATCACATGGTACACATTGTGTCCACACAAGGTCACTACCTGTATCGGCAATGCCATAGATGTCTACCGGTGGTGTTCCGATTGAGACCTTCATGAGATGATGGCCTTTGTATGCAGATATTTGTGATTGGGGGACATTTGGATAGTATTTGTTAGCATTGTAGAAAGGAGTGTTGAGAGAGTCTTGGCGGATTAGCTCAAAGGTAAAGCCACCATTGCGAGCGGCAGTTGCCAAAAGGCATACAAGATAATTTGAGAGAATAAAGGCAACAAGGAACCGTGGATGAAACATGACAATGCCGACCATTGAATTTGAGGCCTAAGAACAGAGTCACACATTAAAAAGTTTTGTTATATACACTTCTCTACTCCTTCAATAATTGTACTTTAAAGGAATTTTCATTTAATGTGATTTGAATATTATGTTACTACTATTTTTAAAATGGTGTACAAACAGCCAGATTTCCAAAAATACATTATATTCCAGCAGTACCTGATAAATTTTTTTGATGATAACACCATTTTTGGGATAATGTAATGCTAATTCATTGATTTGAATATTATGTTACTACTATTTTTAAAATGGTGTACAAATAGCTAGCATTTCCAAAAATACATTATATTCCAGTACCTGATAATTTTTTTTGATGATAACACCATTTTTGGGATAATGTAATACTAATTCATTGACTTTTTGATATAGATAACAATTTGGAAACAACCCCGCTATCAAAAAAAAAAAAAAAAAAAAAGTCTCTAAAATATATTACAAATATACATGGGCACAAGAAGACTTGCGAATAAGGTGTAGGTAGGTTTACATTGGTTGCCAAATCTAGGTATTAAACCAAACTTTCATGTCCGGCCTGGAAAAGTTACGTGAGAACGTAAATAACCAGAAAAAAAAAAAAAAAAAGGAAATATATTAGTCACCTATAACGATTACTTGGTGGCATCAATTGACCTATCATTAAAAAAGAAAAAGAAAAATGCGAATTCTCCTACCGTGTATGGCATCAAATGACCTACTAAATAAAAACTTGAAAATTTTCATATCTATCAAGATTTGCTTTAGTAATAGTTATTGAAAGAAAAGAGCATAAAGAAATTATGGTGGTGCCCCGTGGCAACACCAAATTGCAACAAATTTTTAGATAAAAACAACTTATTTGTTCTTATCAATGATTGTTTTATCATGTTGTAGTTGCACTAAATGGTTGCACCAAATTACAAAATTGGACTTAAAAGTTGTGATTTTGTCAAGTGGCGAAACCAAATTGCAATAGATTTTTAAATAAAAGAAATTATTTGTTCTTATCAAAGACTACTTTATCACTTTTTCATTGACGATGTGTTATTGCCAGGCCAAAGTTAAGAAAAGAAACCATCTACTAAAAAAAAAAAGGATCAATTTCATTATTGATTTTGTTTTCGTAACTACAAAATGATCAAAATTTAGTATTGAAAATATATTATTTTTTCCTTCTTATTTACAAAAGAAAGTTTAAAATTTGACACTTAACTACAATATTTAACAAAAGTTATCTGAAAAACCTTAATTAAATAAACTTAAAATTTAGAGAACTCAATTAAATGAAAATAAAGTTAGAGGTTTTAAATGAATTTTTGGTCAAACTTAAGGGTACAATTTGTATTTTTCCTTTTTTTGTGTGGCAAAATGCAAAATACAACCTCTAAATTTCTCCATAATTCATTTTACTTTTTTAAGTTTCAAGTTTATTTAATTAAGACTTTGTCAACTTCCACTAATTTTTTTATAAAAAAAAATTCTAGAATATATTTTTAATCATTAATGAGATTTTTATAATTTAAAATATTTAAAGAAAACAATTTTAAATTTGATACAATCAACCGTGACATTTAACAAAATTTGATAGAAAAGCCATAACGGTCTGAGGTGTCATTGCTAGAAATAGTTAAGATCAAGTAATAGTTGCTTTATGCCTATATCCCATCGGGTACCATTGCCTGCATCAGTAATGGAATTGGAAGCTTTAGCTACTAGAAGAGCAGCTCCTTTTGCCAAAAACATGGGCTATATGAATTGTTCACTTTGAAGGAGATTCTATCACAATAATGACAGCTCCTTTTGGAAATCCTATATATTCAAGATACCCAAGCCACAGCTCCTCATCTCCTAGCTCGCGTGCAAAGCTAAAGAAATAGCTGATATTGTTATTTGGTTTGGTAGTTTTCTTCCTCAATACTTTTGTTTTAGATCAGTTCTAACTTGTAATCCATTTCCTTTTTCATTTGATTAATACAAAGTCTTGTCAGTTTCTGTAGAAAAAAAATTACTTCTCAATCTCTCCTCTATCTCTCAAACCTGGTCTAACCTCACTCACTTTAAATGCACAGCCTCCTTCAATCCCTCAAGTTGTAGAAACAATACCAATCCAGCGTCCGCAGTTGGCAAAAGATTACTGACCCATCTCTAATAATAGATGATGATCTATTGGAAGGAGTATTCTCCTATCTCGGTCTCTTCTCTTCTTATTCTTTTGTGTTTTCTCTGCTTCGCGTTTGCATCTTTTTCCTCATTTCTCTGTCTGCTTTTCCGTCTTCTACTTCTTCGTTTCTTCTCAGTCTTAGATTTGTTTCTCTCTCTGTGGCCGCTTCTCTCTATTTCTGTCTTTTTAATATTGGTTGCACGTGATGACATGAACACAACAATATGAGACAAGTTTTAAAAGAAGGGGGAACAAAAGAGAGCAAATGTAAAAAGGTTGAGAGATCGCTCTGTTTGGATTTGCGGTACGTTTGTTGCATTTTTTTTTTTCAGCTCCATGTATGTCACTGTTCATTGGCCATGAACAGTAATTTTAAGCCAATGAACAATGACAAACACAGTAGCAACCAGTAAAAAAAATATTTTTTTATTTATTTTTTTTTTTTAGTTTTCAGCAAAATGAGTGGTATCCAAACGCATACTTAAGTGAATGAGAATAAGATTAGGTTAAAAAAAAACGTTGGTATTACTATTAGGATAGTTATAGTATCTTTAGCATTTTGCAAAACTTTTAGTTATAGTGTTACTATGGGAACAAGTGGTGTTGACTGGTTTCAAAATATATGTTTCCTTACTCTCTGGTACAAATATAAACTGTAAACTACAAATCAACCATTGATATTGGAGAAGCCATTGAAAATGAAAAACAAGGCAAAAGGGTCTCTCCCCTTACATCACTGTTTCCTTGAAAAAAAGCCACCAACGGAAAATTTTAAATTGAACCAAAACAAAAAAGAGCTGTGGTAGGCAAAGATTTGACCTCCAACTCCGACCTTTCAAGCATATCTGAAATCTGGAGATCATCTCCAATCCAGCAACCCCAACGTGGTTGATGTTTATTCTATAGTGACTGATTTTGATTTGTTTGTTTGCCAAGAAAATAAATTAATTTTTTTTTTCATTGATGATCCAAATACATTTGCAACATTTTTTTATTTTGAAATATTTTGGGGGGTTTCAATTGAGTTAAATTTCTATAAGTCTCCTATTTTCTAAGCCTTGTTTGAAAAGAAAAAGAAAAAATACTAAAAGTATAACAAAATGTTCACAATACAATGTAATAATGATGGCGATTGATAAACTTCAACAGCTTAATTAATGAATATTTGAATTACTTTTATTATAATTGGTAACATGTAAGTTTGTAAGTCTATGTTAAAATTTGGGATACTCTTAGCATCTCTTTTTAAGGAAAAAAAAGTGCTCAATCATTTATAAAATTTTAGCGTTTTATGATGAGAATGGGCTTTCTTTCCTCGGGGAAATTTTTTTTTTTTTTTTTTTTTTTTTTTTTTTGTGGTGGTATCACTTTGTTGCCAAGAAAACAAAGGAAATGAGAGAGAGAGAGAGAGAGAGAGAGAGAGAGAGAGAGAGAGAGAGAGAGAGAGAGAGAGAGAGAGAGAGAGAGAGAGAGAGAGAGAGAGAGAGAGAGAGAGTCATATAATCATTTTCCATCTATCACTTATAGATGGAGATTATTTTGCCACAATAACAAAATCCAAAGGACTAAACTGACACATATAAATGTTGGGATCAAATTAACACATATTCTAAATGTTTGGGATCAAATACATATTTTACCCTTGAAACTTTGAATGGTTAATTCTTGAGATTTTGTATAGTTGATTATAGATTTGTAGTGTAGTGTTGTGTGCATATTTCTATTTTTAACAAAAATAATTAGTATCTTTTATAAATGATTATTAAATATAAAATAAGATGATAAATAGTTAAATACAACTTTTATTTTATTATCTGTCGACTTTTTCTTTTAACAAGTGCATATTGCACCCATTAAGATAGCAATTAATACAAATTTTGGCAATCTATTCCAAAAAAAGAGTGCCACTTTTAAAATGTTCACAAGAAGTTAAGATTGTTTGATAACAGTTTTTGTTTTCTATTTTCAAAAAACTTGTTTTTGGAAATATAAAGAAAAAAAAATTTCTTGACTTTTTGATATAAAAAACATGCTTGGTTAGTAGAAATTAAAAAAAAAAGTTTTATGAAGAAAAAAAAAAGAAAATACTAAAATACGTTGTTATTAGAATTTGTACTTTAATACTAACTCATTAAATGAGACAGATTCATTAAATTAAATGTGTATTTTCATTGACTTTTGAAAATTAGAAACTAAAAACAACCTTTTGCATATTTTCAGTTTCTTTCACAAATTGAGTTTGAAAAACAGTTTTTGTTTTTTGTCCATTTTGGGTTGCCAAACAAGTTTTTTTGTCTCAAAAATAGAAAATTATTTTTTAAAAACAGAAAATTAGGAGAAAAAACAATTACCAAACATACCCTAATTTTTTTTAATGAAACCAATTGACCTTTGTTCCATTCCCTCCCCGTCAAAACAATTTTTTTTTTTTTTTGTCTACTTCTATGAGCACATTTTTCTCTTTATTTAAATTTTTTTTTTGTGGAGATATTAAAATCAGTTTGAATTTTTATTCTATATATATACTAAATAAAAGAAATGGTTTATTAATTTTTAGCATCTCAAATAAAAATAATGATTTATTACTAAAAGAAAAGAACGGTATTAATTTTTCTGAAAAAATATAAAATATTTTTAATTATTAAATCTATGATAAAAAATATATATTTTTATTTTTGGTTTTTGTTTGTTTATACTTCATCCCCCTGAACCCCAAGTCCTGTTTCCATCTATAGACATGAGTGATGATAGCTCTCTAGAATAATAAATATTTGCTAGCTCATTTTGGAAATCTTATTCATCATGATACCCAAGCTTAAGACGCATCTTTCCAACGATACAAATTTTCTCTTATCCGCGGAAAGGGTAACACCACAGCTCATCTCCAAGCTAGCAAAGCTAAAGAAATAGCAGATATTGTTATTTGGTTGGATAGTATTCTTCCTGATGTTTCTGTTTGAGATCAGTTAGTGTTCCTTGTATTTTGTTTTATTCTTCATTTGATTATATAATACAAAGTCTTGACAGTTTCTAAAAAATAGAAAAATAAATGAAGCAATTTATTTGTAAAAAAAGATCCCTCTTCCTTTTTCAGTGATCACTAAACCGGTCTGGTATTCTTAGATACATTCCTTCCTTTCATCGAAAGATGACCAAGAAAAGAGACATGTGGGTGCAACTAAATAAATTTCTACACAATTTTAGCAGTTGCGAAAGACAAACCATAAAAGTAAAAAACATTTCTTTAAATCGCTGGAAATATGATTAGATCGCCATGAAAATAAAACCTTTTTTTTTTAATTTATAAAAATAAATAAATAAATAAATAAATGAAAGAGAGAGAAGATAATTAAGCTATATTTTATAAAGTATAAGCTGTTAGGAGTATATTGATCGTATAGGTTACATGAAAGTTGCCGCAAACTCTACAGTTTGGTGCAATCAGTCGGCTTGAAGGAGATTATCCTTGTTTCCAAGTCATACCCAATCAAAAAATTTGCTTGAACATAGTTGCCATATACTCCTGTGCCATCCGAAAATTCATTATATGTACTTGCAATATTTGTAATTCCAAAGCAATAATATTCAAATCTTTTAATCGGTCGATTGAAAGTTTGTTTAGGTTTTAACTCCACATCTGCACCTTCAAAATGGACAGTCAATATTGGTCCATTTTCATTAGTAATTTCAGTTCTATAGCAAAGCCGTGTCCCCAATAAAGTGTCATTCTTAATGGGATCAAGTGAAATCTGCTTCTTCACTTCCACCTCTAAGCGATCGTAAAAATCTGCTGGCAAAGACAATGCTGGTGATCCTGAGTCGATTAACATGTTGCCCTTAGAAACCGTACCTGAAGAGTTAAAGGGCACATATGTGTCTCCAACACTAATTCCTTCTAGCGTCACAAAATATTCATGTCCAGATTCCCGATCTATAAATGGTGTTGAAACCACACCATCACCCACAACTTCACTGCCATTGCCAAAACTTATCTTGCTTGTAATATTAGGATCAGTTGATTCAGCACCAAATGGCAACAAGCAATAAGAAAACCTCTTGCTACCAATTTGTGAAACGAAGGACAAAGGCCCTGATCCTAACCCAGTGATTCCCGTTTCATGGCCATCGTAATGGAGGTTACTGTTGTATGAACATCCAAAGGCAATGTCAAAAGAAACTGCTTGCCCGGAGGTAGAAGTGATGGTCAGGGCCGGCTCAATAATTTTTGGGGCCTTAGGCGAAAATTTTAAATAAGGCTTTTTTATAATTAAATATTAATCGAATAATATATATATTGAATTTTTTATTTAAAATATATTTTTCTTGCTTTTTGAGATGCAAAATTACTAATTAAGTTTTTGTATTTAAGTTCCTCTAACATTTATTTTTCAATTGACAATAGAACCTGGTTATTGCAATTTATCTAAAGCCGTGACCACTTTAAAGTTTAAACCTGCACAAATAAAAATTAATTTAATACTTAATTTAATAAATTAGTATCACTATAATACAAATGAGTTGATATGATATACATTAAATTATTAATTGATATAATAATTTATAATAATAGATAAATTGTCAAATTATAAATTAAAAAAAAAAGGTGAGAAACATCTAGCACCTAGCTATACTCCACCAATTGCTAAGCTTTAAATAAAAAACTTGTCCTATCCTATCAATTGCTCGCATGGCAGAAGTAGTGTCCTATGGAGCAGAAAATTCATAGCAAATACGTGTCATTGTAAGACTTATAAGAGTAGTGGTGGAGTGCAAAAATATGTCACGTGTCCCATGATCCCATCCCATCAAACAACTGCACAATAAATGTGTGAAATAAACTAAAAATAAATAGAAGACTCAATCTTCGTTTTAGGATACAATGAGACATTTTTAATGCATTTTATTAACCAATAAAAGTGCTTAAATTTTTTTTAATTTAAATATATAAATAAATATATTATATATAATTTTTTTTTTTTTACAAGTGAGGCCTTCTTTTATTTGGGGGTCTTAGACGATTGAATCAATTACAATCACCTCTAAAGCCGCCCTGATGGTGGCTTTTTCTTTGGCCAGAACACCTTGGGATCCACCGGTTATATATCCACTGACGTAATTGCAACTATTTTGAGCAGAACAATGGACTGGGTCCCATTCGTGACATTTTTTTGAATGACAAGAAATTTCACTATATGTGCAGGACTTTTGAGGATCGAACTTGGGATAAGTCTGATTGAAGCAGTCATCAGGTACGCATTGTGTCCACACAAGGTTACTACCTGTATCAGCAACGCTATAGATGTCTACTGGTGGAGTGCCAATTGAGGCCTTCATGAGATGCTGACCGTGGTATGGTATTAATTGTGCTTGGGGAACATTATGAGCTGTAACCAAAAGGCCTATAAGATAATATGAGAGAAGGAAGCATGGATGAAATATGACACCGCTTGCCATTGAATTTGGAGAGATGAAACAGTACTGGCTATACCGTAGGCTTTTATATAAATGATTAAACCAAACTTTCCATGTCTGGCTTAACGATTACTTGATTGCACCATGAAGTTAACCTAACAAAGAAACAGAAAGAAGAGAATTCTCCGTCCGTTAATGGCATCAAATGTACTACTATAAACTGGAAATTTTAATATGCACCAAAATTTGCTTCTTTTTAACAATATTTAAAACAGAGATTGTAACGAATGCAATAATACCAATATATTATAACAAATATCTTGTTTCATTGAAGAATAGGTCATCAATCCTCATGTAATAAGCACCAAATAAAATTTGCTTCTTTTTAACAATATTTAAAACAGAGATTGTAACGAATGCAATAATACCAATATATCATAACAAATATCTTGTTTCACTGAAGAATAGGTCATCAATCCTCATTTAATCTTCCCAAACAAAAAACCTTATTTAAGAATAAATTTGGCTATCTAGGCCCCACGGTTTTGCATGGCAAATGCGCCTTTTTTTATTTATTATGAAAATAGGAATTATTTTTTTCTTGGCTTTGCTATTTAAAAGGAACTGCTTTTCTTTTAAGACGAAGACAAGATTTTCTAAATAGTAGGATGCAACTTAGCCTAAAGGCATTCCTAAGGCATGATATGAATTTAAACTTTTATCAAAGCTTCTATGACCACTTTCTTAATGCTCATACCATAGAGAGGAAAATAAATAAATAAGAGTTCTTTGGTGTTAAACAATAATAATTGAATGGGAAAAGTGCATATAAGGCTTAATAAGTCATATTTGTTGCAAAATAGCAAGTTTGCGCAATAAAATTACGCTTGGCCCCCCAAACAACATCCCAGATTATCTAAAACAAAACCAAGATGCCCATATAAAAAATTACTAATATGAAATCTCGAAAAAAAAAAATAATAATAACAAGCTAAAGAAAATCTAGCCCAATCATTCAACCAATTAGACCATGCCCTTAAAAAATTTAACCAAAACCAGTCTAATCATACACGGCAAATTCCAAAATCTATCCCATCAAAATAAATAAATAAATAAATAAATTATAAAAACACATAAGTAAGAGACTAATCAAAGGCACTTGCTACTTGTGAGGAAGGCTGACCGACTAAGGTAGTGAGGTATGAGTCGTGAGGGATAACCATAGTTCACTTTTCCGTCCATATAACATTACAAATTTAGACTTCTTCATTTGGAAAAATTAATTTATGCGTATAATTATTACTTTAGTGATCTAAGAAATCAATCCTAACAAAAGATGACACTGAAAAGGAAACAAAGGGGAAATTATTCATACTGATAAGCTAAGTAATTAAAATTAATAATTACTTTTAAAAGAACATGTTACAAGTGCTTGGACTCATTTACAGAAGTAATACATAGAACAAAATGCACAATGAATTTTAATTATTTAATAAACCCATTCATAAAGGATTTGTCTTTGGTTACACACCCTGGAATAGAAGGGTAGGTTCTTAGTAACCGATAAATGGGGTAGATTTTTATCAAGATATTTAGTTCAGTCCTTAAGATAGTTTCAAAATTAACCCACCAAAACAAAACAATTGAATGGTATGGTAATAGATTTTTCACAACAGAAAAAGCACATACCCAAAGACACATTAAAAACCCTCTAATATTCACAGCCATAAAACCCAGCTAGGAAAACACCCAAAGATGAAAGAACCCATGGAATCCTACTGAAATTGAACCCACACACCCAAACAACACAACATAAATAATAGAGAAGTGAGACAGAACCGGAGTGAATGAATGAAATACAGAGAGATTTCAATAAAACAACACAAAATGCAAGAAGATTGAGGATTCCTCCCCACCCACCTTGTACACAATACCCTCAATATCAAAATTGATTATGATCCTTTAAAGAAACCTTCACCTGAGAATGCAAGAAGCGTTATTTCCCATTTTGCTAAGCTATTACAACTTAAAATAGACGTATGTCAAAAATTTAGAAGAGAAATCTAAAAAACAGTATATACCTACCGTATCAAAGTTTTGCCCTTATTTTAACAATTGGGCTTAATTGTGTAATAAAGTAAAATTGGTCATAAGCTGCATTTGCTAAACAGTGTTTTACACGTTTTGCAAAGCTTGTGATTCAAATTTCAGAATCTCACCTTCCATCCACTCTATGCAGAACAAAATTGTTGTTTGAAAAATACCATCTAACTTTGACTGATTTTGTTAATTTTCTATAATAATACCGTCTAAGTTCAGTGTACCAGTACCCTTCAGCTATTGGCAACAAGTGTTCATGGGATCCAATGAATGATGACTTTGTCTGATTTTGCAAATCTTTCTAAGAAAGCAAAATCGAATGCTGCTCATTGCTAACAGTAATAGGAATCACCGTGTAACTAAGGACAACTCGAAGGACTTTTACGTATGAAGAAAGACTATACCTTATCAAAACGTTATCTTGCTATGGGATTATACACCATTTTCAGAAAAACTCCACAAACCTCATACTAATTTGCATTAGTGAACAGATTGGCCTACTACATATTCAAACGTGTAGTCCTAGCATGACAATGACAGGGAAACCAAAATTCAAAAAGTGTTGAAATGAAGCAAATGCACGCAAAGAAAAAGATAGATTGTGATAGTAAAGATTAACTCATCCATTGAACGAGCAATATCTTTTGTTCTCACTGATAATTTTTGTTGTTACACTAGTGTTAAGCAATTTGAGCCAAATCAAAGTACGTTAAACATGCTAGGTAGGTTGGTCTCCTCTCCTCTTCTACATCATCCAAATCTAAACTATATATAGTTTTAATCAAGCAAAGTTATCTTTCTAAACATTCATATAGGAACATACTGTTGTGGTCGTTCCAATGGGATATGATATGGGGTATCTTAATTTATCTTAAATCCTTATTATTTGTGAGTTCTAGTTAATTCAATCAATGAAAACAATGAATTGAGGATTTAATTTTGCATATACGCACCCAAAAAAAAAAAAAAAAAATTTGGAAATAGAAAATGCAATAGATTTAAATCATATCATATCTATCAAAAAAAATCTACGTTAATTTCATGTAATGAGAACACAATTCCAATGCCCAACCCAAAGATTAAAAAAGATATAAGAAAATTAAAATAATAACAAAGCAATTTCAATAATGAAAAGCACATTTTCACATAGCGTGACCTACTTGTACCTAAATAAGCATTATCGTATTTTGCTATCTACTATTAAACCAATCTAAGTATTGATTTATAATTACTTTCTTAAAAATTTATATTGAATTAAATAAATCTTAATTATTAATTTGGATTTGACTTATCTACAGTACTTTTTAAAAATGAATCTCCTTTTGTTTTAATAAGAGACTGTTTCATCACCCACTAACTAAATAAAATGTGAGGATTAAAACTCACTACCACTTGCTATTATATATTTAAAACAAAATAACTCCAATTAAAAAATTACTAGAGAGGTAAGTCAAATCCTATCTTAAAAAGGTAGTCATCAAAGCTATTGAATGTATATCATGTTCATTGGTAAAATGAGAAATTAGAACAAGAATGGAGGATCACCAAATACGAAACCCTATTCAATGAAAGTGATACAAAATGAGAAAAGAAAATAGTTAGATTCGTATGATTAGATCTTGTAAATTTGGACCTAAACTTGTTAACCCATTTGAATTCAAACCAAAAATTAGGGTTTGGGTAATAGAACTTTAATCTAATTAATTGATTTTATACCTATATATACCCAATTAATTTCACCAAAACCCAACCCAACCCATGAGCCTGTTAGCTTTTCAGGCTTCTTTGATCATTTCTTTGCACTCTGGGTGGGTGGGCTATATATATATATATATATATATATAGATATTTGCTTTTTGATAAGAAAGGCCTTCTAAAGTACACAATGTGGGAGAGAATGGACCCATTGTATGTTGCCTAATGCTCTATCTAGTCGCTCCATAACAAAATCATTTCCCTTCCTTTTGTTCATTGTGCGTGCCCAGTTTCTCACAGAAGGTTGGAACTTGTATTTGGGCTCACAATTTACTTGTTTAGTGGGTTTTGCATATCCTACAATGGGCAGTTCTGGGGCGGCTCATTGAAGTGTCTAGTGCAATAGCTAGTCTCTCTCTCTCTCTCTCTCTCTCTCTCTCTCTCTTTGAAAACTCTCTTTCGTATACTCGGCTACTCTCTCTCTCTGTCTTACCTCTCAAATGTCTAACCCTTTTTCGCTCTTTTCATCACAAATTTATAGCTTGAAGGTAGTGGATTGAGTCATGATTACTTTCTGATACCACTCGTGTGACTGGGGTACAATTTAATTATTCCTAACAAAAATATGCTTTTGTCGGGAATAAGAGCTGAGACATTGGGACTAGGGCTAGCCGCCAAAAGTACCTTGGTAGCGGAGTTTCCCATGGCACTCCTAGTTTGCCGAGGTATAACTAAGTGTCATCAGTGCACGTGCTGACTACGGAGACCATCCTATTGTGCACCGAACGCCAAAATGATGGGCTGACGCCCTTGGGCCGCTTAATGGTCAACCATGAGAAATGGTGGGCCCATGGCAAGGCACTGTTCATAGGCCTATTAGAGTTTGGGCTCAGGGAAAATGGGATCCTTGCCGCATGCCGTACATTCATCAAGTGCCCTTCGGCTTGTAATGTTGCCTAATCCAAGACATAGTTCTAAAAAAATTTTGGTCATGATATTCCTCATACTTGAGCTGCTTTTACTCTTAAACTTAGAGACATCTCATCCCATGGAAGCTGCCAGCTATGCTACTCTTGGCAGCCCCCAAAGTCCAAAGCCATTTACATAAGCTAACCAATAACAATTTGTTAAACGAAAAAAATATATATATCATTTCCGATCTATACTCCTCTGAGTGGCCCAGGTCCTTCATTCCCAAGGGGATAAAATTAGTAGATTTCCAAATTCTAACGTGTGTGTATAAATATAACAAATATAAATTATCATTCTCATAGTTTATACTAATCAAAATAATATTATCTTATCGATCACATATATGTATCACATTTTCACAATATATATACATATATATATATATATATATATATATATATATATGAATCGAATAATTAAAGGGACAAACATGCTATGAGTATGAAAGAGAATATATATATACATATATATATCTTAGGTTCTAAGGAATTAGGAACTAATGTATTAGAACTTCATTTTGTAATGTTGGCAAACCATGATCAAAATGTTTTAGTCTTGTTTAGACTTGCTCAAAGTGTATTTATATGTAAAGTTGAAATCAAGTGTTCTGCAGGATTTACTGTGTAAATATGCCTGACTCGATCGATCAAAAGTCGTGCAAATTAATTTTTTGTAGAATTTTCCAACTCAGCCGAGGCCCATTTGACATGTAGGGTTTTGCGTTTTGCCCTAAGTATAAAAGAGAAAACCCTAACCACATTTTGGGTTGCTCTTTATGCTGTGTGTGTGAATCTTTTGTGAGATCTAGAGGTGTTTGCCTTCACATACACTTAGGGTTTCCAATCTCAAGATTGATGTCAAGAGCTTGTTGATCAATTCAGTTGCTGTTTCAAGAGCTTAAAGATATACAAGCAGGAGTTCTTGTGCTTGCTGAGAATTCAAGAAAGAAGTAGTCTGTGGACTCGAAGCTGTCACGTGGTAGTGGTAGTAAGTTTCTTACTCGAGGTAGCAATAGGATGTTAGTGGTCTAAGTCGCTATTGTGCTAACTTCAATTCTTTCATAGTAAATTCGTTTTACCTTGAGGATAGCTAGGTTAAATCTTCCCCAGATTTTTTATCAATTTGGTTTTTCTAGGTTATTATATCGTTGTGTTCTTTATTTTTTCGTTGCTTTACATGATATGATTGTTATTATTTTAACCCAGATTTGAATAATAAACCTAAGTATTCACTTGGTTAATTAATTAGGTTAAACAATTTAATTTACAGGGGTCTAAAAACGTACAAGTGGTCTCAGAGCGGGTAGCTCTTTTGTGTAGATCTTTTGATCTAAGAGCTGATCATTGATCTCTGCTATCATGGATAATTTTAAGTGTTTTACTGTTTTTGATTGTGATGTTTTGAATAAAAAGGACACTGTTGTTTCTGTTGATCTTATTGATGCCTGTGAAACTCTTCGTAAGGAATTATTGAAATCTTTGAAAATTGCTAAAAAATTCAAGGAAGAGTTAAAATTGGCTGATCTTGAAAAAGAGGAATTGGTTGTTATATTAGATGAATCTAATAAAAAGAATGAATTTTTGAGAAATCAAATTTCCTCTCAAGATGAAAAGCTTGGAACAAGAGTTAGTTGAATCTAAAGCTAAAATTGAAAATTTGAATAGTACCAACCCTGCTGTTGATAACAAAAGTGTTTTTGTTTCTGTTTCTCATAAGCCTAAAACTAAGAAAGTTTATATCCCTCATTTGAAGAGGAATAATAAAGAAAAGGCTTATTTTGCTAGGTTAGACAAAGGTAAAAGTTCTAATGTAGAGGCTGAAGTTTCTAAACTTATGTCTAAGCCTATTGTTAGAGAGCATAAGAAACCTGTTTTTGTGCTTACTTGTGACCTTTGTGGTGTTGTTCGTCATATTAGACCAAATTGTTCTTTGTTGAGGCAAAAACCAAAATCTGAGACTAAATTTGCTGTTAGAAATACTGATATTCCTAAATTTGTTTTTGTTTATCACTTTTATGGTGTCTTCGGTCACATTCGTCCTAATTGTTATAAATTGAAATTTAAACATTTTGTATTTCAATCTAGGGTATGCGATGATATTTCTCCTGCCATAAGTCCATACAAATTGTTTCATATTCTTTTGAAAAATTTAAGCTTGTTGGCTTGTGAAAGGAAATTGTAGGATTTTAGTCGTTCTCAGAAGATTAGTGTAATCCCTCAAATACACTCTGTTTCACATGGATTTTCACCTACAAAGCCGAAGACTCGTGTTATATGGGTGAGAAAAGATTCTTTAAGGTGAGTGTTGTTTACTTGTCCCTAATTTAATTCTTTCAATTGTTTGTGAGCAGGTTTTGTTTTTGTTTTTGGTTGTTTTTTATTTTTATTTTTAAAAAATCCAAAAACATTGAAAAATTTCAAAAAGATAAAAATATTTTATTTTGTGTCTAGTTTTATTTTTCTTGAGGATTACATGAATTATGATATCTCTCTCTTGATTTGGAACATTCTTGACATTGTAGAGAAACTTGAATAGCATGTGTTATATAAGTGCTAAGCTTTTTCAGATTTTGTGTGAGTATGTATTAGGTTGTACATGTACTCAAGGGTTAATTAAAAAATTGATATTTTTTGTTTGTGTACCCTCTATAGCTTAATTAAGTACTGTCATACATTACATTTGCATTTTTAATCACTTAGCATAATGTGTGCTTTTAGTTTTGGTCATTAATTTTTTTAAACCAAAAATATTTTTATGTGTTTTGTATTATATATCTTGGATTTATAATCAAGGTTGGCCATATTATCTTTACATAACATGTTTATGTACCTTATTTAGCTTGTATGAGCTTATTTATTGCACTTTACTAGTTTGAGCTTTGTAATACATGTTGTGTGGAAAGATGTTTATAGTTTTTTATCACTTTTTCTTGATCTTGAAGTCACATGCCTTTGATTGTCGGACTTGATTTTTTTGAGAAATGCATAAATAATCATCTCACCACTGTTTACTAGCCAATCCTGAACACCTTAGTGTATATCATAAGATTTTGTGCTCAAGAAATTGTAGCACATACACAAAAAGAATATAAGGTGTAGCCTTGGATTAAATGCTAAAATTGGTATGTACATTATTGGGCTATAATAACTTCACAATCAACTAAAATTGGTGTGTACATTATCCCGACTATTTTTATAAGTTTCAAATCAAATAAAATTGGTGTGTACATTATGAGGAAAATTAAGAAACTTACATAATTGCAAGAATTTTTCTAGGAGATGTAGGAGTTATATGATGTACCTCTTTAGGTGATAGTCTCTTTCCAATTTATGTGATGAATTTTGTAGAAATTGTGCTTGATTTCTATTCACATATCACCTCACATGTATCTCAAGCATTTGCTAGTTACACACACTACATAAATTACTTTTTGCTAAACTTTGTACATGTTATTGTGTGTAATTTTGTGTTGGCCATCCAAGATTGAATATTCCTGAAGTTTAAATGCAAAATGTGTTTGAAGTCTGAGAATTTAAGGTGAAATGATTGAAAATCTTAATTTTTGGGAAAACTGGGTTCAAAATAAGTGTGTTTGAAAAGCATTTCATCTCATACTCATGCATTTTATTTATACAATACTATGCTTTGAGGAGTTTCTGCATAAAATCGCTTTGTTTTTCAAAATTTGTGTTTTCCAAATTTTCGACTGATTGAAGCTGTTGCTCGACTGATTGAAATTGCGATAAAAATTTTGGTTTGAATCTGTCTGGCTCAATTGGTATTCGATCGATGCTCGATTGATTGAAACTGAAAAATTTTCAGTTTTTAGAGTTTTGACCAAATTTTTTTCATGCATCATTTATGTTTAGGATTCACATGCATTGCATTTTTTTGGTATCCATCTTGCAGTTTTGCATTCATATCTCTCATTGTTTTCACACATAACATGCATACACTTTGCTAAATTGGGTATTCAACTTGATCTAAAAATTGATTGATTTATTTTTGAGCCCTTTGTACATTTTAGTATATGCTATTTTTTATGTGTGAATTGCAGAAAATATTTTTCTTGAAAGATATGATGGATAATCAATGTGCAAATATTTTCTCTACTCATACAACTGTTTATGCGTCATATAGTGTCAAGTTTGCATATATTGAAAGAGATAAGATTTTTCTTCATGTGTATCCTCAACTTAACTTTTAAGTTTGGTTTGTGTCTTTTATTTTTCCCCACCTCCTAAAGTATTCCCCAAAACTGTTTTTCCTAAAACTTTTTTTTTTTCTATTTTTATAGGGGGAGAAATTTGTTTTTAACCTTTGTTGTTTATAGGGAGAAGAGTTGTTGCTCTTCATAGGGGGAGTTGTCACGATTTTCTATAGAGTTGAACTATTTTGTGTTCCCTTGGTTCTCTTTTTTCTCTCCTGTTTATTGTAACTCTACTCTTTGTTTGAGTTGTCTTTGTCAATACGTGACAAAAAGGAGGAGGGATTTAGTTGAAATGTGGAAAATACCAATATGTTTTATTTAGGGGGAGTTGAAATTGTTTTTGATGTATCTAACTTAGGGGGAGAGTTAGAATTTATTTTTGTTTTTATATTGTGTTTCATATTGGTTTACTTGTATGTTCCACACATGCGTTTATGTGTTTGTTAAGTGTTACAGGAATATACAGGTTGATTCAGTTGTGCTGCTGTCTACACTTGCAACTGATAGATAGTAGTTAGGTTGAATTTGTTATATTGGGTTATGTATTTGTAATGGGCTGTTTTTATGTAAATTTTGAGCATTTTTGTTAAGTTTGTGTTTTGTCACGGATTGCCAAAGGAGGAGTTTGTTAGGTTCTAAGGAATTAGGATTTAATGTACTAGAACTTCATTTTGTAATGTTGACAAACCATGATTAAAATTTTTTAGTCTTGTTTAGATTTGCTCAAAGTGTATTTATATGTAAAGTTGTAATCGAGTGTTCTGCAAGATTTACTGTGTAAATCTGTCTGGTTCGATCAATCAAGAATTAGACTCGACCGATTGAAAGTCGTGCAAATTTATTTTCTGCAGAATTTTTCAATTTAGCCCAAGCCCATTTGATGAGTAGGGTTTTACATTTTGCCCTAAGTATTAAAGGGAAAATCCTAGCCACGTTTTGAGTTGTTTTTTTATGCTGTGTGTGTGAATCTTTTGTGAGATCTAGAGGTGTTTGCCTTCACATACACTTAGGGTTTCCAATCTCAAGATTGATGTCAAGAGCTTGGTGATTAATTCGGTTACTGTTTCAAGAGCTTAAAGATATACAAGCAGGAGTGCTTGTGCTTGCTAAGAATTCAAGAAAGAAGTAGTTCGTGGACTCAGAGATATCACATAGTTGTGGTAGTAAGTTTCCTACTCAAGGTAGCAATAGGATGTTAGTGGTCTAAGTTGCTACTGTGCTAACTTCAATTCTTTCATAGTGAATTCGTTTTACCTTAAGGATAGCTAGGTTAAATTCTCCTTAGGTTTTTTACCGGTTTGGTTTTCTTGGGTTATCATATTGTTGTGTTCTTTATTTTTCCGCTGCTTTACATAATATGATTGTTATTGTTTTAACCTAAATCTGAATAATAAACCTAAGTATTCACTTGGTTAATTAGTTAGGTTAAACAATCTAGTTTACAGGTGTCTAAAAACGTGCAATATATATATATATATATATATAGATACAAACCTAAGTATATATACAACCTAATTAAGGAGCTGAAGTTAGGTACATTGAAGAAGAGAACAAACCATGGTGATCCTAAACTCCCTAATCCAAGGTCAATGATGTATTCGTGCAAAATTAAAGAATTCAAGATATACAAATCACTTAAGAAATCAAACTAGCCTCACCTTCTTTGATAACTAGACATGAATCTCTCTCTCTCTCTCTCTCTCTCTCTCTCTCTCTCACTAATTAAAAAAAAAAAAAAAACATGAATTTATCTTTAGGTGAAGACAAAGGTACCTAAGGTCCTAAACCACCATGAAGAGCAGGATTGCCACGTAACCTAAAGTCATTTAAAAACATGATTTTTTTTTTAGAAGAGGCAAAAACATGATTTGAATTAAACTTTTCGGCTTAATTTCTTTGATGATAGTCCAATAAGTCTTCCATAGAGAGAGGGAAAATTAATATTAGAGTTCCCAAGGTCCAATCCAAAACAATTAATGAATAAGAAAAGAACATGTAAGGCTTACTTTATATTTTTTGAACAACAAAAGAGGAGCGATCAGTAAAAACATTTCTTTAAATTGCTGGGAATGTGATTAGATCGCAACGAAAATAAAGCCTTTTTTTTTTTAAATTAAAAAAAAGGATAATAAGGCTATATTTATGAAGTATAAGTAGGTATATATCTTAATTCCATTGATCGTATAGGTTCCACGAAAGTGGCAAACTCTACAGTTTGGTGCAATCAGTTGGCTTGAAGGAGACCATCTTTGTTTCCAAGTCATACCCAATCAAAAAGTTTGCTTGAACATTGCTGCCATATACTCCTGCGCCATCCTTAAAATCCAACTTAGTATTTGCAATATTTGTAATTGCAAAGCAGTAATATTCATATTCTTTAACTGGTCGATTGAAAGTTTGTATGGGCTTTAACTCCACATTTGCTCCTTCAAAATGGACAGTCAATATTGGTCCATTTTCATTAGTAATTTCAGTTCTATAGCAAAGCCGTGTCCCCAAAAGAGTGTCATTTTTAATGGGATCAAGTGAAATCTGCTTCTTCACTTCCACCACTAAGCGATCATAAAAATCTGGTGGCAAAGTCAATGGTGGTGATCCTGAATCCATACAAATGTTGCCCTTAGAAACCTTACCTGAAGTGTTAAAGGGTACATATGTGTCTCCAACACTAATTCCTTCTAGTGTCAAATAATATTGATCTCCACCTACATATGGTGTTGAAACCACACCATCACCCACAACTTCACTGCCATTGCCGAAACTTATCTTGCTTGTTATACTAGGATCAGTACCATATGGTACCAAGCAATAAGAAAACCTCTTGCTACCAATTTGTGAAACAAAGGACGAAGGCCCTGCTCCTAACCCAATGGTTCCCGTCGCAAGGCCTTCGTAAAGGAAGCCGCTTGTGTTGTGTGCACATCCAAAAGCAATGTCAAAGGAAACCGCTTGCCCTGAGGTAGAACTAATGGTAACTTTTTCTTTGGCCCAAACACCTTTGGACAAACCAGTAGCATATCCAGTCTTGTAATTGCAAATATTTTGAGGAGAACAAGTGGCTTCATCCAGTAGTATACGACATTCTTCTGATTGACAAGAAATTTCGTGGTACGTGGAGGACTTTTTAGAATCGAACATGGGATGAACCTGTTTGAAGCTGGCATCACAAGGTAGACATTGTGTCCACACAAGGTTACTGCCTGTATCTGGAGTGCCATAGACGTCAACTGGTGGAGTGCCAATTGAGGCCTTCATGAGATGTTGATCTTTGTGTAGTGTTAATTGTGCTTGGGGGACATTATGAGCTGTAGCCAAAAGGCCTATAACATAATATGAGAGAATAGAGGCAACAAGGAAGCATGGATGAAATCTGACACTGCTTGCCATTGAATTTCAGGCTTTGGGAGAGTCACAGAATGACACAACAATGGCCACCAAAGGCTTTTATTTACCCATACGATTAAACCAAACCTGTAACTATTACCCTTTTTTTAGCTTTAACAGTTATACTGGAAAATTTCATATCCACCCAAATTTGCTTCTTTTTAACAAAATTTAAAACAAATAACAAAAAGAGTGCAATAATATCATATCTCTTGTTTCTTGGAAAAATAGGTCATCAATCCTTATTTAATTCTTCCAAACTAAAAAACCTTATTTAAGAATAAATTTGGTTACCTAGGACCCTCGGTTCAGCATGAAAAATACGCCTTTTTTATTTTATGAAAATAGACAAAATTTTGTTTGGCTTTGCAATACCCAAAAACAAGTCTAATCTTACGCACCAAATTCCCAAAAACATTCTATAAGGACCCAAAAATCAAACGGCCCAAACCCAGTTAAAATGGTAGAATCTGTGCAACCCAGCAAGGCCCAAACCAATAAATATTTGTAAAGAGAGTGGGATAAAATAAGGTAAGGGGGCTTAGCCCGAGGATCTAATCAAAGAGGAAATGACCAAAAGTTAAAGTTTAGATATATAAGAGGTTCTTTACAAGTTCATCCAAGGACAAAGCTCTTACACTAGATAATACACTGTTCACTCTCTTTCTCTTATTGGTTCTTGCTCTAATTTTCTGTCCTTAGACTTTTTTTTTTCCTCTCTCTCTTTTTTTCTTTTTCTTCACCTGGAAGTTCCCTTTCCTTATATACTCCTCAGCCCATCGCATCCTGGCCCTTCATCCCCACTGACATAGACTCTTCCTATGACACTTGTCCCCTTAAACTTTTGTTAAAGGTGGTAGAAGGAGCTACTTAGCAGCGAATTCCACTGTTGAGGTCACTTCCTCATCAATGCAGCTGATAAAGCTGTTGTCAGTCATTTAATGCGGAGGCTGTAGGTGAACTTTCACTGGAAACTTCCTTCACCTACCATGATTCTCTCTCTAAACCTTATCATCCTCATTCAGACTTCCCAGAAATCTTTTGTCTCTTCTTCTCCTATCCTCGGGTAGATTCCCTCTTCGGGCTCACAATGCCTTTGTAGTGATAACCAGAACTTGTTGTACCCTTCCTCGGTCCTCGAGCCCCCACAATAGCCCCCTAAAACTTTGCTATTAGCTCTGAGATAAAAAGGCAAGGTTTTAGTTACACAACCTCACTTGATATGTGTCAAATGCGTTCCCATGTAGTAACTTCCTTTCACCTGTCTTCACCACGTTCCTAACGCTTTGGTATCCATGATCTCGTATTTATTGCGTCAGGCGGCTACTTGTCCTCCCACGTTCTTCGGTATGATGGTGATCCTACGGCCCTAATTTACCTAGATTTATGAGCGGGAAATTTACCGCCCATTTTTCACCCCTATACGAGGAGAGGTTGAGGCTGGCTTTACTCCATTTATTCATTTAGCTATTTTTCGTTGAAGCGGCAGCCTGAGGAGAGATTCTTCTATTGCTTGTAGGTGCGTCGGGATTCATATTCTTTTGTACGTAGATTTTTTATTACCTACACCATAAATGTCCATGGGTAGATTTTCTAGGCTAGTAGATACCCCTAAAGGCATGGCCACTTTTAGGGCTCAATATAGGATCCCTAACAATGTTGAACTCCAACACTGTTAATTAGGTGAATGGCTGGTTATGAACAGACCTCCTGGCTTTGTAGTGATTTCAATGATCACCTTCATAGAAGGCGAAATGGAAATTCTCATGAGTAGGGTCACTAGAAACTTCCTGATGAACTATAGGCTGACCCCCACACAATGCTCCCCCAATGTTTTTAGGGTCTTCGGTAGCGTAGATATGATAAACCGCAAAATGGGGACTAACCTCACATGGCATGATGTGAACTAGGTATACAACTGCCAAAAAGGGAAGGAAACCAAATACGACATCAATTGTAAGGTCCCATCCATTAGGTTAATATCTTGTATGCCTAAGTCAAACAAGGGTATGGACGAAAACTTCTTCATCGTCTCAGGAGACTGGCATGATGGATTGCATTGTCCTACCTAGGAAGGGGAACCAGGTAAGGTTCCTACAAATATTAGATGCATGTAGGATTTTTATATTTACATAAAGAAAAATCTTTCCAAGGGTTTTTTTTCTAACCTATAACTTATGTTACTTCTTTTTTGGCAGACTAATACCACACCGCCCCGAACAAGAACCTTGTGAATTTTCCTGACCTAAATCGGATCCTTAGGTTAGAAATTTTTTTACATAAAGACGATTAACTCTGGGAGACGCATATAATCCTCGGGTTTGAACCCATCTCTAAACACTTCCAAAGCCTGAAGAACGTAATTAGAGCTAAAGACCCACGATTAGCTTTAATTGACATAGCAATTCCTATTTTTCTGTTAACAGATCCACCTCCAGCTGGAACCCAAGACGCTCAACTTTCAGTCCCACTCGTAACCAAACTCCTTGACTTTCAGGAGCCGCCCATACTTTCAGACAACAAAGCTAAGGAATCCACTCCCAAACCCATCCAAGAAGTGATAGATGAAAATTTCGAGGTATTCTACCAAAAAGAGGACCCCGAAGACCTTCCCGGTCCCTCGCAACGCCATTTACCTCCTGCCTACGTCAGTACTAGCCTAAAGGATGCTAACATACCTGAAGGGATGGTGCTCAAAGAAAAAACCCTAGACTTGTTGGCATTGCTTACAGCCCAAGCTGGGGGTGCTTCCCCAGCAATCCTAGTGGTTCCCTAACCATCAACTCTTGCTCCCATGCATGCGTCCTCTAGTGACGCCACAAATAAGAATAGAAAAAGGGGCCATTGAGGTAAAGGACTCAAAGGTGCTGAGGAAAGGGAAATCACATGCCCTTCCCAGTAGCCCCTAGCTAAGGAGGCCTGAACGACCGAAGCTCAATAGAAGAAGTGCGTTCCCTTCGAGACCTCTAATGATTCTAAGGGGGAACAACAGCTAAAGGCCTCTGCCTGGAGGCCTTCATCTACACTGAGCTCGGGGAGCCCTATCATGGACGATGCCAACCTCAGGGATCCCCAGAAGGGCAGGTTAGGCATTCTTGCTGAATGTCTGGAAAAGGCCCTTCTCCTACCTGAAGACATGCAAGAGTTTCGGTCCTTTAGGAAACATGAAGTCTTCTTGTCTCTAAAGAGAGACCTTGCCAAGGTATGTAATTATCTTCCACTTTTCATAAATTAATGCAACATATGTATAGATACTAACCAATAACAATCTTACAGTCTGTGTAAGCAGCCTTTATGGTTGAGGAATGGGTGGACCATGCCCTGGGCCAAGCTCGTGAGGCTGAGGGCAAGCTTGAGGAAGTTGAGAAGACCCACGCAGAGACCAAGTAGAGGCTCAAGGACACTCTCTTCCACTTGGCCGAGGTAGAAAAATCAAGGAAAAATGCTGAGTTTGTCTAAGCTAGATTTGAGAAATAGGCAGAGGAGGCTAGGGCTTCTCAGAAAAAGGCTGAGACTCAACTGGCCTTGGCCATAATAAAGACTAAACAACAGTAGAAGTAGCTAGAGGCAAAGGACGCCGAGAAGGCTATGCCCGAACAGGCGACCTATGACGCGGGCATGACCAAGACTGCCTAGAGTCTGACTGCCCAACTCAGAGATGTCACTCGAGCCTTTTGCCTTGAGATATGGGGTTAGGCCCTCACTGCAGTTAGGGTTAGTACTGAATTAGAGTTTAGGGCTCCTGATAGAGTATACTACCCTCCAGCCCTACACCTTGCCCCCAGCTCCCTCAACCTTCAGCTGACCCTGGCTCTGCCTCTTCCTCGATCCAACCTACCACTACTCCAGTTGCCACATCTACCATGGAGAAAGGGCAAGATCAACCACCTCCGACAGTCGTTGTGGACGTGGAGTCAAAAGAGGTAACTGAAGTAGGGCAGCTGAAGAGGAAGAAGAAGGAGAAGGAGAAAGAAAAAGAGAAAGAGAAAGAGAAAGAGGCTTCAGCATGACTTAGTCCTAGGTTAAGAGCTACTTAGTCAATTTTGTAATCGAGCTTAAGTTTAGTTAATGCCTCCTCTTTCTTTTATTGTAATCCAACTCCTGAACTTCAATGAATATAACCAATCTTAACTTTACACATTTTCATCTATTTAAGTCTAATTTGTCGAAGTATATCTTCTGGTACTTTTTTTAGTATTATTTGAAACATGCTAACCTTTAACTAACTTAATCTATTCCCAACACTATCCTATTCAATCTCGAATGAACCTTGAGAAAGTTATTGGACTGACACTTAGGGTAACTTGTAACAATATTCCGACACTTAGTAAAAATTTCAAGCCAAAACTTACCTTACTTTGGACTTAGGATGCTAAGAGACCAATCTTCCTTGTACCTGTAATCCGACGAAGCAAGTAAGACTTATGATTTTATTCAATACTTAGAAAATTTCACATAAGCGTTAACTTGTCCAAGGTTTGTGACCTGTGGAGCCTAACAAGACCAAGATTTTGCTAAACACTTAGAAATTTTTTACATAAAGGTTAATTTACCCAAGGTAGTTTATGACCTGAGGAGTCGAACAAGACCAAAATTCTACTTAACACTTAGAAATTGCTTACATAAAGATTAATTTACACAAGGTTTGTGATCTGAGGAGTCGAACAAGACCGAGGTTCTGTTCAACATTAAGAAATTCCTTACATAAAGGTTAATTTATCCAAAGTTTGTGATTCGAGGAGTCAAACAAGACCGAGATTCTATTTAACACTTAGAAATTCCTTACATAAAGGTTAATTTATCCAAGATTTATGACCTGAGAAGTCGAACAAGACCGAAGTTCTATTTAACACTTAGAAACTTTTCCATTAAGTGATTACCACACAACTTACAGCTACAATAAAGCACAAATAAGCCAGACATGAATAAAAAGAACTTCATATCATTACTATTAATAACACCATAAATTATTTACATTCCAAGGAGATGGAATCACATTTTCATCTAAGTCTTCCAAATAATAAGCCCCAGTACCAGCCACTAACGTTATTCTGTATGGGCCTTCCCTGTTGGGACCCAACTTTCCCCAGGCTGGGTTCTTTGCTATCCCCACCACCTTTCTCAAAACTAAATCTCCTGGGGCTAGTGATCTTAGCTTCACTCCTTTGTCATATCCTTACTTAAGCCTCTGCTGATAATATGCCATCTTCACTACAGTGACTTCTCTTCTTTCCCTAGCCTATTCCAAGCTGGCTGAGAGTAAGTGATTATTCTCCTCAGCGCTGAACTAATCAGTTCTTAGGGTTGGGAACCCTAACTCAGTAGGGATTATTGCTTTTGCCACATAAGTCATTGAAAAATGAGTCTCTCTAGTTGATCTTCGGGGTGTGGTGCGATAAGTCCACAACACGTAGGGCAATTCATCCACCTACATTCCCTTAGCATCATCCAACCTTTTCTTCAACCTAGACACTATGGCCTTATTTGTAGCCTCAGCCTGACCATTCCCTTGTGGATAAGCAGGAGTAGAATACCTATTCCTGATTCCCAACTCCTTACAGTATCTTCGGAAGGCTTTACTATCAAATTGAAGATCATTATCTGAGATCAATGTATGTGGGACTCCAAACCTGGTGATGATATTTTTCCATATAAACCTCTTAGCATCCACATCCCTGATATTGGATAAAGGTTCAGCCTCTACCCATTTCGTAAAATAATTTATCCCGACAAGGAGCCATTTTTGGTTTCCCATGGCTCGAGGAAATGGTCCCACTATGTCCAAACCCTACTAAGCAAACGGCCAAGGGCTAGGAAGTGAGTTTAGAACCCCCCAAGGTTGGTGAATATTCGGGGCATACCTCTGACATTAATCACACTTTCTTACATAATCCTAAGAAGTTTTTTGCATGCGCGACCACTAATATCCTTCGATAAGAGCTCTATGGGCCAAAGACCTCCCTCCTATATTACTCCTACATATTCCTTCATGTAACTCTTCTAACAAGGGTTCCACTGCCTCGAGATGGACACATAGTAGATATGGCCCTAAATGAGAGTGCTTGTACAACTTCTATTCCTCGGATAACCAATAACGGGGAGCCTTTCTACGTATCTTCTCTGCCTTGCCCCCATCCTTAGGCAACAGTCCTTTTTTCAAGAAAGTAACCAAGGGATCCATCCAACTTGGCTCAACTTGAATATTGTGCACACCTACCAAGGGCTTCTTCACAAGACTGAAATTATCCATGTCTTCAACAATAACGACCCGAGGCAAATCTAACCCCAGAGACATTGCCAGCATAGCCAAAGAATCTGCATGTGAGTTCTGTCCTCTTGGGATTTGCTTTAGAGTAAAGCTCTTACAGTGGACCCGAGCTTGTCTGACTCTAACAAGATACCCCTGCATGTGTTCATCCCGAGCCTCAAACTCTCCATTAACTTGTCCCACCACCAACTGTGAATCTGAATATACCTCTATGACTTCTCCTTTCAATTGATTAACCATTGTCATTCTAGACAACAAGGCCTCATACTAAGTGGGGTGTTATGTGTGATCCAAAGTCCGAAGGTGGAATGGGTTTCAAAGAATTGTCTCTTTTTAACGAGGCTTTACTTGCAAAAAAAACATGGCACTTGCTGCAAAATAAGAATTCCTTGTTCTATAGAGTTTTTAAAACAAGGTTTTTCCCATATCGTTCCATTATGGAAGCAAAAGAAGGCCATGGAGGTTCCTATGCTTGGAAGAGTATTTTGAAAGGGAGGAGTGTTATTGAAAGAGGAGCAAAATGGAGAGTTGGAAATGGTGGGTCAATAAAAATTTGGGGTGCTAACTGGCTGCCTATTACAAGAAATTTTGGTGTCCACGGTCCCTTAAAGGTAGAATTCCAATACGCCAAAGTAAGTACTCTAATTGACCCAGTTTCACGTTCATGGAATTCTCATGTTCTTGCTTCTACCCTCAGTCCCATGGAAGTATATCTGGTCTAGAAAATTTCCTTACGCAGTGGCCAGGATGAGGATGCTCTATTCTGGCCCTATATACAATCAAGTTAGTACACAGCCAAGTCCAGTTATTTTCTCCTCAAATTTGAGTTGCGGAGCACGCCTACAACTGATAACATTCCACCCATTCAGCCAAAACCACCATGGAAACAGATTTGGAGCCTTTCATTGCCAAGCAAAATTAAAAATTTCGTATGGCGAGCATGTCGTAATGCATTGCCTTTTGGGGTTTATGCCCTAAAATCCAATTTATTGGCATGTCATAAGTAATTAAATTGTTTAATTATATAAGACTATCTATAAATGAACTAATGGGACATTATCTTAGTCCATGAGATGCATCGTATGTGATTTATGTGATTTAGTCATAGAAGATATAAATCACAAGTTCTTTGTAAACTCAAAATTTTAGTTCATAGTCGGTGATGAAATTGGACATTTCATCTGTGAAGACTATAACATATCAACTAAGATGATTTATCTTGATCATGGAAGTGGAGACTTCTAGTTGGTATGTTGATATGTTTTAAGAGTTAAGACATATTGAACTAGACCGCTGTGAGATTTATTATTCTCCTAACGACTGTCATATGAATAATAAATCTCATGACTTCTGTTTACATCAACTCTAAATCCTGAGAGAATAATGGACCTGATCATGAGATGTAGGTTGCTTTGATATATCAGGAGTGGGATCTATAAGTCACGATCAAAACTTCAGTATGTTGGGCAGTCGCATTTAGTGTTGATGGAACATATATTCTCAAGATGGAATTCATAATCTCTTAACGGAGATATAAAATATTCCCTTGAGATAAGTTTAATAGGATTGGTTATTCAGAGTGTTGGGCCCAACCACTTTAGTAAGGAGTTACTAAAGTATATATTTATGGAATTGGATTTTATAAATATATGATGATTAACATAAATGATTAAACCGGGTACTCAAGGATTAAGATGTAGTAATCCTCAAATTGACAGTCTATATTCATGACTTTGTATTATTACGAATATTTTAATGAAGGAGTTGCATGTATAATAAAGTTTTGGGATATAATTTATTAATAAGGCTTAGAGTGCAATTATATTCATATAGTGGTATTGAATATAATTAATGGTAATTTTGGACTTGTCAAGAGTTGACAGAAAAGCCTAAGGCCCATTGGAGCTAGAGTTTTATTTGTTCCCTTTTGATTCCACTCCAAGCCACACATTAGCCCAATTGGAATGGCCCAAAAGGCTAATCCAATTAGATAATCAATTATATTTAAGGAGAGAAACATACAGAATTTCGTAAGTCTTAATGTGAGAGTTTTCTAAGTGATTATAAAAATGATCACATGAGAACATGAAACGGTTTTGTGTGTGAGTGTTGGACACTCTTTTATTCTCTCCATGGAAACTAATTGAGAGACCACACTTCTTGGGCATTAAGTAGAATTGGAGTGAAGATTAAAGGTATTTCCAAGTGCTTCTAATCTTTTGTTTTGAATTTCACTACACTAAGGTATGCTTTCTTATTCTTAAATTCTGAAACTTACATAGTACTTGCTATCAATTGCGAATGAAGTAGATCCGTTAATTTTCTGCTGCGTATGTTTTGTATGCGATACAAACATGTATTTTCCCAACACTGCCAATGAAGGAAAATCTTGTGAGACATTGTGTTATAAGTGACCCAACCTGCTCATTCTGCATTAATCAAGCCAAGGATGTACTGCATGCTATTTGGAGTTGTCCGAATGTATCACAGGTTTGGGAAGGAGATCCACAATGGTAGTCCTGACGAGGTTCAATGCACTCAAACTTTGCTCAATTGCTGTCCACAATACTGGAGTCCGATTGTGATACAGAGATGTTTGCAATGATAGCCTGGACTTTATGGTTTTGAAACAACAAGTCAAGCTTCTCACCACCAGGGATCCCACTTGAGCAGGTGCTTCAATGCGCCTATGATGGACTTAGGAATTCCGAACAGCCAATCAACTAGCACGGCAATAGCAACCAAGGCAGAGGGCATGTTGGTCTGCTCCACAAGCTAGGTTTTACAAAATAAACTTCGACGGAGCGTTGTTCACTTCAGTGGACAGAGCTGGTATAGGGGTCATAATACAGGATTGTAATGGCTTGGTAATGGCTTCCTTGTCTTAACCAATTCCTCTTCCACTCACGACGTTGGAGTCAAAAACAATTGCAGCAGCAAGAGCCCTGGAATTTGCACTAGAACTGGGGCTGAATTCGTTATTTTGGAGGGTGATTGTGAAATACTCATGAAGTCATTGATGGAGGATTCGCTATCCTTTGCTTCGTTTGGTCTTTTGATTCAAGATGTGGAAGTTGTTGTTGAATCTTTTCAATGTATTAGGTTTTCTCATGTTCATAGGGAAGGAAATAAAGTAGCTCACAAATTAGCTAGGCATGCACGCCATGTTACTGGTTTTTTTGTATGGATGGAAGATGTCCCATCACATACCTTAGTTGCTTATGAGGCAGCTTTGCCTATTTCTTAATATAAGTCTTAAAGTCTTCTTTCTAAAAAAAAAAAAACTTTTAATACCCTGCCACGTAGGATTTATTATTGAAATATTGTAAAAATATTATAGACATAACATTTGTGAATTTTATTTAAGATCTATATATTAATTAAAATATTCATAACTTTTGTCCATGCAATAAGTGCTTCAACTTTCACTTTTATTTTATTTTTTACAATTATCCAAAATGTGAATTTCTTTTGTAGAAAAATTATAATAATTGTTTTTTTTTTACTCCCACTTTATTTAATTTTTTTAGACAAATTATATAAAATTCATTATTTTATATAATAGTAACACTTCTTTAATTGATACTTTCGTGTTATATATATATATATATATATATATATATATATTAAGAATCTCGAAACATCCTAAAACAGTATGCCAAAATAGACTGGTACCAAAATATTCCATTCCAATAGACAAACTGAAACTAGGTCTGAAACAGAATTAATAACATTGGTATTAAACATCACGTTAATGTTCAAAAAATTTCCTAACTAAAACCATTGATAGCAGCTATTTATATTCTAATTTATATTTGAATTTCAAATTTATTAAAGAATGTGTTCATCACTAAGAGATAAAATTGATTTTTTCAATTCACATAAATGAGTATTAAAATAAAATAAAATATAATATTTTTATAAAAATATCAAACATAAAAAAGAGACAATTATATACACACACACGCATTAATTCAGAATTTCAATTAATCAAAATACCAAAGAAAATACAAAGTTTGAAAATTATATTATATGGAAACTTTCCCATGAATTGCACCACTAGCTAAGATTAAGATATATAGAGTTTAAAGAAGAATAACCAGGTCATACTTCTTAATTGACATAGTATTACATGAAACTGGAAAATTCTACTGTTTGGTACAATCTATCGGCTTGAAGGAGACCTTTATTGTTTCTCTGTCAAACCCAATCAAGAAATTTGCTTGAGCATAGTTGCCAACATCACCGTCAGATTCTTGCATGGCAAAGCAGTAAACCCCATCTTTAAGTGGAACGAACGTATGTAAAGGCATTAACTGCACATTCGCACCCTCAAAATGGACAGTCAAAATTGGTCCGTTAAGATTAGTTTTAGTTCTATAGCAAAGCTGTGTGCCCACATCAGGATCATCCTTAATGGGATCCATTGCAATTTGCCTCTGCACTTCTGCTGCCAATGGGTCATAAAAATTGAATGGCATAATCGTCGGTGGTGTTCCTGAATCCAGTAACACGTTGCCCTTAGAAAGCTTTCGTGAAGAGTCACTACAAAAAACGGGGCCTTTAGGCCCCGTTTTTTTGGGCCGCGTTTGCAAAAACGCGGCCCAAAACAGACTGAAGCCGCGTTTTAAAAAACGCGGCTTCAGTTCTTTCAATGGGTCGCGTTTTTGCGAACGCGGCCCAAAAGATTGCTTGAGGCCGCGTTTTTTTAAACCCGGCCCAAAAAAAAAGCCTGAGGCCGCGTTTAAAAACGTGGCCTCAAGCAATTTTTGAATCCCTCTGATCCCATTTGCCTATATCCGTCTGATCCCATGAGTGCCTTCATCACCCTCACACATCACACTCCAGAGCTCCAAGTCCTCATATGTTCTCCTGAGTGCCTTCATCCCATGAGTGCCTTCATCCGTCCGATCGGTGATCTCAATTGGAGCTCCGATCCTCGATCTCCGATCGGATCGGAGATGGAGGCTTGGAGCCTCGATCTCCGATCCGATCAGAGATGGAGGCCCAAGCCTCCATCTCCGATCGGATCGGAGATCGAGCCTTGGAGCTCGATCTCCGATCTGATCGGAGATCGAGCCTTGGAGCCTTGATCTCCGATCTGATCGGAGATGGAGGCTTGGAGCCTTGATCTTCGATCCGTTCAGAGATCGAGGCTTGGGCCTCCATCTCCGATCAGATCGGAGATCGAGGCTTGGGCCTCCATCTCCGATCAGATCAGAGATCTCCGATCTCCGATCTCCAATATCCAGCTCCGATCTCCATCTCCGATATCCAGCTCCGATCTCCATCTCCGGCCACAGCAGGTACTCCATGCTTGTTTCCCATTTCTGTTTTTTCTGGGTATATATTCTTTGAATTTGAGTTTTTAGTTTTTGTGGGTTGTGATAATTTGGTTGTTATGAGTTTTAAGTATTAGTTACTAGGAAAAAAAATTTAGCCTTTACATTATTGTGTATTAGTTATATTTTAGTGTTGGCACATATGTGTCTCCAACACTAATTCCTTCTAGTGTGACCAAATAGGGGGTTTTATCTTCTTTGACTACTAAAGGTGTTGAAACCACACCATCACCCTCAACTTCACTGCCGTTGCCAAAGCTTATCTTGCTTGCAATACTAGGATCAAAACCATATATGGCAACAAGCATTGAGAAAATCTGTTGCTACCAAAGATGGAACCTATTTAGGAAACAAAGGACACAGACCCTCCTCCTAACCCAATGAGTCCCATTTCATGGTCATTGAAAGTCCCGGTATCGTTGTGTCCACACCCAAAAGCAATGTCTAGGGAAACTGTTTGCCATGAGGTAGAAATCATGGTCACTTTTTCTTTGGCCAAAACACCTTGGGCTATGGAAGCATCTGCATATACATGTGTAGCTGCAAAGATTTTGAGGAGAACAGGTGGCAGAGTCTATAAGACGACATTGTTCTGACTGACAAGAAATATCACTATATGTGAAGGACTTTTAGGGATCGAACATGGGATTAATCTGTTTGTAGCAGCCATCACATGGTACACATTGTGTCCACACAATGTCGCTACCTGTATCGACAATGCCATAGATGTCTACCGGTGGAGTTCCAATTGAGACCTTCATAAGATGCTGAGCGTTGAGAGCTGTTACTTGTGATTGAAGGGCATTCGGATAGTATTTGTTTAGACGGCTGGTAAAAGTTTTGTTAGCACTGTAGAAGGGAGATTTGGGAGAGTCTGGGTGGATTAGCTCAACCGTAAACCCACCATTATTGCTAGCAGTTGTTGCCAAAAGGCCTATAAAATAATTTGAGAGAATAGAGGCAACAGGGAAGTATGGATGAAACATGACACTGCTTGCCATTGAATCCGAGGTTTTGCGACAGAGTCACACATTGGAAAGTTTTATATACACTTTGTCAACCCTCCAAAATTTCCATTTAATTATTTCAATATTATATTATATTATTATCTTTAAATTCTTAATTGACAAATAGAGAAATGATATGTCCACAACATTTTTCACAACATTTTCACAACAAATCCTAAGTGGCAGGTTGTTATTGGTTACTATTGTTGGGGCAAAAAAGTAATCTTAGTGTTAGGTTCAAATTTAAACCAATAACAACTAACCACCTATGATTTGTTGTGAAAAATGTTGTGGACGTAGCACCTCTCTTGACAAATACAGTGTATTATATTTATACCTAATAAATTTGATGATACCATCTTAAATATAAGACATTCATTTCTCCAAGCATGAATGGCATCAAATGACCTACTAAAAATTGCAAAATACTAAAATTCATGTCTACCAAGATTTTCTATTTTTTATAATATAAAGAGATTTTTTTTTTCCAAATCAAGTAGGACAATACCTTTCTCAACTAAAAAAAAAAGTAGGATTTTTTTTAGGAAGAAAAAAAAAAGGGGGAACAAATTAGAAAATTTCTTCCTATTATAGTGGCTTGTTTTTGGTCAACAACTCTGACCGAATTCAATGAATTCAGTCAACTTTTGTTTTGCTTTAAATTAAGACAAACTCTTTCATTATATTGAGGTTTGAAAATTTAGATTTTTATTTTTTCATATATAGAGAGAGTTTTAACCTATGACATCTGCTTCTGATGTGGTTCTTTATCATCAGATCAAAATAGCAATTGGTTATTAGTATAAGTGGTGATTGAACTCTAAATCTTTTATTCAACCATTAGAGACTTTACCAGTTGAGCTAAATAGAACCTACTTGAAAATTTTAGATCTGGTTTTTTTTAATATCAAGCCAAATTATTAGCTGAAGAATTAATTGTAGAAAAATGAAATTATACAATACAAGGATATATAACCTAATCCTAATATTGTTACCTATAGCCTATAGGTTACAGTTTAGACTTACTACTTTAATCACACGCAGCTCCAACTCAACTGAACTCTTTTATTTTGTGTATTTCATTAGTGTACAATTACATTTTGTGTTTTTGATATTCGGGTGAGAAAGTTTTGGAATAGATTTGGCCTTATTTTTAATTTTATTTTTGTATTTGAATCGTGGTTTTAATAGGGATGGGTTTTGAAATTATTTATTCCATTTTTTCTTTGAATTTTAAATTGATTAGATAGTTTTTTATATTTTGAATAAGACAAAGTTTAGTTACAAATTTAATTATTGCCAATGACTACTACTTTCATTAAAAGAAATTTAACATAACTACATATTTTGAAAATCTAACCGTTTAATTGTATGGTTTTTATGCTCTTAATATGCATGTCGAATTTCTTGCCAATTAGATTTTATATACTATTTGATCTTTAAACTTGTTTTTATGCATAATTTTATACTACAAAAATTTAAAATTTAAACATTTAATTGATGACAAGCTATTGATCTGTGATCTTCTAAAAAATTTTCAAATATGTAAGATAAAAGAAGAAAATATTATCCAATAATTGAGTGAAGTTATAATCATTGGTTGCAACCAAGTTTGTAGCAAAACCATGTCCTTTTGGATATTAGGAAGAGAAAGTTTGGATTTCACTCGTTTTTCTTATTTACACTATCATTTTCTGAATAATGAATCATTTTTCATTTCCAGAAAGCTTTTTTGGAATATTAGGATCTGTACCAAATGGCAACAAGCATTGAGAAAACCTCTTGTTACCAAAGGTGGAACCTAATTGTGAAACAAGGGAAACAGACCCACCTCCTAACCCAATGATTCCCATTTCATGGTCATTGAAAGTCCCTGTATTGTTGTGTCCACAACCAAAAGCAAGGTCAAAGGAAACCGTTTTCCCTGAGGTGGAAGTAATGGTAACTTTTTCTTTGGCCATAACACCTTGGGTAATCGAACCACTTCCATACGCATAAGTGTAACTGCAAAGATTTTGAGGAGAACAAGTGCCAGTGTCTATTAGATGACATTGTTCTGATTGACAAGAAATGTCACGGTTTGTGGAGGACTTTCGAGGATCGAACTTGGGATTAGTCTGATTGTAGCAGCCATCACATGGTATAGATGTCTACCGGTGGTGTTCCGATTGAGACCTTCATGAGATGATGGCCTTTGTATGCAGATATTTGTGATTGGGGGACATTTGAATAGTATTTGTTCGCATTGTAGAAAGGAGTGTTGAGAGAGTCTTGGCGGATTAGCTCAAAGGTAAAGCCACCATTGCGAGCGGCAGTTGCCAAAAGGCATAAAAGATAATTTGAGAGAATAAAGGCAACAAGGAACCGTGGATGAAACATGACAATGCCAACCATTGAATTTGAGGCCTAAGGACAGAGTCACACATTGAAAAGTTTTATTATATACATTTCTCTACTCCTTCAATAATTGTACTTTTAAGGAATTTTCATTTAATGTGATTTGAATATTATATTACTACTATTTTTAAAATGGTGTACACATAGCTAGCATTGCCAAAAATACATTATATTCCAGTACCTGATAATTTTTTTTGATAACACCATTTTTGGGATAATGTAATACTAAATCATTGATTTTTTGATATAGACAACAATTTGGAAACAACCCCACTATCAAAAAAAAAAAAAAAAGATTGGAAACAACCCCACCCCACCCCCCCCCCCCCCCCCCCCCCCCCAAAAAAAAGAAAAATGTCTCTAAAATATATTACAAATATACATGGGCACAGGAAGACTTGCGAATAAGGTGTAGGTAGGTTTACATTGGTTGCCAAATCTAGGTATTAAACCAAACTTTCTGTGAAAAATAAGAATTTGGTAAAACTGATTTCTTTTTTCTTATTGATTGATTGAAGAAAACTATATATACAAAGCTAAAAAACATACTCTGTAACTGACTTAACAACTAATCCTAGCTGTCACAATAATCACTAACTACTACACGTGTGAATTAAAAACTAACTCTAAACTACAGGTTGTCAAGTACAGATTCATTTACAGAACAAATGCTACACTGCCGTTTATGCAGTAACTTTATGTTCTTCACTAGGCAACTTGAAGCTTGAGTCCCCTGAAGGCTGCTCTTGGTTGAATCTCCAAGCTCCAAGTTGCTTCACTGCAACTTCCTTATCTTTTTGGCTTTGATACTCCCCCTCAAGATGGACTGAGGGAGAGTAAATATTGATCAGTCCCATCTTGCACACTAGCTCAGAAAATTGTTTATAGGTTAAAGCTTTGGTTAACAAATCTGCAAGCTGACACTGAGTCCTTACATGAATCAATTTGATAATTTTGGCTAGAACTTTGTCCCTCACAACATGACAATCTATCTCAATATGCTTGGTCCTCTCATGAAACACTGGGTTAGACCCTATATGCAATGCTGATTGGCTGTCACAAAACAATAAAGCTTCTTTATTATGATCAACCTTTAAATCTCTTAACAAATAGAGAATCCAGACAATTTCACATGTTGACACAGCCATGGCTCTATACTCTACCTCAGCTGAAGACCTTGAGACAGTTGATTGCTTCTTTGACTTCCAAGAAACCAATGAATCCCCAATGAAGATGCAATAACCTGTAACTGACCTCCTTGTACCTGGACAAGATGCCCAATTCGAATCAGTAAAGCCTTTAACATGAAGCTGTGAATCTGCAGAAAAGAAAACACCCTTTCCTGGTTCACCTTTCAAGTAATGTAGAACTTTCAAAGCAGCAGCAAGGTGAGGTTTCCTTGGCTTAGCCATGAATTGGCTCAACTTGTGGACTGCAAAGGTGATGTCTGGTCTAGTGATAGTCAAGTAAAGCAGCCTACCTACAAGCCTCCTAAACTGACTTGGATCATCAAGTAGCTCACCCTCATACTTGCTGAGCTTCAAAGTTTGCTCCATAGGAACCTTGGCTGGCTTGCATCCAAGTAAACCAGCATCTTCTAATATCTCCAATGCATATTTCCTTTGACACAAGGAAATGCCCTTTGTTGTTCTAGCCACCTCCAAGCCCAAAAAATACTTCAAATCCCCTAAATCCTTCAACTTAAACTTTTGATCTAACAAGACTTTAAACTCTTCAACCTGCTCTTTGTCATTGCTTGCAACTAAAACATCATCAACATATACCAACAACACAATAAAGGAGTCACCTTGTTGTCTAGTGAATAAAGAGTAGTCTGCCTTGGACTGAACAAAACCAAATCCAATCAATGCAGTGGAAAACTTGGAAAACCACATTCTAGATGCCTGTTTAAGACCATAGAGAGATTTGTTGAGCTTGCATACCAGTTGGGACTTTGATGGCTCCCCCTTGCTGTGAAAGCCTGGTGGAAGAGACATGTAAACCTCCTCATGCAAATCTCCATGGAGAAAGGCATTATTTACATCTAACTGACTGAGAAACCAGCCTTTCACAGCAGCCACAGCAAGCACACATTTCACAGAAACCATTTTGGCCACAGGGGAGAAGGTTTCAAGATAATCCAACCCTTCTTTTTGAGTGAAGCCCTTGGCAACTAATCTGGCTTTGTACCTCTCAATAGACCCATCTGAGTTGTATTTCACCCTATACACCCACTTACACCCAATAGGCTTATTTCCTGGTGGAAGTGAAGTTAGTGTCCAAGTATTGTTTGCCTCCAATGCTGCAATTTCAGCATCCATGGCTGCCTGCCATTTGGGATTGCCAACTGCTTGGTGATAGTAAGTGGGTTCGGAGATGGTGGAAATTGAACAACAAAAGGTCTTGTATGTAGGAGAAAGGTTAGCATAAGAGAGATAGTTATGGATAGGATAAGAGGCACCTGAGCTGGAGTGAGGAGGAATGGGAACAGATGCCACTTGGTTACAATGATAAGATTGAAGGTATGAAGGTGGTTTAAAAGCTCTAGTTGATCTTCTTAGAACAGCAGGTACAGAATCAGTATAAGATGCATCAGGTGCAGCAGATACAGGAAGGGTATCAGATGCATCAAGTGCATCAGGAAATTCTAGAATGTCCTCATCAGAGGCATGATGGACTTGAATAATAGTGTCATCAGAAACTGAGGAAGGAGTGGATAAAGGAAAATCAGAAAAACTAGGTGAAGGGATGGAAGGAATGACAGGCAAAGGAATCAAGTCACTGGTATTAATAGTTGTACCTTTGGAAAAGGGAAAAATATTTTCATGAAAGATCACATCCCTAGAGATGAAAACAGAATGAGATTCAATATCAAAAAGCTTATAGCCTTTGATATTGAAAGGGTAGCCTAGGAAAACAGACTTTCTAGCTCTAGGAGAAAACTTATGCTTATTAGGATTGGTATTTGTAGCATAGCAAAGGCAACCAAAGACTCTAAGGGAAGAGTATGATGGGGCTGCATTAAAAAGAAGTTCAAAAGGGGTTTTGTTGTTTAGAAGTGGAGAAGGGAGTCGATTGATCAAATAGACTGCTGTGAGTACACAGTCACCCCAAAAAGACAAGGGCACATTAGATTGGATTTGTAAGGCCCTAGCAGTAGCAAGAATATGTTGGTGTTTCCTCTCCACAACAGAGTTTTGTTGTGGAGTGTAAACACAGCTTTGCTGATGAATAATGCCATTTGAACTATAAAAGTCAGGCATATGAAATTCAAGGGCATTATTAGATCTGATGGATTTTATTTTAGTGCTAAATTGATTAAGAATCATGTTATAGAAAGAAACAATAATAGGTCTAACATCAGATTTAGTCTTTAAAAGAAAAACCCAAGTAGCCCTAGTTGCATCATCAACAATGGTGAGAAAGAATCTATAACCTTCAGAAGTTAAAACAGAAAAGGGTCCCCAAACATCCATATGCACAAGATCAAAAGAATGAGAAGATCTTTTATTATCAAAAGGAAAAGGAAGTCTTTTTTGTTTGGCCAATGGGCAAACAGTACAAGATTTATTACAACAATTGTGAAGAAAAGGTAAAACATGACTGAGAGAATGAACTTTTACATCAGAAGGGTGTCCTAATCTTGAATGCCAAAGAGAAAACAAATTATTTTGAAGAGTGGATGAACAAGAACCAGTAAATGACTTGAAGTTCTGCTTAGAGAGAAATTCAGTGAGGGATGTAGTGGCATGAGATAAGCTGGAGTCCTGTAACAGATATAAACCATCATGCATTTGTCCCATTCCAATCGTTCTCCAGCAGATAAGGTCCTGTATAAAGCAAAATTTTGATAGAAAAACAACACACAAAGGCTGTGATTTAGTTAAAGCACTAATGGACAAAAGATTGAAGGTGAAAGAGGGTACACAAAGTACATTTGTAAGAGTAATATAGGATGACAGTTGGATAGTTCCAATATGAGTGACAACAGCAGCTTCCCCATTAGGCAATTCAACCATAGTGTGTGAAATTGCAGTATAAGAAGTTAGCAAATGCATGGAACTTACAATGTGATCACTAGCACCAGTATCAATCACCCAAGTATTAACTCCATAAGCTCTTCTATTGACAATTTTAGCAGAAAACACTGAGTGTTTGAGATTGATTGAGTTACCTGCAACTGTATTTGATGGGAAAGTCACTGCATTGGCCACATGAGAATCTGGACCTTTTGGAACTTGCTGGGTAAAACATGAACCAATCAAGGTAAGAAGTTGTTGATACTGATCATGAGTGAAGGATGGAGCATGAGAGGTGCCAACTGCCGAATTGCAATTTGCAGAGGTGAAAGGAACACTACCTTGAACTAGCTCAAGATTCGATGAAACCTAATGAGCTAAGGCATTCTTGTTGTTCTTGAACTTAAAACCAGGAGGAAAACCATGCAATTTGTAACATTTATCAACTGTATGCCCCAATTTCCCACAGTGAGTGCACAGAGGTCTCTCCTTTCCTTTACCATTATGACCAAAAGTGGTAAGATTCTGTGATTTAGTGGCTAAGGCAGTTGAGTCCACCTTGAGTGTGCCACCAACAGACCTTTGCATCTCTTCTTGAAAGAACAAGGAATAGGCTTTGTTAACTGAAGGAAGTGTTAGCTGTTGCAGTAGCCATTGAAAGAGCTTAAGTAAGCTTCGCAGTGATCAACAATGGCGTCGGAAGGAGAAGAATTGAAGAAGAAGAAACCAGTAGAGAAAACCCAAATTGATGGAACCCTAGAATTTCAGAAGCTTCTAGAGAGAATTTTGCTCTGATACCATGTGAAAAATAAGAATTTGGTAAAACTGATTTCTTTTTTCTTATTGATTGATTGAAGAAAACTATATATACAAAGCTAAAAAACATACTCTGTAACTGACTTAACAACTAATCCTAGCTGTCACAATAATCACTAACTACTACACGTGTGAATTAAAAACTAACTCTAAACTACAGGTTGTCAAGTACAGATTCATTTACAGAACAAATGCTACACTGCAGTTTATGTAGTAACTTTATGTTCTTCACTAGGCAACTTGAAGCTTGAGTCCCCTGAAGGCTGCTCTTGGTTGAATCTCCAAGCTCCAAGTTGCTTCACTGTAACTTCCTTATCTTTTTGGCTTTGATACTTTCATATGCGGCCTGGAAAAGTTACATGAGAACGTAAATAACCAGAAAGAAAGAAGGAAATATATTAGTCACCTATAACGATTACTTGATGGCATCAATTGACCTACCATTAAAAAAGAAAAAGAAAAATGCGAATTCTCCTACCGTGTATGGCTTCAAATGACCTACTAAATAAAAACTTGAAAATTTTCATATCTATCAAGATTTGCTTTAGTAATAGTTATTGAAAGAAAAGAGCATAAAGAAATTATGGTGGTGTCACGTGGCAACACCAAATTGCAACCAATTTTTAGATAAAAACAACTTATTTGCTCTTATCAATGATTGTTTTATCATGTTGTAGTTGCACTAAATGGTTGCATTAAATTGCAAAATTGGACTTAAAAGTTGTGATTTTATCAAGTGGCAAAACGAAATTGCAATAGATTTTTAAATAAAAAAAATTATTTTTTCTTATCAAGGACTGCTTTATCATTTTTTCATTGACGATGTGTTATTGAGAGGCCAAAGTTAAGAAAAGAAACCATCTACTAAAAAAAAAAAGGATCAATTTCATTATTGATTTTGTTTTCTTTACTACAAAATGATCAAAATTTAGTATTGAAAATATATTATTTTTTCCTTCTTATTTACAAAAGAAAGTTTAAAATTTGAAATTTAACTACAATATTTAACAAAAGTTATCTGAAAAGCCTTAATTAAATAAACCTAAAATTTAGATAACTCAATTGAATAAAAATAAAGTTAGAGGCCTTAAATGAATATTTGGTCAAACTTAAGAGTACAATTTGTATTTTTGCTTTTTTGTGTGGCTAAAAATGCAAAATACACCCTCTAAATTTCTCCATAATTCATTTTATTTTTTTAAGTTTCTAGTTTATTTAATTAAGACTTTGACAACTCCCACTAATTTTTTTATAAAAAAAATTCTAGAAAATATTTTTAATCATTAATTAGATTTTTATAATTAAAATATTTAAAGAAAAAATTTTTAAATTTTAGACAATCAACCGTGACATTTAACATAATTGGATAGAAAAGCCATAACGGTCTGAGGTGTCATTGCTAGAAATAGTTAAGATTAAGTAATAGTTGCTTTATGCCTTTATCCCGTCGGGTACCATTGCCTGCATCAGTAATGGAATTGGAAGCTTTAGCTACTAGAAGAGCAGCTCCTTTAGCCAAAAACATGGGCTATATGAATTGTTCACTTTGAAGGAGATTCTATCACAATGATGACAGCACCTTTTGGAAATCCTATATATTCAAGATACCCAAGCCACAGCTCCTCATCTCCTAGCTCGCGTGCAAAGCTAAAGAAATAGCTGATATTGTTATTTGGTTTGGTAGTTTTCTTCCTCAATACTTTTGTTTTAGATCAGTTGTAACTTGTAATCCATTTCCTTTTTCATTTGATTAATACAAAGTCTTGTCAGTTTCTGTAGAAAAAAAAAATTACTTCTCAATCTCTCCTCTATCTCTCAAACCTGGTCTAACCTCACTCACTCTAAATGCACAGCCTCCTTCAATCCCTCAAGTTGTAGAAACAATACCAATCCAGCGTCCGCAGTTGGCAAAAGATTACTGACCCATCTCTAATAATAGATGATGATCTATCGGAAGGAGTATTCTCCTATCTCGGTCTCTTCTCTTCTTATTCTTTTGTATTTTCTTTGCTTCACGTTTGCTTCTTTTTCCTCATTTCTCTGTCTGCTTTTCTATCTTCTATTTCTTCGTTTCTTCTCAGTCTTAGGGTCCGTTCGGTTGGAGGAGTGGAAAAGTGGGAGGATGGAAAAGTGAGAGGATGGAAAATATTTCGTTTTTCCTTTTGTGTGTTCAGTTGGGAGTGTGAAAAAGTGGGAGGATGGAAAACTCTTGTGTTCGGTTGGAGAGAAAAAGGAAAGAATGGAAAATATAATTTATATAAATTGACTATTATACCCTCATTACATAATATGTAAGAAATAGATTTATTTCTAATCATTAAATAATATAAAATTTATCACATCATATATATAAATTTATATTATTATAATGTAAAAATTAGATCAGGTCACGTTGAAAAAAAAAAAAAAAAACATTCAGTAACGTTGAAAAGAAAAAAAAAAAAAAAAACAACATTGTTCAGTAAAGTTGAAAAGAAAAGAAAAACAAAACAAAACAAAAACAATGTTGTTCAGTAATGTTGAAGAAGACAAAAAAAAAAAAAACCAACGTTGTTCAGTTAAAGTTGAAAAGAAAAGAAAAAAAAAAAAAAAAAAAAAACAACGTTGTTCAGTAACGTTGAAGAAGAAAAAAAAAAAAAAAAACCAACGTTGTTCAGTTAGAGTTGAGAAGAAAAGAAAAGAAAAAAAAACAAAAACAAAAACAACGTTGTTCAGCAACGTTGAAGAAGGAAAAAAAAAAAAAAAAACCAACGTTGTTTAATAACGTTGAAAAGAAAAGGAAAAAAAAAAAAAAAAAAACAACAACAACAACGTTGTTAACGTTAAAAAGAAAAAAAGAAAAAGAAAAACTTTCAAGTCAATTTTGAAAGAAAAAGAAAAAAAAAAAAAAGAAAAAAAAGAAGAAAAAAAAATGTTGAAAAAAATAGGTGGGAAGAGGATATTTTTGTAAAAGTGCTATTGTAGAACTTTTCTCTCCAGATTTTCCTTCCGATTTGGAAAGAAAAAAAAAAAAGTGGGTCCGGAGAGAAAACTTCTTCTCAAGTTTTCCATCCTCCCTATTTTCCTTCCCCAAACGAACAGTGGAAAACAGTATTTTCCACCCTATTTTCCATCTTCTATTTTCCGTCTTCCCTATTTTCCTTCCAAACGAATGCACCCTTAGATTTGTTTCTCTCTCTGTGGCCGCTTCTCTATATTTCTTTGTTTTTTTAATATTGGTTGCACGTGATGACAGGAACACAACAATATGAGACAAGTCTTAAAAGAAGGGGGGGAAAAAGAGAGCAAATGTAAAAAGGTTGAGAGAATGAGAATAAGATAGTTATAGTATCTTTTTAAAAAAAATGTTGGTAGTACTATTAGGATAGCTATAGTATCTTTAGCATTTTGCAAAACATTTAGTTATAGTATTACTATCGAAACACCGGTGTTGATTGGTTTCAAAATATATTGTTCCTTACTCTCTGGTACAAAATTAACTCCTTGTAATGTGCACAATGTGTTAGATAAAATGTCTCACTTATGCATTAGATTAAGTCAACTTCATGTTTTGTGCCTCTTGGTTTAGTTTCCACTAGTCACTTTTTTTTTTTCCTCTCATGTGCATTTAGGCATATTAGGCCATCCACAACGTAATTGGTATTTTTATCCATCCGACAAATATTAAGTTAGCTTAAAAAGACTTCAAAAATAAAATAACCAATATGCTCCCATTTAAAAAATGAATACTTTTTTAAATAATAAATACACTTACTCGGTACCAATGTATTTAAGGTGTTAACTACTTCAGAAAATGTTCCTAGCTTGCCCAGGGATCAACAATACCTTGAGATATATAATCCATCCTACCGAAAAATACTGGATAGGCTAAGGACTCTTAATTCTCTCTCTCTCTCTCTCTCTCTCTCTCTCTCTCTCTCTCTCTCTCTCTCTCTCTCTCTCTCTCTCTCTCTCTCTCTCGTTTTGTGGACTACAAAATGATTAAAATTTAATATTTATTTCTTTTTCCTCTTATTTACAAAATGATCAATTTCAAGTTTTTATGTTTTAAAAATGTACATAAAATATGAGTTTCTAAATTAAATAGTAAATAACATTCGATTGGAACAAATTTTTGTTTTTGTATCAAGAACACAAAATCCAATTGTGGAATATTCAAAATATTAATTTAATAAAAAGTTATTTAGTAGTGTAATATTGTTTAAACTTATATCAGGTGTACCTTGATATATATTATAATAATTAAATTAATTATAATATGGATGTCATAGAGTTTTTTAAAATTAAGTTTCTTAGAAAAATCAGGGTCTTTGGCTAACAACCAAACCAAGTAACTAGAGAAAAAAACAAAAAGTTTCTCTATGTCTAGAAGTGAACTTCCTCTCTAAATTCTTTACACAGTAGAATTAGTTTGTCCCTTCAATGAAGGTGCATTAGGTTCCTGGGAATAATACTGTTATTTTTAGGCTTGTTGGGTTCTTTTCGGAGGTTTGGGAAACAGTTTTGAGTAAGTGTCAGGATAGATGATCTGGCTCAATCATAGAATTGGCTTACTCTTTCAGAAAAAGAAGGACCAGGTTGCTGCTTACTTGATGGAGACAGCTATGAGACATTCTCCCTTGCTGCAAAGTTTCTAACTAAGCGAGCCATTAGCATGAAGGTTATTGCTAAGACTTTTACTCTGCTGTGGAGAACCAAGGACGGTTTCAAGATGCAGAGTTTCGGAGACCACAAAGTTTTTTCACTTTTGAAAAAAAGGACGATGTCGAAAGAATTTTAGATGGCGAACCATGGAGTTTTGACAAACACCTGGTGGTAATGAGTCCTCACTGCAAGATATAAAATTTGAGAAGACAAAGCTATGGGTTCAGATTCATGGACTTCCGATTAAATACATGACAATTGAAGTGGCGAAGAAAATTGGTAGTGTATTGGGGGAAGTTTTTGTGCCGACTGATCCAAAGGGTTTTTATGGTGGTCACTTCATTCGTATTTAGGCTTCTATTGATCTGTCTTTGCCTTTATGCTGTGGAAGATTGATATCTATTAGGGAAGGAGGAAAGCAGGTATGGATCTCTTTCAAGTACTAGTGGTTGCCAAACCTATGCTACTAGTGTGGGCGACTTACACATGATGCAGAGATTGTGAGTTGTGGATTGACAGTGAGGGCACACTTACACCGGAGCAACGTGAGTTTGGACCACACTTGAGAGCTCCACTGTTCATTGCTGCAAGGAAAAGCTCAATTGTGGTTCCTGGTTTTTATGCCGCAAAGAAGAAAGTGAGTTCAGGGGTATCGGAGGGTGGAGATTCAGGTCGAAATCCAGTTTCTGGCGGAGGAAGAACACTAGAGTAGTCAAAGGAAGTAATGGACAGCAGTGAAGAAAGCATTAATGTTGAGCATAATTCCTCATTAAAGCGTAATGATGTTGATGGAGTTATTAAGGAAGATACGGTGGTCAAAAGTACTCTTAACGGGACAATCACTGAGGAAATAAAGTTTCCTAGTGAAACTGAAACTCTTTTGGAATCTAATAATGAAGAGATCTGCTTGGCTCAATTATTTGGGTGGCTAAAATAGTGGGGTTAGGTATGATAGCATCCAAAATCCCTAAAGCACGTGACAAGTTAAGTGGTAAAACACAACTAAACAAGTCACGTGCTACTACTGAAGTTAGGGTGTAAAAGAAATCAGCAACCTGTGCAATCCCTACCTGGACTCACAGAGAAAGACATCAACAGAGGGACAAAACGGCAAACAGATTTCAACTTCATGGAAAAAAGAGAGAAGCAGATTCAGAAGTGGACAACTTTGGTTTGTCAAAAAAAAGATTTCAAATGGATTTCAGTGAAGTCAACACTCCTTTTGCAGTGGCAGGAGCTAAGGTTCAGCCTTGCTAGAAGCAATGAGTTGTTTAGCATGGAACTGTCGCGGGCTTGGGAACTTGCGTACAGGGAGGGAGCTCGTCGATATGATACTGGCAAAAGATCCCGTTGTGGTGTTTTAGTCGAGACACTTACAGACGATGCAAGGCTAGAGGTTATTCAAAGAAGTCCTGGTTTTGATCATAGATGGGCTGTTCCAAAAGTGGGAAGGGGTGGTGGATTAGTTCTTTATTGGAAAGCATCGATAAATCTAACGGTGGAAGATTCAGATAGATACTATATTGATGCAGTGATTGATAAAAATACGAAGAATGAATTGAGATTAACGGGTTTTTATAAGGAACTTGATACAGCTAGGAGACATGAAGCATGGGACAAGCTAAGGGCTTTAAACTCGCAGCTAGAGAAGCCGTGGCTTTGTTATGGGGATTTTAATGAAATTATCAGACAATATAGGAAACTAGGGGGTTCAAGAAGGCCTAATAATCAGATGCAGCAGTTTAGGGAGGTGATTGATGAATGTGGTTTTATGGACATGGGATTTGAAGGTTCAAAATATACTTGGAGCAAGCACTTTGAAAACGGAATTTCAATGTGGGAGAGGCTTGATAGATGCTTGGTCACTAATAGCTAGTTCATGAAGTTTGGGGGTTCAAAAGTGTACCATTTGAATTGTACCTCATCGGATCAGGTTCCAATACTCATTTCACTCTCTGGTTTGATTCCACCTATTCGGAAAAAAAAAATTTTGCTTCGAACAAATGTAGCTATCAAACTCGGGCTGTGAGGAGGTGGTCTATTCGGTTTGGGGTAGTAGGAGTGGTGTAGGGACTGAGGGTGATATTTTTTGTAAGGTGGAGAAGTGTGGCAAGGAGCTGGGTCAATGGGAAAAAATTGTTTTTGGTATTGTAAGGAGGGAGTTGAATCGTTTAAAAAAAGCTCCTGCTAGAGAAGAGAGGACAGCCATGGTTAGTAGAAACAATATTTGAGTGAGACAGATTCAAAAAGAGGTAGAGGTGATGCAGGATAAGGAAGCTACAATGTGGGCTCAACGGTCGAGAGTTCTATGGGCAAATGAGGGAGACAAAAATACTAAATATTTCCATTGTTGTGCCTCAAAAAGATTCAGGAAAAATTCAATGGAAGGAATTAGAGATGAGGATAAAGGGTATGGAGAACTAGTCAAGAGGAGATGGGTGAAGTTATGGTCAACTATTACAAATCTCTCTTTGCCTCAACGGAGGGTAGGGTTTCCACAAGCATGTTAGATTGTGTGCCTACAGTGATAGATGAGGAGATGAATGCAAGTCTATGCCGTGAGTTTGAAGCATGTGAAGTAGCTACAGCCCTTCAATAAATGGCACCCTTCAAAGCAGCTGGACTAGATGGTATGCCGCCACTCCTTTATCAACATTTTTGGAGCATGGTAAATCATGATGTCACTTCCTCCATATTGTCATGGTTGAACACAGGTACCATACCAACTCCCCTAAATCATACCTTTATTACACTTGTCCCAAAAATAAACTCTCTTGAATATGCTCACCAATTTCGTCCCATTAGCCTATGTAATGTACTTTACAAAATATATTCCAAAGTCCTTGCAAATCGCCTTAAAAAATTACTCCCATCTATTATCACAAAACACCAATCGCTTCACTAAAGATAGATTAATTTTGGACAACATTTTGGTGGCTTTTGAGACCTTACATAGTATGCAGAAATATAAGGGGGGTTTCTATGGATATATGACTATAAAATTGGATATGAGTAAGGCGTATGACCAGGTGGAGTGGTATTATTTAGAGGGGACAATGAGGAAGATGGGTTTTAGGGAGAGGTGAATAAATCTTGTAATGGGTTGTGTGAAAATAGTTTCATATTCTGTTTTGGTAAATGGAGAACCATGTAGAATGATTTTGTTGGGATTAGTGCTCTTAAATCCTATTGTATGGTGCTGTATGACATTATGTATGACTTATTGTCGTGATTAATAAAGTTGTTTTATTATTATCTAAAATAATGGCAACATGAATATTCGGACATTATCATATAGTCCATGGGATGCATTGTATGTGATTTATGTGAAAAGCCAAATAAGATATAAATCACAAGTTTTTTGTAAACTCAGAATTTTAGTTTGTAGTTTGTGATGAAATTGGGCATTTCATCTGTGAAGACTATAACATATCAACTAAGATAATTTGTTTTGATCATGGAAGTGGAGACTTTTAGTTGATGTGTTAATGTGTTTTAAGAGTTAAGACATATTGAACTAGACCGCTGTGAGATTTATTATTCTCCTAATGACTGTCAATTGAATAATAAATCTCACGACTTATATTTACATGAACTATTAACCCTGAGAGAATAATAGACTTGCTCATGAAGTGTAGGTTACTTTGATATATCAGGAGTGAGATCTAAAGTAACGGTCAAAACCTCAGTATGTTGGGTAGCCACATTTAGTGTTGATGGAACATATATTCTCAAGATGGAATTCATAGTCTCTTAACGGAGATACACAATATTCCATTGAGGTAAGTTTAATGGGTTTGTTATTCAAAATGTTAGGTCTAACGACTTTAGTAACTAGTTACTAAAGTGTATATTTATGAAATTGGATTTCATAAATATATGATGAATAACTTAAAAGATTAAACTGGGTACTCAAAGATTAAGATGTAGTAATCTAAAAAGTGGCAGTCTACTTTCATGACTTTATATTACTACGAATATTTTATGAATGGGTTGCATGTACAATAAAGTCTTGGGATATAATTTATTAATGAGGCCTAGAGTGCAATTATATTTATATAGCGGTATTAAATATAATTAATGGTAACTTCGGACTTGTCAAGAATTGAAAGAAAAGCCCAAGGCTAATTGGAGCTAATGTCTTATTTATTCTCTTTTGGTCCCATTTTAAGCCACATACTAAAGCCCAATTGGATAGGCCCAAAAGGTTAGCCCAATTAGATAATCAGTTTTAAGGAGAGAAACATATAGAATTTAGTAACTAACAAGTACATGAAACGGTTTGGTATGTGAGTGTTGGGCACTCTCTAATTCTCTTTTGAACAAATTCATATAACTGATTGAGAAATCACACATCTTAGGTGTTAGTAGAATTGGAGTGAAGATTTAAAAGTGTTCCCAAGTGCTTCTAATCTTTGTTTTGAAATTCACCACACCAAAGTACACTCTCTTATTCTATATTTTGAAACTTACATAGTACATGTTACCAATTGCGAATGAAGTAAATCCGTTAATTTTCCATTGCATTTGTTTTGTATGCGATATAAACATGTATATTTCCATCAGATTTTCCCTACAAGGGGGATTAGGAAAGGAGATCCACTTTTCCCTTTCCTATTCCTCCTTTGTATGGAATGACTGAATGGTTTAATTAAAAAAGCGGATTTACAAAGTGACATCCATGGATACTCCCTTTGTAGGAGAGACCTAAAACTAACGCATCTGCTTTTTGCAGATGATAGTCTTATTTTTGTAGGGCAACAATGGAGGAGTGTAATAAGGTGATGGACATACTAAAAGTGTATGAGGAAGCATTGGGACAAAAAATAAATAGAAGTAAAACCTCCTTGTTCTTTAGCAAGTCTATACCAGAAGATGTGAAGCATGGAATTAAGGTGACCCATGGTGTTCCAGAAATCGTGCAATATGAGAAGTATCTTGGGCTGCTCTCTTTGTGGGCAAAGGAAAAAAAGAAAGCTTCAACTACATAAAGGAGAAGGTATGGTAGAAACTTCAAGGATGGGAAGCCAAATTACTTTCTTAAGCCGGAAGGGAAGTGCTCTTAAAGACAGTTATACAAGCTATCCCAACTTACACTATGGGATGCTTCAAATTTCCGGTAAGTTTGTGCAATGAGATTGAGACCCTAATTAAGAAGTTTTGGTAGGGGCAAAGGGTTGATCGTAGGAAAATCCATTGGGTTAAATGGGAGGAGATAACAAAATCCAAGACTATTGGAGGTATGGGCTTTTGAGATCTTGCAATGTTCAACAATGCTCTCCTAGCAAAGCAAGCATGGCGATTATTGCATAATACATCCTCACTCTACTATAAAGTATTTAAAGCACGTTTTTTTCCAAATTCTTCACTATGGAGGCTATAGATTCAAGGATGGGGTCTTATGCATAGAAAAGTATCCTTAGAGGGAGAGACATTATTCAAAGGGGAGCAATATGGAGGATTGAAAGTGGAAAAAAAATTAATATTTGGCAACAACATTGGCTGCCAAGAAAACACCCTCCATGGCAGCCGACTTGTCCTCTAGGGAGTTTTGAGAATCACACTGTGGATACACTTATTGATCTAATCACAAGAAGATCGAATGAGGTGTTAGTGGACGGTCTATTTGTGGTAGAGGATGCAGAGATGATTAAGAAAATTCCCCTTAGTCGAAGTGTAGCTGAGGACACCCTTTATTGGCCTTATTCCTCCTCCGGTCACTATATGTGCAGGTCTGGTTATAGATTCCTTAAAGAGGAATCAAAGTTGATAGCTCATCCACAAGCTCCACCAATCTGTGATAGGTTTGGAAAGCGATATGGAAGATGCAAGTCCCACCGAAGGTAAAAAATTTTATTTGGCGAGCATGTCATAATGTTTTGCCAACCAAACAAGCTCTAATGCTTAGGAAGATAGTGGCTGACCCAATCTGTGAAAAATGTAAGTTGGCTGTGGAAGATGCAGAGCATGCTTTATGGTCATGTCCAAAGTTGGATGTGGTGTGGGCTGATCAAGTAGCATGGGGTTTCAGGCATGAAATTGGGTTCTCAGGTGTGAAAGAGATGCTGTCATGGATGGTTGAGAAAGGAATGTCCCTGGAGCTATTTGCATTTATGACTTGGAGTGTTTGGAGTCAGCGGAATAAAGTCAGGTTGCACCTTCAGTTCAGTCCACTTCATCAAATGGCAGAACAAGCAAGAGCCATGTTGGCATAATACCAAGCAACCACACAAACTGCAAAATTGCAGGTTGTGAGCAACAGCATTAGCGGAACAAGGTGGAGACCTCCACAATTTGGTTTTGTCAAGGTTAACTTTGATGGCACCGTGTTCGATAATTCAAACTCGTCAGGTGTTGGAGCTGTAATACGAAACCATAGTGGAGCTATTATGGCCCCTTGTGCAGAAAAATTAAATCAAGCTTACAAGGTAGAGGAAATAGAAGCTTTGGAAGCACTAAAAGCATTATAGTTCGCGTATGACCTGGGTTTCCAAAATGCCATACTCGAAAGGGACTTGCTTGGTCTAATCCAAGCTTTGAAGGTAGAAGACCATAATCTGTCCCCACTGGGTTTGGTAGAGGATGTCAAGTTGTTTGCAAATAATTTTGTAAGTTTGTCGTATTCTCACATTAAGAGAAGTAGAAATAGTGTAGCTCATAATCTGGCGAAACATGCTATACGCATACCAGATTTTCAAGTATGGATGGAAGATGTCCCATCACATGTTGTTTCGCTTTTACAATCAGATGTAGTTGATTTACCTTAATAAAATCACACAAGTTCATTCTCAAAAAAAAAAAAAAAAAAAGTTTCTTAGAAAAATACTATAGTTTTTTTTTTTTTTTTTGAAGGCTAAAATAAATGAAATCAAAGCAATCAATTAATTGGTAAAAAGTAAATTATAAAAATTGCGATGTTTTAATTCTTGAATCAATTAATTTTGACGCAACACTTTCAAAAAAGGAAAAGAGCAAAAAAAAAAAAAAAAAAAAACTAGAAATTAACACAGACAAATGTAATTTATAAGATGAGTCCGAATTTGATAAGGACAAGATGTAAAACCTTTATTTCACACTCTCCAACCATAACATGCCACATAATCTTTACGCAACTTTTCACAATTTGAAAAATAGGACTGACCACACACAATCATTCATCTTATTAAGAACCCTGTAATAAAAAAAATAATAAAAAAATAATCGGTGACTAAACCTCCACTTGCCAGTTTGACGACCACCGAAGACGCTGCCAGAGTTTGAAAAGGAAATATTTTTTTGGATCCCCTACACTTGGCTTTGTGTGTGGCGGTGCTAAAGCACTTGCTTTTGACCATTTTGTTGCTGCTGTGTTCTATTCATTCTTACTTTGTGAGCTCTCAAGCAAAAATCCGTCAAATATGTTTTTGAATTTTGGTAAAGAATTTCTTTTTTTTGGGGTTACCAACACTTAACTTTGTGTTTGACAATGCCCAATTAAGCTCTTGTTTTTGGCCTTTTTTTTTTCTTTTTTCTTTTTTGGTGCTGGGTCCTCTTCAATCTTCCACTATGCAAGCTCTCAATGATATTAGCCTCTTCGATGGTGTCTCTCAGTCCAGCGAGGTTTGTGGTGGGAGACTGAGGAGGGAGATGAGATTTTAGGGACTCTTTTTTACATTGGTTTGAAAACGTGAAATAGGGGTTTTTTTTTTTTTTTTTTTTTCTTAAGATGTTATTAAGTGTATTAAGATGTATTGATTTTATAATGAGTCTTAAGTAAAAGGCTTATGTGGTATGTCCTTATTAGTTGGTATAAACCTAGGGGTTTGTACCCTGTCCATATTGAATTTATTCTCTTATAAGATTACATGAAAATGACAATAAAATGATTTAAAATTATGATTAATTTAACATCAAAATTTTTTTTTCTTGCTGAGAAACTAGCACTCACACAAACTCACAAGAGAGGGAACAGGTAGAGAAATATGATTTTATCTGTTTTCCAAAAAGAAAAAAATCTCCCAACCAAAATTTAAAAAGTTATACGATAAGCTTCAGAGGGATGCTTGAAGCCAATAGGTTGCATGCGCAGATCTAGAACAAATTTTTCGACAGCTTAATGTAGTGCATGTGGTATTCTACTGTGTATTGGTTTGAATTTCGAATTTTGTTTAGTTTAGTAAATTAGTTTCAGCTAAATTGAATAATGTTGTGTCTATCTGACTTGACTATTTATGAAAGAAATCATTGGAACTAACGAAAGAAGGAAAGGCCTAACTTGGTTATTTCTAATTAACACTGGCCAAACTTATCAAGTGGTTCTAATTATTTGAAAAAATAATAATACCTTATTAAGCTAACTCATTTAAGTCAAAACAATTCCTTAGAACAAATTCTTAAGCCTCATTGATTCTCAAAAAACAAAAACAAAAAAAAATTCTTAAGCCTCATTTGCAAGCTTAAGAATTAAGACGCATCTTTTCAGCGATAGCTCACTTAGCTCAAAAAGCTAAAGAAATAGCCGATATTATTGTTATTTAGTTTGGTAGTTTTCTTCCTGAATTTACTTTTTCAGATCAGTTGTAATTTATAATCTATTTCCTTTTTTATTTGATTAATACACAGTTTTGCTAATTTCTCAATAAATAAATGAAGCGAAGTAGTTGCGAAAGACAGAGAGAAAGTAAAAACATTTCTTTAAGTTGCTGGAAATGTGATTAGATCGCAATGAAAGTAGTTTTTTTTTTTTTTTTTTTTAAAAAGATAATTAAGCTATATATATAAAGTATAAATAGGTATATATCTTTCTTTGATGGTATAAATTACATGAAAGTGTCAAAACTCTACTGTTTGGTGCAATCAGTCGGCTTGAAGGAGGCCATCATTGTTTCCAAGTCATACCCAATCAACAAATTTGCTTGAAAATAGTTTCCATATATTCCTACGCCATCCCAACTTGCCAAATCAGAATTTGCAGTACTTGTAATTCCAAAGCAGTAATATTCATATTCTTTAAGTGGTCGATTGAAAGTTTGTATAGGCTTTAACTCCACATCTGCACCTTCAAAATGGACCGTCAATATTGGTCCATTTTCATTAGTAATTTCAGTTCTATAGCAAAGCCGTGTTCCCAAAAGAGAGTCATCCTTAATGGGATCAGTTGAAATCTGCTTCTTCACTTCCACCACTAAGCGATCATAAAAATCTGGTGGCAAACCAAATTGTGGTGTTCCTGAGTCGATAAACGTGTTGCCCTTAGAAACCTTACCTGAAGAGTTAAAGGGCACATACGTGTCTCCAACACTAATTCCTTCAAGTGTCACATAATAATAGGAAGGTAAATCTTTTGTGACTATTAAAGGTGTTGAAACCACACCATCACCCACAACCTCACTGCCATTTCCAAAACTTATCTTGCTTGTAATACTAGGATCAGTACCATATGGTAACAAGCAGTAAGAAAACCTCTTGCTACCAATTTGTGAAACAAAGGACGAAGGCCCTGGTCCTAACCCAATGATTCCCATTGCATCAAAATAGAAGGTATCGTTGTGTGCACATCCAAAAGCAATGTCAAAGGAAACCGCTTGCCCTGAGGGAGAAGTGATGGTAACGTTTTCTTTGGCCAGAACACCTTTGGATAAACCACTTGCATATCCAGTATTGAAATTGCAAATATTTTGAGGAGAACAAGCGGCTTCGTCCAATAGTAGATGAAGAGGGTAAAATTTGGTTCCTAATTGAGGTGACAACGAGAAATTTATACATCTGGGGTGGACGGGGTCGTGGTGGACGGATGTAAGGCAAAAGGGTTTGAGGTACACGTGTCAACTCTTTAAATAATAATAAGAACAACTTGCATCTCATGCATAACTAGGTAAGTAGAATCCTAATGGGAATAGAATCCAAATATAAAGGGGATTCCGTAACATTTGCCTAATCAATGACAAATCCTATATGGAAAAGACCTATCTTACAAAGAGGGAAGGTCGGTTCTATACTACTATAAAAACCCCAAAGACTCTCACAAAAAGGTACGCATACTATTCCCCAACTCTAGCACTCTAAGGTTGTGAGCATCTACTAACTTAACCTTCGGAGGGTCTTTGGCCGGTACCACACCGGTAACCTTTCAAGGTGTTTCATGATTTGTGTTTTGCAGGTTGCATTGAGTGGGAGGGAGAAAAACTTTGCAGCTTACTGACGATATTTTGAGCATCATCAGTTGGCGCCGAAAGAAGAACCAACCAATGGTCGGAGGGGAGCAACGCCTATAGCAGGCCGGAACGGCAGGATACGAATCGACCTTCGACCGCAGAACAGATCCCATCTAGTGTAGTGGCGGAGATGCAGATGAAGAAGGAGCGTATGGATTTTATGATGAACGCTTTCAAAGGACGGTATCCAGCGACCTAGACGACCTGGTTCATCAAACCGATTCACCATTCACAGTGTCCGTCAATTCGTACCCTCTCCCTCAGAAGTTTCACATGCCTCAGATTGAAAGCCACGACGGATCCAAGGACCCGTTGGATCATTTGGAGACCTTCAAGACACTAATGCATCTGCAAGAAGTCACGGATGAAATTATGTGTAGGGCCTTCCCTACGACATTGAGAGGCTTTGCAAGAGTCTAGTTTAGCATATTGACGCCGGGCTCTATCAGTACTTTTAAGGAGCTAAGTGCACAATTCGCTTCGCACTTCATTGGAGGGCATAGGTACAAGAAGTCCACCACATGCCTGATGAACATTAGACAACGGGAGGACGAAACGCTAAGATCATACATTGCCCGCTTTAACAAGGAAGCACTCTCAATAGATAAAGCGGACGACAAAATACTGGTAGCCGCATTTACGAATGGACTACATAAGGGTAAATTCCTGTTCTCCCTGTATTAAGAACGACCCAAAGACCATGTCTGATGTACTATACAGGGCGACTAAGTACATGAACGCGGAAGATGCACTCTCGGCCCTAGAAGAAAAGCCCTCTAGAAAGAGAGAAAGGCAAGACGATGTACATCGAGACAGGGGATGAAAGAATGCAAGGACAGGAGACAAAAGGGAAGAGAGGCGCTCTAAACCTCCAGCTGGGAGGTTTACACACTTCATTTCGCTTACAGCTTCGATAGACCAAGTCTTGATGCAGATTAAAGACGAAGAAGCCCTTACGTTCCCAGGAAAGCTAAAAGGAGATCCTAACAAAAGGCCTCGGGACAAGTATTGCCACTTTCACAGGGACCACAGGCATGATACGACCAATTACTATGACTTGAAGCAGCAGATAGAAGCACTTATAAGGCAAGGAAAGCTACAGAGGTTCGTTAGCAGGGAGAGAACGGACCCGCCGCAAGAACAGATTCCACGACAAGAAAATGAGCGCCCAAGACCACCCATAGGGGATATAAGGATGATCGTAAGGGGCACAGTGACATCCGGCTCATCAAAGAAGGCTCGAAAGACTTACCTCAGGACGGTTCAAAATGTCCAGGAAACAAGCTTCACTCCCAGGAAAGAATAGGATGAAACACCTATCATTGGGTTCTCAGAGAACGACGCTCAACGTCTTCACCACCCACAAGACGACGCACTTGTCGTTAGCATACAAGTGGGAGATTACAACACACACCAGATTCTGATCGACAACGGAAGCTCCGCTGATATTCTTTACTACCCAGCCTTCCAGCAGATGATGATTGGTAAAGATCGGCTGATTCTAACAAATGCTCCCCTTGTCGGGTTTGGGGGAACCAAGGTATATCCCCTCGGTGCGATTACATTGCCCGTCACGATCGGTGATTATCCAAGGAAAATTACAAAAGACGTCACGTTTCTTGTAGTCGATTGTTCGTCTGCGTACAATGCCATAATTGGACGTCCCACTCTTAATTCGTGGAAGGCCATAACTTCAACCTACCATCTAATGGTCAAGTTCTTTACTGAGTACGGAATAGGGGAACTACGTGGGGACTAGGTCGCTGCGCGAGAATGTTATGTGATGATGATAGAAACGAATGACTAGGTGCAAACTATGAACGAAGAACAATGGACAGTGGCCGAACCTGTTGAAAAGCTTAGGGAAATACACTTGGACGACTCAATACCGGAGCGAACGACCCGAATTGGCACCCTTGCCAGCCCAATGATCCTGCAAAAACTAGAGGCGTTTCTTAAGGCAAACCGGGACGTCTTCGCATGGAGTCATGAAGATATGCCCGGAATTGACCCCTCCGCATGGTCCACAGGTTGAATATATCTCCCACCTTTCCACTGGTTCGGTAAAAGAAGCGTGTTTTTGCGCAAGAGAGAGACCAAGCTATAGCAGAAGAAGTCCGCAAGTTGCAGGAAGCAAGCTTTATTAAAGACCTATACTACCCAGATTGGCTGGCAAATGTGGTGATGGTTAGGAAGGCCAATGGGAAATGGAGGATGTGTGTAGATTTCACGGACTTGAATAAAGCTTGTCCAAAAGATAGCTACCCTCTCCCAAGAATTGACACCCTAGTCGATTCAACTGCACAACATCAGTTGCTAAGTTTCATGGATGCCTTTTCCGGGTACAACTAGATCAAGATGGACGAGGCAAATCCGGAAAAGACCTCGTTCGTAACAAGTCAAGGCCTCTTTTGTTACAAAGGAATGCCGTTTGGCCTCAAGAATGCCGGAGCGACCTACCAGAGACTTATGAACAAAATGTTCGAAAGACAGATAGGAAGGAACATTCAGGTGTACGTGGACGATATGCTGGTCAAGAGCCGAAAGGAAGGAGACCACCTGGACGGCCTCAAAGAAACTTTCGACACCCTTCGATCGTACAACATGAAGCTTAATCCAAGCAAATGCGCATTCGGGGTGACAGCTGGAAAGTTCTTAGGGTTCATGGTGTCCCAAAGGGGGATTGAAGCCAACCTAGATAAGATCCGCGCGGTATTGGAGATGACGCCCCCCAAAAAATGTGAAGGAAATATAAAGCCTTAACGATAAGGCCGCTGCGTTGAATAGATTTGTATCAAGAGTGACGGATAAATGCCTACCATTCTTCCGCACGTTGAAGAAATCCTTTGAGTGGACGGAAGAATGTCAGAAGGCATTCGAAGATCTTAAAACTTATCTTCTTCCCCTCCCCTGTTGAGCCCAACCAAAGAGGGAGAAGAGCTATTCTTATACTTAGCTGGTCAGCGCAGCCTTGATCCGGGAGGAAGGCAAAATTCAAAAACCCGTGTACTATACTAGCCATGCATTTCGTGGTGCAGAAGAAAGATACCCGTCAGTGGAAAAACTTGCTTTCGCATTGATCATGGCTGCTCGAAGACTAAAGCCCTACTTCCAGGCTCACACGATAATCGTCCTAACAGACAAACCACTGAGACGAGCTTTGAGCAATCCTGACGCGGCCAGGAGGATGGCGTTGTGGGCAATTGAGTTGAGCGAGTTTGATATACAGTACCGCCGGCCTACAACCATGAAGGGATAAGCAGTGGCCGACTTCATTGCAGAATTTACAAGTTTAGAGGACCAGGGGGCAGAACAGCATCCACCATGGAATGTTTATACTGACGGTTCGTCCAATAAGCAAGCTGGTAGAGCGGGCATCGTGCTTCGATCTCCGGAAGGCAACGACGTGGAATGCATGGTTCGCCTTAAATTTCCTACGACGAATAATGAAGCAGAGTATGAAGTTTTGATCGCAGGGTTGGACCTTGCAAAAGCAGCTGATGCCACCAATACTGTTGTACACTGTGATTCGCAAGTAGTCGCTAATCATGTGACCGGAGAGTACGAATGCAGGGGTACAAGGATAAGAATGTACTTGGAGTAGGCGAAAAGGAAGATGAGCGACTTGCAGGCACAGATTATGTAGATCCCAAGAAAGAAGAACGAACAGGCCGATCGGCTAGCCAAGGCCGCATCAGCGGACCATATGACCGTCCATGATAAGGTACTTTCCTTTGTTCAACTTTCACCTGCTATTGATAACATAGGCATACAGGAGATAGGTTCTGAAAGGAATTAGACCACGCCAATAGTCGTCTACCTGAAGGAAGGCACGCTACCTGACGCCAAAGAAACTGCTAGGAAGCTGAAGGTACAAGCGGCTTAGTTCATACTGATCAATAGTGTCCTATACAAGAGAGGGTTTTCACGCCCATATCTAGGATGCCTAGGCCCCGAGGAAGCAGATTATGAAATGAGGGAAGTACATGAAGGGGTCTGTGGAAACCATTCAGGGTCGCGGTCATTAGTTCACAAGCTCATCCGAGCCGGATACTACTGGCTTACCATGCAAAAGGACACCCAGGTGTACGTCAGGGCTTGCGACAAATGCCAGAGATTTGGCAACTTCATAAGACAACCCACGAAAGAACTCACTCCGATGATGGCCCTGTGGCCATTCGCTCAATGGGGTTTGGACATAATGGGCCATTTTCCCACCGCAGCCAGGTAGTTGAAGTTCCTAGTCATCAGCATCGATTATTTCACCAAATGGGTAGAAGCAGAAGTAATGGCTACCATCACGAAAACGAAAGTGCGCAACTTTGTATGGAGGAATATCATTTGCAGGTACGGCATACCAAGAGTTCTGGTCTCGAACAACAGGAAACAATTCGACAATAACTCTTTCAGAAATTTTTGCTCAAAACTTGGGATCAAGAATCATTATTCATCTCCCGCACACCCTCAGGCCAATGGCCAAGTTGAAGTTACGAACTGATCCTTACTGAAGATCATCAAAACACGGCTCAAGGGGGCAAAGGGTATATGGCCGGAGGAGCTTCCTAGCATGCTGTGGGCGTACAGGACGACGGCAAGAACTCCTACAAGTGAAAACACCGTTTCGTTTGGCATATGGAAGCGAAGCAGTCATCCCTGCGAAAATCGGACTCACCAGCTACAGGGTGAATAACTACAACGAAGGAAACAACAACGAGGCTATTCGTCTCCAGCTCGACCTAATAGACGAAGTTAGAGCAACAGTTGAACAAAGGCTTGCAAGATACCAGGATCTCATGGCCAAGTACTATAATTCCAAGATCAAGCCCAGAGACTTCAAGGTCGGGGACCTTGTCTTAAGAAGGGTGATGGGTAATACTAGAGACTCGACTTAGGGTAAGCTTGGTCCAAATTGGGAAGGCCCCTACAGAGTTACCTCATGGGTAAGAAAATGAACCTACCACCTAGAGACCCTGGATGGACAAAGGCTGTCTCACCCATGAAACACCGAACACCTCAAGAAGTACTACCAGTAGAAGAGAAAGCAGAGAAGGATGCTCCATTCCCTATTTTTGTTTCCTTGTTTTTTAGTTTTTAAATCAACAGTCGTTTAAGGATTATTTGATTTTTGCTACAATACTTTTTAAGCCCAAGAGGCAAAGTTTCTACCAATGAATGAGGAATTTATTCAGATATATGTTTTTCTACATTAATTACAATGCCTTTGTAATGGACGGAACTGGGAGTAACGTTCACAAACTACTAAGTCCTTAAGAGGACGGATACATCCCAAGAGGATGAAAAAGCTACTAAGTCCTTAAGAGGACAGAAAAATCCCAATAAGGGTATAAGTCATAAAAAGGACGAACAAAAGTCCTTAAGAGGACGGATACATCCCAGAAGGATGAAAAGACTACTAAGTCCTTAGGAGGACGGAAAAATCCCAATAAGGGTATAAGTCTTAAAAATGACGAACAAAAGTCCTGAAGAGGACGGATATATCCCAAGAAGATATAAAAACAACCAAGTCCTTAAGAGGACAGACAAATCCCAATAAGGGTGTATACGTCCTAAAATGGACGAACAAAAGTCCTAATATGGATGGATGCATCCCAACGGGATGTACAAACCTTAGTCCTAAAATAAGGCTGATACCTTTATCAAGGTGCAAAAATTATATGTCCAAGAAAGGACGGGCACATCAATATATATGCGAAACCAATCCCGAAGAGGACGGATACATCCCTTGGGGGTGTTCTAACTAATATCTCCACAAGAGGACGGATGCATTTTAGGGGTAAATCCCGTCAAGCATTTGCAAGATCGAATGACTACATAGAAAATGCATATACAAACATAAAAAGTTTGAATCAATCAAAATACTTGAATAAAAAGGTCATTAAAGGTAAATTGTTCTTGACGGTACAAAATTAAAATTTTTTACAAGTCAAAAAAAAAAAAAAAAAAAAAACTAGACGGGGGGATCTTTTTCAGTATCCTCTGCACGGGCTTGAACCTGACCGGCAGTCTCTGCTTCATCATCACGGGCCTCGTCACCCACAACATCACTATCCTCAGCAAATAAGCGTTCGGTGCTCTTTGAAGCAACTGGAAGGACAAATGTCTGAACTTGAGCTTTGTCGATGTTTACTTGAGACAGGTCCAACTCAAGAAACAAAGCCTTTACCTGACGAAGAGAGTCATCGAACCCGTCAGCAAATGTACCACCCAACTCCGTCAAATATACCTCGGAGTCACGATACTCTTTCACAGCATCCTCCTTGGCTTGACGAAGTTGGCCCTTGACGGTTTCAATTTCTCTCTCCTTATCTTCGAGAACTTTTTGCAGCGACGCCGTCTGCTTTTCCAACTTGCCCCTTTCTTGCTCCAACAGGGCTAACTTTTTCTCTATAACGACTTTCCAGGATCGAAATTGAGCCAACTCATCCTCCATCTTTGCCGCCTTCGCCCTTACATAGCTCAGAGAGGTCTCGTGATGTACACAACGGTCCATGAGCCCTTTCATCATGACCACGGCCTGAAATAGGAAAAGGTAAAGCTAAAGATGATGGAACAAAAAAAATTAATTAACGATGACGGATAGAGCTTTCACCTAGGCAAGGTTGAAGAGACCCGTCTCACCCATCGCCTCCGTCGCGTGGTTCCCAAGGTCTTCATAGTCATCTGACGTAAAGATTAAAGATAGCTTCTCCAATGCATACTTTGAATCCTTGCGAAGGAGGATGGGTGGCTTCTCTACTGGAAGGGCTTGGCCACCCGTCATTAGGCCTTTTCCCTTTCCGTGTTTAACGGGGGCTACTTTATATGCCTCCGCCTCAAGCCCCACGATGGTTTCAGCCGTAACCTTTGGTTTCTTGGCTTGACAGTCGGTTTCTTGGACGGGTTTTCTTTTTACGACGGGCGACTTGGGGGCATCAGTTCCACCCGCCTGGCCAAATTTTTTCTTAGCAGCTGCCTGCTGTTTAATAATAGCCCTTCACTTAGCGTCATCCATTTCTGCAAAGGAGGGCAATATAAAGGTTAAACAGGTTAAAAGGAAAGAATTAAAGTGTAAAGTTTATGTGACTTATGTGAACGGACTTGTTTTTCATATCTAATTGCTTCTTCAGACGGTTCGAGTCCGTCACAATGCCAATAAATGGTCTCTAGACTCACCAATTTAGCCCAAGACCTTTCTTCTAATTTAGTTTTTTGGAAAATCTTCTCCAAGAAACTCCACTGCTTAAGTGTAACTTGTGGACGGTCTTGAGCTGCAGAAAGAAGACGGTTAGAAATCAACGGTGCATATAATTTAAAACAAAGAAAAGAGCGGGTGCATACTAGATGGGTGCAATACACCCCATGTTGTGTCAACTGGCATGAACTTAGTCTCACCAGGACGACATATCCACTCACTACCATCCATAAAAAAGTACCTAGACTTCTAATCCCTATTGGAATCTAGAGTGTCACTCACGAGTTGTAGTAACGGACTCCTTGCCACAAAACTATACATTCCTTTTAATTTTGTTATTTCAACTGGACAGTAACAGTGGAAGAATTCTTCTACTGTTAGCCTTTTCCTCCCTTTGGACATAACTCCATACAGGACCTCTACACCAAGGAAAACCTTCCATGCATTTGGGGAGACTTGGTTGACGGACAAACCTAAGTATTGGAGGAGGTGACGGTGGAGTCGACCTAATGGAAACCTTAACCCAGCCTTGAGCATTTGCTCATAAATCCTGACACCTTTGACGCCATTATAATAAGACTTCTCCGATTTGTGTGGTAGACGGAGGGGTATGTTAACAGGTATCTGATACTTATTCCTGAGGGTTTTAAAGTGGGATTCCTTAATTAAGGATGTAAAGTCATTTACCATCCATAATGAAAGCATTATGAACTTCCTCATCCTATCAGAGTCAGTGACGGATTGGATTTGTGGTTCGTTCTCCCCTAGGTTGTCACTAAGATCACTCACTGTCCTATCGCTACTTGGGGAGGAGGAGGTGGAAGATGAACTTTCTTCACTTGAAGTGTCAGGATCTCTGGGACTCGACGGGTGAACTTCATCGTAGCCCACTTCGTCGCGGACAAACGATTGGTTACTTGACGCGCTAGACATCTGTCACCTACATGTGACGGTAAACCCTATGACTAACGAATCTAAAGGTATTCGACGGTGATAAGAGTAAACGAATCAAAAGGGGCAAGTACGTACTAGTCGCGTTTGATGTTGAAAAATCTGAATGACGGTTGTACGAACGTGACGGACGAATAAAGAATGATGGATCAAGCGTTTGGCTAGGTGAACGGATGCACTCTAATCGTTTGATTTCAGTAAAAGTGAGAAATGAGGAAGGAAAAGGGCAAGCTTATATATGAGGAACAGCACGAATGACGAAGGGACGCTTTGTTCCTATCAAACAGCCACTGCAAAAGTGACACGTGTCCGACAGCAATAGTTACCCTGCATTAATTACCCCATGCCCTAATAACAGGCTAAGATCTACTTTGGCCGTCACTCTATAGGTCCGTCCTTAAAGAGGTCATGGACCCATGGAGTGAGGGGGCAGCTGAAGAGGGTAAAATTTGGTTCCTAATTGAGGTGACGACGAGAAATTTATACATCTAATGTGGACGGGGTCGTGGTGGACGGATGTAAGGCAGAAGGGTTTAAGGTACACGTGTCAACTCTTTAAATAATAACAAGAACAACTTGCGTCTCACACGTAACTAGGTAAGTAGAATCCTAATGGGAATAGAATCCAAATATAAAGGGGATTCCGCAACATTCGCCCAATCAATGACAAGTCCTATATGGAAAAGACTTCTCTTACGAAGAGGGAAGGTCGGTTCTACATTACTATAAAAACCCCAAAGACTCTCACGAAAAGGTACGCATACTATTCCCCAACTCTGGCACTCTAGGGTTGTGAGCATCTACTAACTTAACCTTCGGAGGGTCCTTGGCCGGTACCATTTCAAGGTGTTTCTTGCTTTGTGTTTTGCAGGTTGCATCGAGTGCGAGGAAGAAAAACTTTGCAGCTTACTGACGATATTTTGAGCATCATCAGTAGATGACATTGTTCTGATTGACAAGAAATTTCACTGTATGTGTAGGAATTTTTAGGATCGAACTTGGGATGAATCTGATTGTAGCAGACATCACAAGGACATTGTGTCCACATAAGGCTACTACCTGTATCGGTAAGGCCATAGATGTCTATTGGCAGAGTGCCAATTGAGACCTTCATGAGATGCTGACCCTTGTATGGTGTTAACTGCGCTTGGGGGACATTATGAGCTGTTGCCAAAAGGCCTATAACATAATATAAGAGAATAGAGGCAACAAGGAAGCATGGATGAAATCGAACACTGCTTGCCATTGAATTTCAGACTTTGGGAGGGAGTCACAGTTTGACACAATAATGGTTACCAAAGGCTTTTATAAACACGAGATAACCAAACCTATAACTATTACTTCTTTTTTCCAGCAATAACAATTACTGCAAAATTTCATATCCACCAAAATTTTCTCCTTTTAACAAAAATTAAAACAAATAACATAAAGAGTGCAATAATATCGTAACATATCTCTTGTTTCTTTGAAGAACAAGTCATCAATCCCTATTTAAATTTTCTAACCAAAAAACTTATTTAAGAATAAATTTGGTTAGCTAGGCCCCACGGTGTTGCATGGCAAATGTGCCTTTTTTTAAATAAAAATAGGAATTAATTTTTGTTTGGCTTTGCGATTTATAAGGAACTACATTTCTTTTTAAGATGAAGACAAGATTTTCTAAATATACAGTAGGGATGCAACTTAATCTATTGGCATTCCCAAAACATTATTTGAATTTAAAATTTTACTAAACCTTTTATTACAACTTTTTTTAATATTACTAAACCTTTTATTACAACTTTTTTTAATATTGTGGATTCTAGTTAGCTCAACTAATAAAGTCTCTGATGGTTGAAAAAGAGATCTGAGGTTCAATTTCCGCCTTCACCAAAAACCGATTATATATCAAAATTTTCAATCATACCAATTAATGCTTATTTTTAGATGTTCCACGACACTTTTTCTTCCTCTCTTAAATCTTATTGTCTCTGTTCAAAACTGCAAGCCTCCCCTTTCTCACTTTCTGTCACAACTTATATATCCTCAATGCAATACAATCTCTTCTCTTTCTCTTAAACTTGGTTTAACCCTAGGTTGCACCGACACGCCATTTTTGGCAAAGTACCGGTGTTTGACACGTGTCGAACATTGATACCGGTAAGATTCACCAGACTTTGGTGTCCGAGCGATGTCCTTTTTTTTTTCTTTTTTTTTTCGCTTCTCCGAGACAACTTCGACACTGTGGACACGCCAGCGGTGAAAAAAAAAAAACAAAAAACAAAAAATCACAGATTTTGACAAATGGACAAATTATTACCGTTGATTTTGTGATATGCCCTAAAACAAAACAAAAAATCTGAGAAGCCATTACTGTGAAAGTTGAAACCCACAACCTAACCCTCCCTTTGGCCTCTACCCACTACCCTCTGTCCCTCGCCAGTGCTAGATCGGGTCGATTGGCAAGTCGGCGAGCTCTATAGACAATCGTTGTCGATGCCGTGCCCTCTGTCCCTTCCAATCTCTCTCTCTCTCGGCATGGACAGGTCCAATCTTCTCTTCTCTTTCTCTCTGTTTTTTTTTTTCTTTCAGTGGCCTTTGGGTGTACTATTAGTGTTACCGTATTACTTATTTCTTTCTCACGCATTTTTTTTTTAATCCCACTCTCACTATGCATAACGTGTGTGTATATATATATATTTTAATTTTTTTTTTGTTTCTTTAGTCAACCTTTTGCGTTATAAATTATAATGTTTATTATGAATTTAGGGATTTTTGTTTTTGTGTGTCCTACTATAGTTTTATTTATTTATTAAAGTAAAATATTGTAAGTAATTTTACTAAAATGAGTTTAGTACTATTTAAACTTTTGGTTTGTACTCTAAGCATGATATATGTATTATTGTACTACTTTGGGTGTTAGTTTACTTATTTGTAGTTCTTACATAATTTAAATTCTAGACATAAACGTATTTTATGTCTAAAAATATTAAAAAATATGTCTAAATATAAAATTTAATTAATTATTTAATTGTCGTACCTACACCGTGTTGTACCCTTATTTTTCAAAAATTGCGGTACCCTCATATCTGTACCCATGTCATATCTATACTCGTGTCCATGTTAGTGCAACTTAGGTCTAACCTCACTCACTCCAACCACTCAATTTCCTTTGACCCCTCAACTTGCAAAAACAATCCTAGTTCGTGGTTGGCAAAAAATTACTGACCCATATCTAATAATAGATGAAAATGTATTGGAAGAAGTATTTTCCTATTCTTTTGTGTTTTCTTTGCTTTACATTGCTTTTTTTTCTTTGTTTGTTCCCCCCATCTTCTATTTCTTCATTTCTTCTCTGTCTCAGATCTGTTTCTCTTTATGTGACCACATCGCTTTATTTCTTTGTTTTTTTAGTATTGGTTGCACGTGATGACACAAAAACTACATGAGACAAGATTTAAAGTGAGAACATGGGGAGGAGTTTAAAAGAAGGAAAAAATAAAAAGATAAAACGTAAAAGTTAGAGAGTAAGTGGATGAGAATAAAATAATGTTAAAAAAATGTTGGTATTAATATTAGGATAGTTAGAGCAAAAAATATATAAATGATCTAAAGATACGACAAATTTCACCACTTAATCTACCCTTTTATTATTTATACTAGCATGTAGTCCGTGCTTACGCATAGAAATATTAACAATTGTGATGACAAGATGTTTATCTTGGTAGATTCAGTTTCCACATTGAGCTTGAAATCTTCTTGAAGGCGCCAATGAAGTGGTAATGTATGAGAGTGTGAAGCAAGGAAGAGTGGGATTGAACATTGTGTTTGAACCCGGCCTTGATCTTAGAAATCTGAAAGGAGGAGGAGAGGGTAGTGTGTGGATCTAGTTGGTAGAGGTTGAGAGAGAATGAGGAGATGATGTTTTACTTCTATAGTCTTTCTTGTTGGACTTCTTGGTTCTAGTAGTGGGCAAGTGAGATGTTCACCCATAAAAGTATGCAGGTGAGATGTTCTTGCTTAGGCCAATGAGCATTATCATTGTGGTTTTTTTGGCTTCCGTGTTAAACATTAATGCATCATTTATTTGGGCACAAAAATTAAAAAATTTAGATAAGATATATGACAGAAAATTGGAATCCAATTTATAATCTAATTAGATTTTTTTTTTTTTTTGTTAGGACAAGTGGCGCAAAATTGAGAATCCAAATCTAGACACGGTGCAAAATTAAAACTCTAATTTGGAATTCTATTTGAGTTTCTCTCTGCTTCACCTATTATTATATATATAGATATATAGATTTGTTTATTATTTATTATGTTATTGCCATTTGCCAATAACAATTATTATCACATCAATTTTTAATATGTTATTTTATAAAATTTATAGTATCTTTAGTATTTTTCAAAATATTTAGTTTAGTTTATATATAGTGGTAATTCCAAAATGATACACCAATATTGATTGGTATCGAAATATATTGTTCCCTACTCTCTGGTACAAAATTAACTCCTTGTAATGTACACAATGTGTTTGATAAAATGTTGCACTAATGCATTAGATTAAGTCAATTTAATGGCCTCTTGGTTTAGTTTCCACTGGTCACCTTCTTCTTCTTCTTTTTTTTTTTTTTTTTTTTCCCACTCATGTGCATCTAGGCATACTAGGGCATCAACATAATTGGTATTTTTATCTATCCAACAAATATTATGGTCCCTCGCTATTCTTCCATCACGTCTGTCGCCAAATATTGGAAAGGGGAGCTAGGTTTTGCTTGTTCTAAGAAAGTAAATATCATCATCCCTTTCTAGGCAGAAGTTGAAGCTATTAAATGGACCCTATTCTTAGCAACCAACTTGGAGTTTGAGGCGATTATCATAAAATCAGAAATCAGACTTTAACATTGTGCAAATCTTCTTTTTGACCACACCCCCCCCCTGCCCAATGCTTGGAGAATCAAATTTGGCTTCTAATTTTTTGTCAAAGTGGTCTTTAGCTTGTAATCTTTTTGGTTCTTCTGATATTGATAACGGTCTTCCTTCTTTTGATTTTGTTGTTTCGGGATAAGGCTTGTTTGTCTGTGTAGTTTGTTATTCTCACACAGTAGATTTCCAAAACCATTCCATTACATTCACCCAAAAAAAATAATAATAATAATAACCAAGAGATTGAGTAGAGACTTGCGGCCTACGAGGAGGACCGAATAACCAACTTAGGCAATGAGACCCATTAGAGGCAAGTTGCACAATATCGTTCTAGGCTTTAGTTACCAGATCTGAGTAGAGCAACAAGCTCTCTCTCTCTCTCTCTCTCTCTCTCAACGTATGTGTGCGCACGCAAAGGCACGATCTCTCTCTCTCTCTATTATTCTCTCTGTAAGGCCGTCTTAAAACTTTCTCTCTCTCTCTCTCTCTCTCTCTATTATTCTCTCTGTAAGGCCGTCTTAAAACTTTCTCTATTTTAACTCTTCTATTTGCTAAATGATGAGATGATACTCCCTTTTCTCTTAATAAATGCTAGGTGAATGTGAGTAATGAGCGGGTGATTTTTATAACATATGCATATATGAATTCTATAAAGGTGAATGCTTCTTACCGACATGATACAAAATAGACAAATAATTCGTAGTTCTGCACTTGTGCTTGTTCACTAGTGACTTTTTTAAAAGTAATGTTGAGATGATTTGAAACTTGAGTAAATTACGTATATGGTTATTAATCTTTTACATTGTATGTCAATTTAATACCTGGCCTTTCAAATGTATCAATATATTGAATCAAAATGATATTTGTCATTAATTAAGTGGTGGATGGAAAATGCTTATATCAATTGGAAAAAGAAAAAAAAGTATAAACTGTAAACCACAAATCAACCATTGATATTGGAGGAAGCCATCGAAAATAAAAAACAAGGCAAAAGGGTCTCTCCCCTTAAATCACTGTTTCCTTGAAAAAAGAGCCACCAACAGAAAATTTTAAATTGAACCAAAACAAAAAAGAGCTGTCGTAGGCAAAGATTTGACGTCCAACTCCGACCTTTCAAGCATATTTGAAATCTGGAGATCAACTCCAATCCAGCAACCCCAACGTGGTTAATGTTTATTCTATAGTGACTGATTTTGATTTGTTTGGTTGCCAAGAAGATAAATTAAATTTTCTTTTTCATTGATGATCTAAACACATTTGCAACATTTTTTTTTTTGGAAATATTTTAGGGGGTTTCAAATGAGTTAAATTTCTATAAGTCTCCTATTTTCTAAGCCTTGTTGAAAAGAAAAAAGAAAAAAAAAATATATATATATATATATATATATTTTATACAAGATAGATTTTCTACTCTAGTCTAATCTAAGTGTATATGTGTGTGAAGCTCCCTTCTAGAGACTTGAACCCCGGCTCTTGCCCCCCACACCTCACAAGCACTTATACTTATAGAGTGACCATCGTACCAAGAGTGTGCAGTAATAAAAAGAAAAATACTAAAAGTATAACAAAATGTTCATAATACGATGTAATAATGACTGCAATTAATAAACTTCAATAACCTAATTAATGAATATTTAAATTACTTTTATTATAATTAGTAACATGTCAATTTGTAAGTTAATGTTAAAATTTGGGATACTCTTAGCATCTCTTCTTAAGGAAAAAAAAAAGTGTTCAATCATTTATAAAATTTTAGGCATTTTATGATGAGAATGGGCTTTCTTTCCTTGGAGAAATTTTGTTTTTGTGGAGGGGCCACTTGTTTCCAAGAAAATAAGGAAATGAGAGAGAGAGAGAGAGAGAGAGAGAGAGAGAGAGAGAGAGAGAGAGAGAGAGAGAGAGAGAGAGAGAGAGAGATTTTTTTTTTCATAGTTAGTCACATAATCATTTTCCATCTATCACTTATAGATCGAGATTATTTTGCCACAATAACAAAATCCTAAGGACTAAACTGACACATATAAATGTTGGGACCAAATTAACTCATATTCTAAATGTTAGGAATCAAATACATATTTTACCCTTGAAACTTTGAATGGTTAATTCTTGAGATTTTATATAGTTGATTATAGATTTGTAGTGAAGTGTTGTGTGCATATTTCTATTTTTAACAAAAATAATTAGGATCTTTTATAGATGATTATTAAATATAAAATAAGATGATAAATAGTTAAATACAACTTTTATTTTATATTCTGTCGACTTTTTTCTTTTCACAAGTGTATATTGCACCCATTAAGATTTAAGATAGCAATTAATACAAATTTTGTCAATCTATTTCAAAAAAAGAGTGCCACTTTTAAATTGTTCACAAGAAGTTAATATTTTTTTTTTTAATGAAACCAATTGACCTTTGTTCCATTCGTCAAAACAAATTTTTTTTTTTTTTGGTCTACTTCTATGAGCACATTTTTCTCTTTATTTATTTATTTATTTTTTTTGTGGGGATATTAAAATCAGTTTGAATTTTGATTCTAAATAAAAATACTAGATAAAAGAAATGATTTATTAATTTTTACTATCTCAAATAAAAATAATGATTTATTACTAAAAGAAAAGAAAGGTATTAGTTTTTCTGTAAAAATATTAATATATTTTTAATTATTAAATCTATGATAATTTTTTTTTTTTCGTTTTTGTTTGTTTATACTTCACCCCCCTGAACCCCAAGTCCTGTTTCCATCTATAGACATGAGTGATGATCGCTCTCTAGAATAATAAATATTTGCTATAGCTCCATTTGGAAATCTTATTCATCATGATACCCAAGCTAAAGACGCATCTTTCCAACGATACAAATTTTCTCTTATCCGCGGAAAGGGTAACACCACAGCTCATCTCCAAGCTAGCAAAGCTAAAGAAATAGCAGATATTGTTATTTGGTTGGACAGTATTCTTCCTGATGTTTCTGTTTGAGATCAGTTAGTGTTCCTTGTATTGTTTTATTCTTCATTTGATTATATAATACAAAGTCTTGAAAGTTTCTAAGAAATAAATAAATAAATGAAGCGATTTATTTGTAAAAAAGATGCCCCTTCCCTTTTCAGTGATCATTAAACCGGTTTGGTATTCGTAGATACATTTCTTCCTTTTATCGAAAGATGATAAAGAAGAGAGATATGTGGGTGCAACTAAATAAATTTCTACACTTTTTTAGCGGTTGCGAAAGACAAACCATAAAAGTAAAAACATTTCTTTAAATTGCTGGAAATATAATTAGATCGCAATGAAAATAAAACCTTAAAAAAAGAAAAGAAAAAAAAAGAGAGAAGATAATTAAGCTATATGTTATAAAGTTTAAGCTGGTAGGAGTATATTGATCGTATAGGTTACATGAAAGTGGCCGCAAACTCTACAGTTTGGTGCAATCAGTCGGCTTGAAGGAGATTATCCTTGTTTCCAAGTCATACCCAATCAAAAAATTTGCTTGAACATAGTTGCCATATACTCCTGTGCCATCCGAAAATTCATTATATGTACTTGCAATATTTGTAATTCCAAAGCAATAATATTCAAATCTTTTAACCGGTCGATTGAAAGTTTGTATAGGTTTTAACTCCACATCTGCACCTTCAAAATGGACAGTCAATATTGGTCCATTTTCATTAGTAATTTCAGTTCTATAGCAAAGCCGTGTCCCCAATAAAGTGTCGTTCTTAATGGGATCAAGTGAAATCTGCTTCTTCACTTCCACCTCTAAGCGTTCGTAAAAATCTGGTGGCAAAGACAACGCTGGTGATCCTGAATCGATTAACATGTTGCCCTTAGAAACCGTACCTGAAGAGTTAAAGGGCACATATGTGTCTCCAACACTAATTCCTTCTAGCGTCACAAAATATTCATGTCCAGATTCTCGATCTATAAATGGTGTTGAAACCACACCATCACCCACGACTTCACTGCCATTGCCAAAACTTATCTTGCTTGTAATATTAGGATCAGTTGATTCAGTACCAAATGGCAACAAGCAATAAGAAAACCTCTTGCTACCAATTTGTGAAACGAAGGACAAAGGCCCTGATCCTAACCCAATGATTCCCGTTTCATGGCCAGCGTAATGGAGGTTACTGTTGTATGAACATCCAAAGGCAATGTCAAAAGAAACTGCTTGCCCGGAGGTAGAAGTGATGGTGGCTTTTTCTTTGGCCAGAACACCTTGGGATCCACCGGTTATATATCCACTGACGTAATTGCAACTATTTTGAGCAGAACAATGGACTGGGTCCCATTCGTGACATTTTTTTGAATGACAAGAAATTTCACTATATGTGCAGGACTTTTGAGGATCGAACTTGGGATAAGTCTGATTGAAGCAGTCATCACAAGGTACGCATTGTGTCCACACAAGGTTACTACCTGTATCAGCAACGCCATAGATGTCTACTGGTGGAGTGCCAATTGAGGCCTTCATGAGATGCTGACCGTGGTATGGTATTAATTGTGCTTGGGGAACATTATGAGCTGTAACCAAAAGGCCTATAAGATAATATGAGAGAAGGAAGCATGGATGAAATATGACACCGCTTGCCATTGAATTTGGAGAGATGAAACAGTACTGGCTATACCATAGGCTTTTATATACACGATTAAACCAAACTTTCCATGTCTGGCTTAACGATTACTTGATTGCACCATCAAGTTAACCTAACAAAGAAACAGAAAGAAGAGAATTCTCCGTCCCTGAATGGCATCAAATGTACTACTATAAACTGGAAATTTTAATATGCACCAAAATTTGCTTCTTTTTAACAATATTTAAAACAGAGATTGTAACGAATGCAATAATACCAATATATTATAACAAATATCTTGTTTCATTGAAGAATAGGTCATCAATCCTCATGAAATAAGCACCAAATAAAATTTGCTTCTTTTTAACAATATTTAAAACAGAGATTGTAACGAATGCAATAATATCAATATATCATAACAAATATCTTGTTTCACTGAAGAATAGGTCATTAATCCTCATTTAATCTTCCCAAACAAAAAAACCTTATTTAAGAATAAATTTGGCTATCTAGGCCCCGCGGTTTTGCATGGCAAATGCGCCTTTTTTTATTTATTATGAAAATAGGAATTATTTTTTTCTTGGCTTTGCTATTTAAAAGGAACTGCTTTTCTTTTAAGACGAAGACAAGATTTTCTAAATAGTAGGATGCAACTTAGCCTAAAGGCATTCCCAAGGCATGATATGAATTTAAACTTTTATCAAAGCTTCTATGACCACTTTCTTAATGCTCATACCATAGAGAGGAAAATAAATAAATAAGAGTTCTTTGGTGTTAAACAATAATAATTGAATGGGAAAAGTGCATATAAGGCTTAATAAGTCATATTTGTTGCTCAACTTCACTTAAATCTAAAAAGTTTATTTCTTAATCTCATTATATTATTAGAGGGAGAAATATTGTGCCTCTCTACTCAGATATGGGACAGGAGCTTAGGGACAAAGCCATTCTTTGATCTTAGGGGGGTTTCGCTTCCCCTCCCCCTGCCCCCTCCCTAAAAAATATGAAAAAATAAATACTAGTATATAATAGGTAATTAATTTTAGCAAGTTTGCGCAATAAAACTACGCTTGGCCCCCCAAACAACATCCCAGATCATCTAAAACAAAAGCAAGATGCCCATATAAAAAATTACTAACATGAAATCTCGAAAAAAAAAAAATAATAACAAGCCCAAAAAAGATTGGCCCAACCACAAAATCACCAAGAGAAAAGCTAAAGAAAATCTAGCCCAATCATTCAACCAATTAGACCATGCCCTTAAAAAATTTAACCAAAACCAGTCTGATCATACACGGCAAATTCCAAAATCTATCCCATCAAAATAAATAAATATAAAAAAAATTATAAAAACACATAAGTAAGAGACTAATCAAAGGCACTTGCTACTTGTGAGGAAGGCTGACCGACTAAGGTAGTAAGGTATGAGTCGTGAGGGATAACCATAGTTCACTTTTCCGTCCATATAACATTACAAATTTAGACTTCTTCATTTGGAAAAATTAAATTATGCGTATAATTATTACTTTAATGATCTAAGAAATCAATCCTAACAAAAGATGACACTGAAAAGGAAACAAAGGGGAAATTATTCATACTGATAAGCTAAGTAATTAAAATTAATAATTACTTTTAAAAGAACATGTTATAAGTGCTTGGACTCATTTACAGAAGTAATACATAGAACAAAATGCGCAATGAATTTTAATTATTTAATAAACCCATTCATAAAGGATTTGTCTTTGGTTACACACCCTGGAATAGAAGGGTAGGTTCTTAGTAACCGATAAATGGGGTAGATTTTTATCAAGATATTTAGTTCAGTCCTTTAAGATAGTTTCAAAATTAACTCACCAAAACAAAACAATTGAATGGTATGGTTATAGATTTTTCACAACAGAAAAACCACATACCCAAAGACACATTAAAAACCCTCTAATATTCACAGCCATAAAACCCAGCTAGGAAAACACCCAAAGATGAAAGAACCCATGGAATCCTCCTGTAATTGAACCCACACACCCAAACAACACAAACATAAATAACAGAGAAGTGAGACAGAACCGGAGTGAATGAATGAAATACAGAGAGATTTCAATAAAACGACACAAAATGCAAGAAGATTGAGGATTCCTCCCCACCCACCTTGTACACAATACCCTCAATATCAAAATTGATTATGATCCTTTAAAGAAACCTTCACCTGAGAATGCAAGAAGCGTTATTTCCCATTTTGCTTAGCTATTAAAACTTAAAATAGACGTATGTCAAAAATTTAGAAGAGAAATCTAAAAAACAGTACATACCTACCGTATCAAAGTTTTGCCCTTATTTTAACAATTGGGCTTAATTGTGTAATAAAGTAAAATTGGTTATAAGCTGCATTTGCAAAACTGTGTTTTACACGTTTTGCAAAGCTTGTGATTCAAATTTCAAAATCTCACCTTCCATCCACTCTATGCAGAACAAAATTGTTGTTTGAAAAATACCATCTAACTTTGACTGATTTTGTCAATTTTCTATAATAATACCGTCTAAGTTCAGTGTACCAGTACCCTTCAGCTATTGGCAACAAGTGTTCATGGGATCCAATGAATGATGACTTTGTCTGATTTTGCAAATCTTTCTAAGAAAGCAAAATCGAATGCTGCCCATTGCTAACAGTAATAGGAATCACCGTGTAACTAAGGACAACTCGAAGGACTTTTACGTATGAAGAAAGACTATACCTTAACAAAACGTTATCTTGCTATGGGATTATACACCATTTTCAGAAAAACTCCACAAACCTCATACTAATTTGCATTAGTGAACAGATTGGCCTACTACATATTCAAACGTGTAGTCCTAGCATGACAATGACAGGGAAACCAAAATTCAAAAAGTGTTTAAATGAAGCAAATGCACGCAAAGAAAAAGATAGATTGTGATAGTAAAGATTAACTCATCCATTGAACGAGCAATATCTTTTGTTCTCACTGATAATTTTTGTTGTTACACTAGTGTTAAGCAATTTGAGACAAATCAAAGTACGTTAAACATGCTAGGTAGGTTGGTCTCCTCTCCTCTTCTACATCATCCAAATCTAAACTATATATAGTTTTAATCAAGCAAAGTTATCTTTCTAAACATTCATATAGGAACATACTGTTGTGGTCGTTCCAATGGGATATGATATGGGGTATCTTAATTTATCTTAAACCCTTATTATTTGTGAGTTCCAGTTAATTCAATCAATGAAAACAATGAATTGAGGATTTAATTTTGCATATACGCACCCAAAAAAAAAAAATTTGGAAATAGAAAATGCAATAGATTTAAATCATATCATATCTATCAAAAAAAAATCTACGTTAATTTCATGTAATGAGAACACAATTCCAATGCCCAACCCAAAGATTAAAAAGATAAAAGAAAATTAAAAAAATAACAAAGCAATTTCAATAATGAAAAGCACATTTTCACATAGCGTGACCTACTTGTACCTAAATAAGCATTATCGTATTTTGCTATCTACTGTTAAACCAATCTAAGTATTGATTTATAATTACTTTCTTAAAATTTTAGATTGAATTAAATAAATCTCAACTATTAATTTGGATTTGACTTATCTACAGTACTTTTTAAAAATGAATTTCCTTTTGTTTTAATAAGAGACTGTTACATCATCCACTAACTAAATAAAATGTGGGGATTAAAACTCACTACCACTTGCTATTATATATTTAAAACAAAATAACTCCAGTTAAAAAATTACTAGAGAGGTAAGTCAAATCCTATCTTAAAAAGGTAGTCATCAAAGCTATTGAATGTATATCATGTTCATTGGTAGAGTGAGAAATTAGAACAAGAATGGAGGATCACCAAATACGAAACCCTATTCAATGAAAGTGATACAAAATGAGAAAAGAAAATAGTTAGATTCGTATGATTAGATCTTGTAAATTTGGACCTAAACTTGTCAACCCATATGAATTCAAACCAAAAATTAGGGTTTGGGTAATAGAACTTTAATCTAATTAATGAATTTTATACCTATATATACCCAATTCATTTCACCAAAACCCAACCCAACCCATGAGCCTGTTAGCTTTCCAGGCTTCTTTGATCATTTCTTTGCACTCTGGGTGGGTGGACTATATATATATATATATATATATATATATATATTTGCTATTTGATAAGAAAGGCCTTCTAAAGTACACAATGTGGGAGAGAATGGACCCATTGTATGTTGCCTAATGCTCTATTTAGTCGCTCCATAACAAAATCATCTCCCTTCCTTTTGTTCATTGTGCGTGCCCAGTTTCTCACAGAAGGTTGAACCTTGTATTTGGGCTCACAATTTACTTGTTTAGTGGGTTTTGCGTATCCTAGAATGGGCAGTTCTGGGGTGACTCATTGAAGTGTCTAGTGCAATAGCTAGTTTCTCTCTCTCTCTCTCTCTCTCTCTCTCTCTCTCTCTCTCTCTCTCTCTCTCTCTCTCTCTCTTTGAAAACTCTCTTTCGTATACTGGGCTACTCTCTCTCTGTCTTACCTCTCAAATGTCTAACCCTTTTTCCCTCTTTTCATCACATATTTATAGCTTGAAGGTAGTGGATTGAGTCCTGATTACTTTCTGATACCACTCGTGTGACTGGGGTACAATTTAATTATTCCTAACAAAAATATGCTTTTATCGGGAATAAGAGCTTAGACATTGGGACTGGGGCTAGCCGCCAAAAGTACCTTGGTAGCGGAGTTTCCCATGGCACACCTAGTTTGCCGAGGTATAACTAAGTGTCATCGGTGCACGTGCTGACTACGGAGACCATCCTACAGTGCACCGAACGCCAAAATGATGGGCTGACGCCCTTGGGCCGCTTAATGGTCAACCATGAGAAATGGTGGGCCCATGGCAAGGCATTGTTCATTGGCCTATTAGAGTTTGGGCCCAAGGAAAATGGGATCCTTGCCGCATGCCGTACATTCATCATGTGCCCATCGGCTTGTAATGTTGCCTAATCCAAGACATAGTTCTAAAAAATTTTTGGTCATGATATTCCTCATACTTGAGCTGCTTTTACTCTTAAACTTAGAGACATCTCATCCCATGGAAGCTGCCAGCTATGCTACTCTTGGCAGCCCCCAAAGTCCAAAGCCATTTACATAAGCTAACCAATAACAATTTGTTAAACGAAAAAAAAAATATATATCATTTCCGATCTATACTCCTCTGAGTGGCCCAGGTCCTTCATTCCTAAGGGGATAAAATTAGTAGATTTCCAAATTCTAACGTGTGTGTATAAATATAATAAATATAAATTATCATTCTCATAGTTTATACTAATCAAAATAATATTATCTTATCGATCACATATATGTATCACATTTTCACAATATATATACATATATATATATATATATATATATGAATCATATAATTAAAGGGACAAACATGCTATGAGTATGAGAGAGAATATATATATATATATATATATATCTTAGGTTCTAAGGAATTAGGAACTAATGTATTAGAACTTCATTTTGTAATATTGGCAAACCATGATCAAAACGTTTTAGTCTTGTTTAGACTTGCTCAAAGTGTATTTATATGTAAAGTTAAAATCAAGTGTTCTGCTGGATTTACTGTGTAAATATACCTGACTCGATTGATCGAGAATTAGACTCGACCGATCGAAAGTTGTGTAGATTAATTTTTTGCAGAATTTTCCAACTCAGCCGAAGCCCATTTGACATGTAGGGTTTTGCGTTTTGCTCTAAGTATAAAAGGGAAAACCCTAACCACATTTTGGGTTGCTATTTATGCTGTGTGTGTGAATCTTTTGTGAGATCTAGAGGTGTTTGCCTTCACATACACTTAGGGTTTCCAATCTCAAGATTGATGTCAAGAGCTTGTTGATCAATTCAGTTGCTGTTTCAAGAACTTAAAGATATACAAGCAGGAGTTCTTGTGCTTACTGAGAATTCAAGAAAGAAGTAGTCCGTAGACTCGTAGCTGTCACGTGGTAGTGGTAGTAAGTTTCCTACTCGAGGTAGCAACAGGATGTTAGTGGTCTAAGTCGCTATTGTGCTAACTTCAATTCTTTCATAGTGAATTCGTTTTACCTTGAGAATAGCTAGGTTAAATCTTCCCCAGGTTTTTTATCAGTTTGGTTTTTCTAGGTTATCATATTGTTGTGTTCTTTATTTTTTTGCTATTTTACATGATATGATTGTTATTATTTTAACTCAGATCTGAATAATAAACCTAAGTATTCACTTGGTTAATTAATTAGGTTAAACAATCTAGTTTACAGGGGTCTAAAAACGTACAAGTGGTCTCAGAGCGGGTAGCTATTTTGTGTTAGATCCTTTGATCTAAGAGCTGATCCTTGATCCCTGCTATCATGGATAATTTTAAGTGTTTTACTGTTTTTGATTGTGATATTTTGAATAAAACGGACACTGTTGTTTCTGTTGATCTTATTGATGCCTGTGAAATTCTTCGTAAGAAATTATTGAAATTTTTGAAAATTGCTAAGAAATTCAAGGAAGAGTTAAAATTGGCTGATCTTGAAAAAGAGGAATTGGTTGTTATATTAGATGAATCTAATAAAACGAATGAATTTTTGAGAAATCAAATTTCCTTTCAAGATGAAAAGCTTGGAACAAGAGTTAGTTGAATCTAAAGCTAAAATTGAAAATTTGAATAGTACCAACCCTACTGTTGATAACAAAAGTTTTTCTGTTTCTGTTTCTCTTAAGCCTAAAACTAAGAAAGTTTATATCCCTCCTTTTAAGAGGAATAATAAAGAAAAGGCTTATTTTACTAGGTTAGACAAAGGTAAAAGTTCTAATGTAGAGGCTAAAGTTTCTAAATTTATGTCTAAGCCTATTGTTAGAGAGCATAAGAAACCTGTTTTTGTGCCTACTTGTTACCTTTGTGGTGTTGTTGGTCATATTAGACCAAATTGTTCTTTGTTGAGGCAAAAACCAAAATCTGAGACTAAATTTGCTGTTAGGAATACTGATATTCCTAAATTTGTTCATGTTTATCACTTTTATGGTGTCTTCGGTCACATTCGTCCTAATTGTTATAAATTGAAATTTAAACATTCTGTATTTCAATCTAGGATATGCGATGATATTTCTCCTGCCATAAGTCCATACAAATTGTTTCATATTCTTTTGAAAAATTTAAGCTTGTTGGCTTGTGAAAGGAAATTGTAGGATTTTAGTTGTTCTTAGAAGATTAGTGTAATCCCTTAAATACACTCTGTTTCACATGGATTTTCATCTACAAAGCCGAAGACTCGTGTTATATGGGTGAGAAAAGATTCTTTAAGGTGAGTGTTGTTTACTTGTCCCTAATTTAATTCTTCCAATTGTTTGTGAGCATGTTTTGTTTTTGTTTTTGTTTTTTGTTGTTTTTTATTTTTTATTTTTAAAATCCAAAAACATTAAAAAATTTCAAAAAAACAAAAATATTTTATTTTGTGTCTAGTTTTATTTTTCTTGAGGATTACATGAATTATGATATCTCTCTCTTGATTTAGAACATACTTGACATTGTAGAGAAACTTGAATAGCATGTGTTATATAAGTGCTAAGCTTTTTCTGATTTTGTGTGAGTATGTATTAGTTTGTATATGTACTCAAGGGTTAATTAAAAAATTGATATTTCTTGTTTGTGTAGGATTTTAGTTGTTCTTAGAAGATTAGTGTAATCCCTTAAATACACTCTGTTTCACATGGATTTTCATCTACAAAGCCGAAGACTCGTGTTATATGGGTGAGAAAAGATTCTTTAAGGTGAGTGTTGTTTACTTGTCCCTAATTTAATTCTTCCAATTGTTTGTGAGCATGTTTTGTTTTTGTTTTTGTTTTTTGTTGTTTTTTATTTTTTATTTTTAAAATCCAAAAACATTAAAAAATTTCAAAAAAACAAAAATATTTTATTTTGTGTCTAGTTTTATTTTTCTTGAGGATTACATGAATTATGATATCTCTCTCTTGATTTAGAACATACTTGACATTGTAGAGAAACTTGAATAGCATGTGTTATATAAGTGCTAAGCTTTTTCTGATTTTGTGTGAGTATGTATTAGTTTGTATATGTACTCAAGGGTTAATTAAAAAATTGATATTTCTTGTTTGTGTACCCTCTATAGCTTAATTAAGCACTGTCATACATTACATTTGCATTTTTAATCACTTAGCATAATGTGTGCTTTTAGTTTTGATCATAAACTTTTTTAAACCAAAAATATTTTTATGTGTTTTGTATTATATATCTTGGATTTATAATCAAGGTTGGCCATATTATCTTTACATAACATGTTCATGTACCTTATTTAGCTTGTATGAGCTTATTTATTGCACTTTACTAGTTTAAGTTTTGTAATACATGTTGTGTGGGAAGATGTTTATAGTTTTTGATCACTTTTTCTTGATCTTGAAGTCACATGCCTTTGATTGTCGGACTTGATTTTTTTGAGAAATGCATAAATAATCATCTCACCACTGTTTACTAGCCAATCCTGAACACCTTAGTGTATATCATAAGATTTTGTGCTTAAGAAAGTGTAGCACATACAGAAAAAGAACATAAGGTGTAGCCTTGGATTAAATGTTAAAATTGGTATGTACATTATTGGGCTATAATAACTTCACAATCAACTTAAATTGGTGTGTACATTATCCCGACTATTTTTATAAGTTTCAAATAAAATAAAATTGGTGTGTACATTATGAGGCAAATTAAGAAACTTACATGATTGCAAGCATTTTTCTAGGAGATGTAGGAGTTATATAATGTACCTCTTTAGGTGATAGTCTCTTTCCAATTTATGTGATGAATTTTGTAGAAATTGTGCTTGATTTCTATTCACATATCACCTCACATGTATCTCAAGCATTTGCTAGTTGCACACACTACATAAATTACTCTTTGCTAAACTTTGTACATGTTACTGTGTGTAATTTTGTGTTGGCCATCCAAGATTGAATATTCCTAAAGTTTAAATGCAAAATGTGTTTGAAGTTTGAGAATTTAAGGAGAAATGATTGAAAATCTTAATTTTTGGGAAACTGGGTTCAAAATAAGTGTGTTTAAAAAGCATTTCATCTCATACTCATGCATTTTATTCATACAATACTATGCTTTGAGGAGTTTCGGCATAAAATCGCTTTGTTTTTCAAAATTTGAGTTTTCCAAATTTTCGACTGATTGAAGCTGTTGCTCGACCGATTGAAATTGCGATAAAAATTTTGGTTTGAATCTGTCTGGCTCAATTGGTATTCGATCGATGCTCGATTGATTGAAACTGAAAAATTTTCAGTTTTTAGAGTTTTGACCAAATTTTTTTTCATGCATCATTTATGTTTAGGATTCACATGCATTGCATTTTTTTTGTATCCATCTTGCAGTTTTGCATTCATATCTCTCATTGTTTTTACACATAACATGCATACACTTTGCTAAATTGGGTATTCAACTTGATCTAAAAATTGATTGATTCATTTTTGAGCCCTTTGTACATTTTAGTATATGCTATTTTTTATGTGTGAATTGCAGAAAATATTTTTCTTGAAAGATATGATGGATAATCAAAGTGCAAATATTTTATTTACTCATATAACTGTTTATGCGTCACATAGTGTCAAATTTGCATATATTGAAAGAGATAAGATTTTTCTTCATGTGTATCCTTAACTTAATTTTTAAGTTTGGTTTGTGTCTTTTTATTTTTCCCCACCTCCTAAAGTATTCTCCAAAACTGTTTTTCCTAAAACTTTTTTTTTTTTCTATTTTTATAGGGGGAGAAATTTGTTTTTAACCTTTGTTGTTCATAGGGAGAAGAGTTATTGCTCTTCATAGGGGGAGTTGTCTCTATTTTCTATAGAGTTGAACTATTTTGTGTTCCCTTGGTTCTCTTTTTTCTCTCCTGTTTATTGTAACTCTACTCTTTGTTTGAGTTGTCATTGTCAATACGTGACAAAAAGGAGGAGAGATTTAGTTGAAATGTGGAAAATACCAATATGTTTTATTTAGGGGGGGTTGAAATTGTTTTTGATGTATTTAACTTAGGGGGAGAGTTAGAATTTATTTTTGTTTTTATATTGTGTTTCATATTGGTTTACTTGTATGTTCCACACATGCGTTTATGTGTTTATTAAGTGTTACAGGAATATACAGGTTGATTCAGTTGTGCTGATGTCTACACTTGCAACTGATAGATAGTAGTTAGGTTGAATTTGTTATATTGGGTTATGTTTTTGTAATGGGCTGTTTTTATTTAAATTTTGAGCATTTTTGTTAAGTTTGTGTTTTGTGACGGATTGCCAAAGGAGGAGTTTGTTAGGTTCTAAGGAATTAGGATTTAATGTACTAGAACTTCATTTTGTAATGTTGGCAAACCATGATTAAAATTTTTAGTCTTGTTTAGACTTGCTCAAAGTGTATTTATATGTAAAGTTGGAATTGAGTGTTCTGCAGGATTTACTGTGTAAATCTGTCTGGCTCGATCAATCAAGAATTAGACTCCACCGATCGATAGTCGTGCAGATTTATTTTCTGCACAATTTTTCAATTTAGCCAAGCCCGTTTGACGAGTAGGGTTTTACGTTTTGCCCTAAGTATTAAAGGGAAAACCCTAGCCACATTTTGGGTTGTTCTTTATGCTGTGTGTGTGAATCTTTTGTGATATCTAGAGGTGTTTACCTTCACATACACTTAGGGTTTCCAATCTCAAGATTGATGTCAAGAGCTTGGTGATTAATTCGGTTACTGTTTCAAGAGCTTAAAGATATACAAGCAGGAGTGCTTGTGCTTGCTGAGAATTCAAGAAAGAAGTAGTCCGTGGACTCAGAGTTGTCACATAGTCGTGGTAATAAGTTTCCTACTCAAGGTAGCAATAGGATATTAGTGGTCTAAGTTGCTACTGTGCTAATTTCAATTCTTTCATAGTGAATTCGTTTTACCTTAAGGATAGCTAGGTTAAATTCTCCTTAGGTTTTTTACTAGTTTGGTTTTCTTGGGTTATCATATTGTTGTGTTCTTTATTTTTCTGCTGCTTTACATAATATGATTGTTATTGTTTTAACCTAAATCTGAATAATAAACCTAAGTATTCACTTGGTTAATTAATTAGGTTAAACAATCTAGTTTCAGGTGTCAAAAAACGTACAATACATACATATATATATATATATATATATAGATACAAACCTAAGTATATATACAACCTAATTAAGGAGCTGAAGTTAGGTACATTGAAGAAGAGAACAAACCATGGTGATCCAAAACTCCCTAATCCAAGGTCAATGATGTATTTGTGCAAAATTAAAGAATTCAAGATATACAAATCACGTAAGAAATCAAACTAGCCTCACCTTCTTTGATAACTAGACATGAATCTCTCTCTCTCTCTCTCTCTTTCTCTCTCTCTCTCTCTCTCTCTCTCTCTCTCTCTCATTAATTAAAAAAAAAAAAAACATGAATTCATTTTTAGGTGAAGACAAAGGTACCTAAGGTCCTAAACCACCATAAAGAGCAGGATTGCCACGTAACCTAAAGTCATTTAAAAACATGATTTTTTTTTTTTTTTTTAGAAGAGGCAAAAACATGATTTGAATTAAACTTTTCGGCTTAATTTCTATGATAATAATCCAATAAGTCTTCCATAGAGAGAGGGAAAATTAATATTAGAGTTCCCAAGGTCCAATCCAAAACAATTAATGAATAAGAAAAGAACATGTAAAGCTTACTTTATATTTTTTTGAACAACAGAAGAGGAGCGATCAGTAAAAACATTTCTTTAAATTGCTGGAAATGTGATTAGATCGCAACGAAAATAAAGCCTTTTTTTAAAATTAAAAAAAAAGGATAATAAGGCTATATTTATGAAGTATAAGTAGGTATATATCTTAATTCCATTGATCGTATGGGTTCCACGAAAGTGGCAAACTCTACAGTTTGGTGCAATCAGTTGGCTTGAAGGAGACCATCTTTGTTTCCAAGTCATACCCAATCAAAAAGTTTGCTTGAACATTGTTGCCATATACTCCTGCGCCATCCTTAAAATCCAACTTAGTATTTGCAATATTTGTAATTGCAAAGCAGTAATATTCATATTCTTTAACTGGTCGATTGAAAGTTTGTATGGGCTTTAACTCCACATTTGCTCCTTCAAAATGGACAGTCAATATTGGTCCATTTTCATTAGTAATTTCAGTTCTATAGCAAAGCCGTGTCCCCAAAAGAGTGTCATTTTTAATGGGATCAAGTGAAATCTGCTTCTTCACTTCCACCACTAAGCGATCATAAAAATCTGGTGGCAAAGTCAATGGTGGTGATCCTGAATCCATACAAATGTTGCCCTTAGAAACCTTACCTGAAGAGTTAAAGGGTACATATGTGTCTCCAACACTAATTCCTTCTAGTGTCAAATAATATTGATCTCCACCTACATATGGTGTTGAAACCACACCATCACCCACAACTTCACTGCCATTGCCGAAACTTATCTTGCTTGTTATACTAGGATCAGTACCATATGGTACCAAGCAATAAGAAAACCTCTTGCTACCAATTTGTGAAACAAAGGACGAAGGCCCTGCTCCTAACCCAATGATTCCCGTCGCATGGCCTTCGTAAAGGAAGCCGCTTGTGTTGTGTGCACATCCAAAAGCAATGTCAAAGGAAACCGCTTGCCCTGAGGTAGAACTAATGGTAACTTTTTCTTTGGCCCAAACACCTTTGGACAAACCAGTAGCATATCCAGTCTTGTAATTGCAAATATTTTGAGGAGAACAAGTGGCTTCATCCAGTAGTATACGACATTCTTCTGATTGACAAGAAATTTCGTGGTACGTGGAGGACATTTTAGAATCGAACATGGGATGAACCTGTTTGAAGCAGGCATCACAAGGTAGACATTGTGTCCACACAAGGTTACTGCCTGTATCTGGAGTGCCATAGATGTCAACTGGTGGAGTGCCAATTGAGGCCTTCATGAGATGTTGATCTTTGTGTAGTGTTAACTGTGCTTGGGGGACATTATGAGCTGTAGCCAAAAGGCCTATAACATAATATGAGAGAATAGAGGCAACAAGGAAGCATGGATGAAATCTGACACTGCTTGCCATTGAATTTCAGGCTTTGGGAGAGTCACAGAATGACAAAATAATGGCCACCAAAGGCTTTTATTTACCCATACGATTAAACCAAACCTGTAACAATTACCCTTTTTTTAGCTTTAACAGTTATACTGGAAAATTTCACATCCACCCAAATTTGCTTCTTTTTAACAAAATTTAAAACAAATAACAAAAAGAGTGCAATAATATCATATCTCTTGTTTCTTGGAAAAATAGGTCATCAATCCTTATTTAATTCTTCCAAACTAAAAAACCTTATTTAAGAATAAATTTGGTTACCTAGGACCCTCGGTTCAGCATGAAAAATACGCCTTTTTTATTTTATGAAAATAGACAAAAAAATTTTGTTTGGCTTTGCAATACCCAAAAACAAGTCTAATCTTACGCACCAAATTCCCAAAAACATTCTATAAGGACCCAAAAATCAAACGGCCCAAACCCAGTTAAAATGGTAGAATTTGTGCAACCCAGCAAGGCCCAAACCAATAAATATTTGTAAAGAGAGTGGGATAAAATAAGGTAAGGGGGCTTAGCCCGAGGATCTAATCATAGAGGAAATGACCAAAAGTTAAAGTTTAGATATATAAGAGGTTCTTTACAAGTTCATCCAAGGACAAAGCTCTTACACTAGATAATACACTGTTCACTCTCTTTCTCTTACTGTTCTTGCTCTAATTTTCTATCTTTAGACTTTTTTTTTTTTCCTCTCTCTCTTTTTTTCTTTTTCTTCACCTGGAAGTTCCCTTTCCTTATATACTCCTCAGCCCATCGCATCCTGGCCCTTCATCCCCACTGACCTAGACTCTTCCTATGACACTTGTCCCCTTAAACTTTTGTTAAAGGTGGTAGAAGGAGCTACTTAGCAGCGAATTCCACTGTTCAGGTCACTTCCTCATCAATGCAGCTGATAAAGCTGTTGTCAGTCATTTAATGCGGAGGCAGTAGGTGAACTTTCACTGGAAACTTCCTTCACCTACCATGATTCTCTCTCTAAACCTTATCATCCTCATTCAGACTTCCCAGAAGTATTTTGTCTCTTCTTCTCCTATCCTCTGGTAGATTCCCTCTTCGGGCTCACAATGCCTTTGTAGTGATAACCACAACTTGTTGTCCCCTTCCTCGGTCCTCGGGCCCCCACAATAGCCCCCTAAAACTTTGCTATTAGCTCTGAGATAAAAAGGCAAGGTTTTAGTTACACAACCTCACTTTATACGTGCCAAATGCGTTCCTATGTGGTAACTTCCTTTCACCTGTCTTCACCACGTTCCTAATGCTTTGGTATCCACGATCTCGTATTTATTACGTCAGGCGGCTGCTTGTCCTCCCACGTTCTTCGGTATAATGGTGATCCTACGGCTCTTATTTACCTAGATTTATGAGCAGGAAATTTACCGCCCATTTTTCACCCCTATACAAGGAGAGGTTGAGGCTGGCTTTACTCCATTTATTCATTTAGCTATTTTTCGTTGAAGCGGCAGCCTGAGGAGAGATTCTTCTATTGCTTGTAGGTGCGTCGGGATTCATATTCTTTTGTATGTAGATTTTTTATTACCTACACCATAAATGTCCATGGGTAGATTTTCTAGGCTAGTAGATACCCCTAAAGGCATGGCCACTTTTAGGGCTCAATATAGGATCCCTAACAGTGTTGAACTCCAACACTGTTAATTGGGTGAATGGCTGGTTATGAATAGACCTCCTGGCTTTATAGTGATTACGATGATCACCTTCATAGAAGGCAAAATGGAAATTCTCATGAGAAGGGTCACTAGAAACTTCCTGATGAACAATAGGCTGACCCCCACACAATGCTCCCCCAATGTTTTTAGGGTCTTCGGTAACGTAGATATGATAAACCGTAAAATGGGGACTAACCTCACATGGCATGATGTGAACTAGGTATACAACTGCCAGAAAGGGAAGGAAACCAAATACTACATCAATTGTAAGGTCCCATCCATTAGGTTAATATCTTGTATGCCTGAGTCAAACAAGGGTATGGACGAAAACTTCTTCATCGTCTCAGGAGACTGGCAAGATGGATTGCATTGTCCCACCTAGGAAGGGGAACCAGGTAAGGTTCCTACAAATATTAGATGCATGTAGGATTTTTATATTTACATAAAGAAAAATCTTTCCAAGGGTTTTTTTTCTAACCTATAACTTATGTTACTTCTTTTTTGGCAGACTAATACCACACCGCCCCGAACAAGAACCTTGTGAATTTTCCTGACCTAAATCGGATCCTTAGGTTAGAAATTTTTTTACATAAAGACGATTAACTCTGGGAGACGCATATAATCCTCGGGTTTGAACCCATCTCTAAACACTTCCAAAGCCTGAAGAACGTAATTAGAGCTATAGACCCACGGTTAGCTTTAATTGACGTAGCAATTCCTATTTTTCTGTTAACAGATCCACCTCCAGCTGGAACCCAAGACGCTCAACTTTCAGTCCCACTCGTAACCAAACTCCTTGACTTTCAGGAGCCGCCCATACTTTCAGACAACAAAGCTAAGGAATCCACTCCCAAACCCATCCAAGAAGTGACAGATGAAAATTTGAGGTATTCTACAAAAAAGAGGACCCCGAAGACCTTCCCGGTCCCTCGCAACGCCGTTTACCTCCTGCCTACGTCAGTACTAGCGTAAAGGATGCTAACATACCTGAAGGGATGGTGCTCAAAGAAAAAACCCTAGACTTGTTGGCATTGCTTACAGCCCAAGCTGGGGGTGCTTCCCCAACAATCCCAGTGGTTCCCTAACCATCAACTCTTGCTCCCATTCATGCGTCCTCTAGTGACGCCACAAACAAGAATAGAAAAAGGGGCCATTGAGGTAAAGGACTCAAAGGTGCTGAGGAAAAGGAAATCACATGCCCTTCCCAGCAGCCCCTAGCTAAGGAGGCCCGAACGACTAAAGCTCAATAGAAGAAGTGCGTTCCCTTCAAGACCTCTAATGGTTCTAAGGGGAAACAACAGCTAAAGGCCTCTGCCTGGAGGCCTTCATCTACACTGAGCTTGGGGAGCCCTATCATGGACGATGCCAACCTCAGGGATCCCCAGAAGGGCAGGTTAGGCATTCTTGCTGAATGTCTGGAAAAGGCCCTTCTCCTACCTAAAGACATGCAAGAGTTTCGGTCCTTTAGGAAACATGAAGTCTTCTTGTCTCTAAAGAGAGACCTTGCCAAGGTATGTAATTATCTTCCACTTTTCATAAATTAATGCAACATATGTATAGATACTAACCAATAACAATCTTACAGTATGTGTAAGCAGCCTTTGTGGTTGAGGAATGGGTGTGCCACGCCCTGGGCCAAGCTCGTGAGGCTGAGGGCAAGCTTGAGGAAGCTGAGAAGACCCACGCAGAGACCAAGTAGAGGCTCAAGGACACTCTCTTCCACTTGGCTGAGGTAGAAAAATCAAGGAAAAATGCTGAGTCTGTCTAAGCTGGATTTAAGAAATAGGCAGAGGAGGCTAGGGCTTCTTAGAAAAAGGTTGAGACTTAACTGGCCTTGGCCATAGTAAAGACTAAACAACAGTAGAAGTAGCTAGAGGCAAAGGACGCCGAGAAGGCTATGCCCGAACATGCGGCCTATGACGCAGGCATGACCAAGACTGCCCAGAGTCTGACTGCCCAACTCAGAGATGTCACTCGAGCCTTTTGCCTTGAGATATGGGGTTAGGTCCTCACTGCAGTTAGGGTTAGCATTGAATTAGAGTTTAGGGCTCCTGATAGAGTATACTACCCTCCAGCCCTACACCTTGCCCCCAGCTCCCTCAACCTTCAGCTGACCTTGGCTCTGCCTCTTCCTCGATCCAACCTACCACTACTCCAGTTGCCACATCTACCATGGAGAAAGGGCAAGATCAACCACCTCCAACAGTCGTTGTGGACGTGGAGTCAAAAGAGGTAGCTGAAGTAGGGCAGCTGAAGAGGAAGAAGAAGGAGAAGGAGAAAGAAAAAGAGAAAGAGAAAGAGAAAGAGGCTTCAGCATGACTTAGTCCTAGGTTAAGAGCTACTTAGTCAATTTTGTAATCGAGCTTAAGTTTAGTTAATGCCTCCTCTTTCTTTTATTGTAATCCAACTCCTAAACTTCAATGAATATAACCAATCTTTACTTTACACATTTTCATCTATTTAAGTCTAATTTGTCGAAGTATATATTCTGGTACTTTTTTTAGTATTATTTGAAACATGCTAACCTTTAACTAACTTAATCTATTCCCAACACTATCCTATTCAATCTCGAATGAACCTTGAGAAAGTTATTGGACTAACACTTAGGGTAACTTGTAACAATATTCTGACACTTAGTAAAAATTTCAAGCCAAAACTTACCTTACTTTGGACTTAAGATGATAAGAGACCAATCTTCCTTGTACTTGTAATCCGAGGAAGCAAGTAAGACTTATGATTTTATTCAATACTTAGAAAATTTCACATAAGCGTTAACTTGTCCAAGGTTTGTGACCCGTGGAGCCTAACAAGACCAAGATTTTGTTAAACACTTAGAAATTTTTTACATAAAGGTTAATTTACCCAAGGTGGTTTGTGACCTGAGCAGTCGAACAAGACCAAAATTCTACTTAACACTTAGAAATTTCTTACATAAAGATTAATTTACATAAGGTTTGTGACCTGAGGAGTCGAACAAGACCGAGGTTCTGTTCAACATTAAGAAATTCCTTACATAAAGGTTAATTTATCCAAAGTTTGTGACCCGAGGAGTCAAACAAAATCGAGATTCTATTTAACACTTAGAAATTCCTTACATAAAGGTTAATTTATCCAAGGTTTATGACCTGAGAAGTCGAACAAGACCGAAATTCTATTTAACACTTAGAAACTTTTCCATTAAGTGATTACCACACAACTTACAGCCACAATAAAGCACAAATAAGCCAGACATAAATAAAAAGAACTTCATATCATTACTATTAATAACACCATAAATTATTTACATTCTAAGGACATGGAATCACATTTTCATCTAAGTCTTCCAAATAATAAGCCCCAATACCAGCCACTAACGTTATTCTGTATGGGCCTTCCCTATTGGGACCTAACTTTCCCCAGGCTGGGTTCTTTGCTATCCCCACCACCTTTCTCAAAACTAAATCTCCTGGGGCTAGTGATCTTAGCTTCACTCCTTTGTCATATCCTTACTTAAGCCTCTGCTGATAATATGCCATCTTCACTACAGTGACTTCTCTTCTTTCCCCAGCCTATTCCAAGCTGGCTGAGAGTAAGTGATTATTCTCCTCAGCGCTGAACTAACCAGTTCTTAGGGTTGGGAACCCTAACTCAATAGGGATTATTGCTTTTGCCACATAAGTCATTGAAAAATGAGTCTCTCTAGTTGATCTTCGGGGTGTGGTGCGATAAGTCCACAACACGCAGGGCAATTCATCCACCTACATTTCCTTAGCATCATCCAACATTTTCTTCAACCCAGACACTATGGCCTTATTTGTAGCCACAGCTTAACCATTCCCTTGTGGATAAGCAGGAGTAGAATACCTATTCCTGATCCCCAACTCCCTACAGTATCTTCGGAAGGCTTTACTATCAAATTGAAGATCATTATCTGAGATCAATGTATGTGGGACTCCAAACCTGGTGATGATATTTTTCCATATAAACCTCTTAGCATCCACATCCCTAATATTGGATAAAGGTTCAGCCTCTACCCATTTCGTAAAATAATCTATCCCGACAAGGAGCCATTTTTGGTTTCCCATGGCTCGAGGAAATGGTCCCACTATGTCCAAACCCTACTAAGCAAACGGCCAAGGGCTGGGAAGTGAGTTTAGAACCCCCCAAGGTTGGTGAATATTCGGGGCATACCTCTGATATTAATCACACTTTCTTACATAATCCTAAGAAGTTTTTTACATGCTCGGCCACTAATATCCTTCGATAAGAGCTCTATGGGCCAAAGACCTCCTTCCTGTATGACTCCCACATATTCCTTCATGTAACTCTTCTAACAAGGGTTCCACTGCCTCGAGATGTACACATAGTAGATATGGCCCTAAATGAGAGTGCTTGTACAACTTCTATTCCTTGGATAACCAATAACGGGGAGCCTTTCTACGTATCTTCTCTGCCTTGCCCCCATCCTTAGGCAACAGTCCTTTTTTCAAGAAAGTAACCAAGGGATCCATCCAACTTGGCTCGACTTGAATATTGTGCACACCTACCAAGGGCTTCTTCACAAGACTGAAATTATCCATGTCTTCAACAATAACGACCCGAGGCGAATCTGACCCCAGAGACATTGCCAGCATAGCCAAAGAATCTGCATGTGAGTTCTGTCCTCTCGGGATTTGCTTTAGAGTAAAGCTCTTAAAGTGGACCTGAGCTTGTCTGACTCTAACAAGATACCCCTGCATGTGTTCATCCCGAGCCTCAAACTCTCCATTAACTTGTCCCACCACCAACTGTGAATCTGAATATACCTCTATGACTTCTCCTTTCAATTGATTAACCATTGTCATTCCAGACAACAAGGCCTCATACTAAGTGGGGTGTTATGTGTGATCCGAAGTCCGAAGGTGGAATGGGTTTCAAAGAATTGTCTCTTTTTAAAGAGGCTTTACTTGCAAAACAAACATGGCACTTGCTGTAAAATAAAAATTCCTTGTTCTATAGAGTTTTTAAAATAAGCTTTCTTCCAGATCGTTCCATTATGGAAGCAAAAGAAGGCCATGGAGGTTCCTATGCTTGGAAGAGTATTTTGAAAGGGAGGAGTGTTATTGAAAGAGGAGCAAAATGGAGAGTTGGAAATGGTGGGTCAATAAAAATTTGGGGTGCTAACTGGCTGCCTATTACAAGCAATTTTGGTGTCCACGGTCCCTTAAAGGTAGAATTCCAATACGCCAAAGTAAGTACTCTAATTGACCCAGTTTCACATTCATGGAATTCTCATGTTCTTGCTTCTACCCTCAGTCCCATGGAAGTAGATCTGGTCTAGAAAATTTCCTTACGCAGTGGCCAGGACGAGGATGCTCTATTCTGGCCCTATGTACAATCAAGTTAGTACACAGCCAAGTCCAGTTATTTTCTCCTCAAATTTGAGTTGCGGAGAACAACTGATAACATTCCACCCATTCAGCCAAAACCACCATGGAAACAGATTTGGAGTCTTTCATTGCCAAGCAAAATTAAAAATTTCGTACGGCGAGCATGTCGCAATACATTGCCTTTTGGGGTCTATGCCCTAAAATCCAATTTATTGGCATGTCATAAATAATTAATTTGTTTAATTATATAAGACTATCTATAAATGAACTAATGGGACATTATCTTTGTCCATGAGATGCATCGTATGTGATTTATGTGATTTAGTCACAGAAGATATAAATCACAAGTTCTTTGTAAACTCAAAATTTTAGTTCATAGTCGGTGATGAAATTGGACATTTTATCTGCGAAGACTATAACATATCAACTAAGATGATTTATCTTGATCATGGAAGTGGAGACTTCTAGTTGGTATGTTGATATGTTTTAAGAGTTAAGACATATTGAACTGGACAGCTGTGAGATTTATTATTCTCCTAACAACTGTCAAATGAATAATAAATCTCATGACTTCTGTTTACATCAACTCTGAATCCTGAGAGAATAATGGACGTGATCATAAGATGTAGGTTGCTTTGATATATTAGGAGTGAGATCTATAAGTCACGATCAAAACCTCAGTATGTTGGGCAGTCGCATTTAATGTTGATGGAACATATATTCTCAAGATGGAATTCATAATCTCTTAACGGAGATATAAAATATTCCCTTGAGATAAGTTTAATATGATTAGTTATTTAGAGTGTTGAGTCCAACCACTTTAGTAAGGAGTTACTAAAGTATATATTTATGGAATTGGATTTTATAAATATATGATGAATAACATAAAGGATTAAATTGGGTACTCAATGATTAAGATGTAGTAATCCTCAAATTGACAGTCTATATTCATGACTTTGTATTATTACGAATATTTTAATGAAGGAGTTGCATGTATAATAAATTTTTGGGATATAATTTATTAATAAGGCCTAGAGTGCAATTATATTCATATAGTGGTATTGAATATAATTAATGGTAACTTTGGACTTGTCAAGAGTTGACAGAAAAGCCCAAGGCCCATTGGAACTAGAGTCTTATTTGTTCCCTTTTGGTTCCACTCCAAGCCACACACTAGAGCCCAATTGGAATGATCCAAAAGGCTAACCCAATTAGATAATCAATTATATATAAGGAGCGAAACATACAGAATTTCATAAGTCTCAATATGAGAGTTTTCTAAGTGATTATAAAAATGATCACATGAGAACATGAAACGGTTTTGTGTGTGAGTGTTGGACACTCTTTTATTCTCTCCATGGAAACTAATTGAGAGACCACACTTCTTGGGCATTAAGTAGAATTGGAGTGAAGATTAAAGGTATTTCCAAGTGCTTTTAATCTTTTGTTTTGAATTTCACTACACCAAGGTACGCTTTCTTATTCTTAAATTCTGAAACTTACATAGTACATGCTATCAATTGCGAATGAAGTAGATCCGTTAATTTTCTACTGTGTATGTTTTGTATGCGATACAAACATGTATTTTCCCAACACTGCCAATGAAGGAAAATCTTGTGAGACATTGTGTTATAAGTGACCCAACCTGCTCATTCTGCATTAATCAAGCCGAGGAAGTACTGCATGCTATTTGGAGTTGTCCAAATGTATCATAGGTTTGGGAAGGAGATCCACAATGGTAGTCCTGACGAGGTTCAATGCACTCAAACTTTGCTCAATTGCTGTCCACAATACTGGAGTCCGATTGTGATACAGAGATGTTTGCAATGATAGCCTGGACTTTATGGTTTTGACACAACAAGTCAAGCTTCTCACCACCAGGGATCCCACTTGAGCAGATGCTTCAACGTGCCTATGATGGACTTAGGAATTCCGAACAGCCAATTAACTAGCACGGCAATAGCAACCAAGGCAGAGGGCATGTTGGTCTGCTCCACAAGCTAGGTTTTACAAAATAAACTTCGACGGAGCGTTGTTCACTTCAGTGGACAGAGCTGGTATAGGGGTCATAATACAGGATTGTAATGGCTTGGTAATGGCTTCCTTGTCTTAACCAATTCCTCTTCCACTCACGACGTTGGAGACAAAAACAATTGCAGCAGCAAGAGCCCTGGAATTTGCATTAGAACTGGGGCTGAATTCGTTATTTTGGAGGGTGATTGTGAAATACTCATGAAGTCATTGATGGAGGATTCGCTATCCTTAGCTTCATTTGGTCTTTTGATTTAAGCTGTGGAAGTTGTTGTTGAATCTTTTCAATGTATTAGGTTTTCTCATGTTTATAGGGAAGGAAATAAAGTAGCTCACAAATTAGCTAGGCATGCACGCCATGTTACTGGTTTTTTTTCTATGGATGGAAGATGTCCCATCACATACCTTAGTTGCTTATGAGGCAGCTTTGCCTATTTCTTAATATAAGTCTTAAAGTCTTCTTTCTCAAAAAAAAAAAAAAATTTTAATACCCTGCCACGTAGGATTTATTATTGAAATATTGTGAAAATATTATAGACATAACATTTGTGAATTTTATTTAAGATCTATATATTAATTAATATATTTATAACTTTTGTCCATGCAATAAGTGCTTCAACTTTCACTTTTATTTTATTTTTTACAATTATCCAAAATGTGAATTTCTTTTGTAGAAAAATTATAATAATTGTTTTTTTTTACTCCCACTTTATTTAATTTTTTCAGACAAATTATATAAAATTCATTATTTTATATAATAGTAACACTTCTTTAATTGATACTTTCGTGTTATATATATATATATATATATATTTTAAGAATCCCGAAACATCCTAAAACAGTATGCCGAAATAGACTGGTACCAAAATATTCCATTCCAATAGACAAACTGAAACTAGGTCTGAAACAGAATTAATAACATTGGTATTAAACATCACGTTAATGTTCAAAAAATTTCCTAACTAAAACCATTGATAGCAGCTATTTATATTCTAATTTATATTTGAATTTCAAATTTATTAAAGAATGTGTTCATCATTAAGAGATAAAATTGATTTTTTCAATTCACATAAATGAGTATTAAAATAAAATAAAACATAATATTTTTATAAAAATATCAAACATAAAAAAGAGACAATTATATATATATACACACACACGCATTAATTCAGAATTTCAATTAATCAAAATACCAAAGAAAATACAAAGTTGGAAAATTATATTATATGGAAACTTTCCCATGAATTGCACCACTAGCTAAGATTAAGATATATAGAGTTTAAAGAAGAATAACCTGGTCATACTTCTTAATTGACATAGTATTACATGAAACTGGAAAATTCTACTGTTTGGTACAATCTATCGGCTTGAAGGAGACCTTCATTGTTTCTCTGTCAAACCCAATCAAGAAATTTGCTTGAGCATAGTTGCCAACATCACCGTCAGATTCTTGCATGGCAAAGCAATAAACCCCATCTTTAAGTGGAACGAAGGTATGTAAAGGCATTAACTGCACATTCGCACCCTCAAAATGGACAGTCAAAATTGGTCCGTTAAGATTAGTTTTAGTTCTATAGCAAAGCTGTGTACCCACATCAGGATCATCCTTAATGGGATCCATTGCAATTTGCCTCTACACTTCCGCTGCCAATGGGTCATAAAAATCGAATGGCATAATCGTCGGTGGTGTTCCTAAATCCAGTAACACGTTGCCCTTAGAAAGCTTTCGTGAAGAGTTAAATGGCACATGTGTGTCTCCAACACTAATTCCTTCAAGTGTGACCAAATAGGGGGTTTTATCTTCTTTGGCTACTAAAGGTGTTGAAACCACACCATCACCCTCAACTTCACTGCCATTGCCAAAGCTTATCTTGCTTGCAATACTAGGATCAGTATCATATCACTACAACAAAATGTATTTTCAGTGACGAAAAAATTCGTCACTAAAAGTTCAGTTTTTCGTCACTAAGAACCTTTAGTGACGAAATCGGATTTTTAGTGACGAAACTCATTTTGTCGCTAAAACCCCGTCACTAAAAATCCTGGTGACGAAAAATTTCGTCACTAAAAGTCCGATTTATTTATTAAAAAAAAAAAAAAAACTTTTAGTGACGAAAACGTTTCGTCACTAAATGTTTTCCTCACTAAAAACACTATTCGGTGACGAAAATATTTCGTCACTAAAAACACCTTAGTTTATTAAATCATATTTAGTGACGAATAATTTCGTCACTAAAACTATGCTCGGGTACATATAGTGATGAAATTATTCGTCACTAAAACTATTTTTAGGAAAATCCAAGCACATATAGTGACGAAAATTTTCGTCACTAAAACCATTTCTTACAAAATTTTGCTATATTTGGTAACAAAATATTTCGTCACTAAAACAATTTTTTGTTGCTATGTTTGTGACAAAAAAATTCGTCTCTAAAACTTATTTTCTGTTTTCATTTTTTTTAACCTGTAACCTGTCATTGCATTATTAAAATCTCACATTTGAATAACACATTTATTTCAACAACACATTTATAAAAAAAGATTCATACATTCCAAAAGAAAAAAATAAAACAAGTATCCAATTCAAACTTCTTCCATACAATAATTGTTTGCAACACACAATAACTCAAGATGTTTTATAACAATACAAAAAATTGTAGCATAATATAATTAGAACTAACGAAAGATGTCCTCATTTGTCTTCAAGTAATGCTAAAAGTAAATCCCTAAAAGCCACCAATAAGAAATCTGCACAAATATAAAAACAATACCACATTAAAATCATAAAGTAAAAACATTAACTATGTTATAAGAAACATTTCTAACAATGCATTAAGAGAAGCCGCACCAATGAATTAAAATCACAACTCCTAATGTATAAGTTGTAAAAAGCAAATATAGATTTTCAAGTATAAAATAATACAATTAGTTTCAAATAATGCATCAAAAAAAGTAGTCACATTATGTAGTTTGAGTCAATTGCTAAAATAAAGTACTCCCAATATTAGTTTAAACAACCTTATAACACCATGCAAGCCACCCGCTTGCTCCAATACAACATACCACCACAAAACCAATCATGATCATCACAACTATAATGCTTACAAGTATTTAAATCAAATAAAATACAATTCATCGCATCTAATCAACAATACTCATTCACATTTGCAAGAAATGAAAAACACTCCCAATATTAGTTTAAACAACCTTATAACACCATGCAAGCCACCAGCTTGCTCCAACACAACATACCACCACAAAACCAATTTTCAACATCACAAATATAGAGTTTTATAAGGTTTTTAACTAAAATTTACTTACTTTGCTCAAGCTAAGCTTACAACTTTTAGAAAAAATCCAAAGTTATTGCAAACAATGTGTATTTAGCCTGCAAAAGAAAAGTTAAATTTATAAGTACTTTTACCCTCTTTGTTCTGCTTCTATTCAACAGACTCATAAGCAAAAGGAATACTTGTAGTACTAACTCAAATGATTAAAATTGAACTTTGTTGAGCTGACTTGAGCTATTGAAGTTGTGGAAAATAGGTAAGAACATCTTCAAGTTTACTATCCAACACATTGTATTTCTTGTTGAAAAGTAGGGGGACTATATTCTGATCACTTTTTCCTACTCCTATTCTATGTTCTCATCAATTCCCCATCCAAACATAAGGTTATCCCTATAGTTAAGTTATACCAACTACATTTATTGCTAAGAAAATGTAGTAGTTATAAGTAGTTATAACTACTACATTGAACAAAGATAGACATCATTCCCATTTCCCAGCAATGCAATTAGTTGGATAGTAAACTTTTTCTACCCAAATTGGTAGTATCAAGGACCAAAGATGGTCACCCCACATTATGTTTATTTAGTAATTCTCAGTAGTATAATTCATCCAATAAAAAATTTGTAACAACTGAAAATGTATATGAAAGGAAAATCCCAACTTCAATTCTCTCAAGTAAATAATGAATCTATGACAAAACAAGAATTGTGGAAAAAAAAATTGAGCAACCAATCATTCCTCATTACTGTTTAGTTTGGTTACATTGGCCCGCATAAAAAAAGCTCTGCCCCCTAATTCTTTCTGGTCCATCCGAGTTTGGATGAAGAAAACTTACAGGAAAAACAAATTGAAGCAGCTGACTTAAATTCCAAGCTACACCCTTTTTTGCCTTTGAACAACCATTTCCCATCAACCAAATGGAGCATAATAGAAACACAAGAATACTGATCCGATTAAGAAAAACCAAACAAGAAGTTCACAAGTTGACAATAGCAAATATCAGATCCACACAACCACCATAACAATTCAAACGATTTGGTTTCCCAGTAGCTCACAGTTCTTTGTTTTTTTTTTTTTTCCTTCAATTTTTCTAATAAAGTTAAGAGCAAATAAATCAACAAAAAATAAAAGCATGATTAAGTTACACTTTCGCAGGATCCAAACAAAGTCAAAGGGATAATTTTTCCAAAAAAATTATCATTATTATTATTTTTTTATAATAAAAAATAATAATAGTAACAATAATAATAATAGTAATATTACTATTATTACTTTTTATAAGTAACCTGTAGGATTTTAACAACTATTGTCTGTTGAATAACAGTGGGTCAATTGTAGCAATTATTTGGTGTTCCTATGACTTATTCTTAGTTCCTTATCTCTTACATAACACTAGTAGTAAATGGAAATGTTTACTACGGAGAGTAACTTAGGAGGCTTGAACTGAGTTTTCTTCAATTTTCTTCCTAACAAAAAATCTATTCCTGTAACTTCTTAATCATTACACACATTTCTCTAACCACTAATCACTTGCAGCTTTGAGTGTCAATATATGTATACATTTGAGCTAGAGCTCACTAAATCAATTTCATTTCCAAAATGAACAATTACTACTCAAGATATAAAAAAGTCTATCACATATTCTGTGATTGATGCATAATTGGGTGACAACGGGGTTTGCGTTTTTTTATTTTGTGTCAATTGTACTATTATTATTACTTTTTAATAATAATAATAGTAATAATAATACTAATAATAATAGTATTATTATTATTATTATTATTATTATTATTATTAGTACTTTTTATAATAATAATAATAATAATAATAATAATAATAATAACAATAATAATAATAATAATAATAATAATAATAAATTCATACCGGCGAGATCGGCAGAAACGGTGGAGACTCAGATCGGCGGCGTGCTCACATCGGCGGACAAGGGAGGCAAACCGGTGGAAGGTGAAGGGAGGCGAACGGACGCCAAATCGGCGAGGGAAGCAAACAGACGCCGAATCGGTGAGATCGGCGGAAACGGTGGAGACTCAGATCGGCGGCGTGCTTAGATCGACGGCGTGCTCAAATCGGCGAACAAGGGAGGCAAACCGGTGGAAGGTGAAGGGAGGCGAACGGACGCCGAATCGGCAAAGGAAGCGAACGGACGCGGCATTGCGAAGCGGATCGGCGACAGTGAGGCGATCTGAACGGTGACGGTGAGGCGAAGGGGATGGCGACGGTTAGGCGAAGTGAACAGCGACGATTAGGCGAATAGAACGGCGACGGTGAGACAAAATGAACGGGAACAGTGAGGCAGTAATCGGCGACGGTGAGGCGAAGTGGTTTGGCTGATGTGGCGACACAGACTGAGGACAATGTAAGCAAAAGTAAGGCCCAAGAGACTTGTGAATATGAACGAGGAAGAAGTGAAACAAAAGAAAAAGGCTGAGAATCGGGTGAAACAAAAGAAAAAGGCTGAAGCTAACTTTTAGTATAAAACTTATTGTGACGAATTTATATTTCATCACTGTTACTTACCTTTAGCGACGAAAATTAGCTTCGTCGCTGAAAATAATACCAATTTTCCTGATTTTGTTTTTAGTGACGACTTAATTTCGTCACTATTTGTGACTTTCAGTGACGGAATGTATTTCGTTACTAATAATATTCTTAGAGGCACTTTTAGTGATGAAAATTTTCGTCACTAAAAACTTAAACCTTTAGTGACGAAATAATTCGTCATTATAGATGAATTTAATTTGGCGCCTTTGTTTTCGTTTGGCGCCTTTAGATCAACCCAACATATAGTGACGAAATCTATTTTTCGTCACTAAGTGTTACTAATTTTTTTTATAATTAGTGACGAAATATAAATTTCGTCACTAAATGATACTTTTTAGTGACGAAAAATTTTTCCTCACTAAAATTCGTCGCTGAAAATACATTTTGTTGTAGTGTATGGCAACAAGCATTGAGAAACTCTGTTGCTACCAAAGATGGAACCTATTTGGGAAACAGAGGACACAAACCCTCCTCCTAACCCAATGAGTCCCATTTCATGGTCATTGAAAGTCCCGGTATCGTTGTGTCCACACCCAAAAGCAATGTCTAGGGAAACTGTTTGCCCTGAGGTAGAAATCATGGTCACTTTTTCTTTGGCCAAAACACCTTGGGCTATGGAAGCATCTGCATATACATGTGTAGCTGCAAAGATTTTGAGGAGAACAGGTGGCAGAGTCTATAAGACGACATTGTTCTGACTGACAAGAAATATCACTATATGTGAAGGACTTTTGGGGATCGAACATGGGATTAATCTGTTTGTAGCAGCCATCACATGGTACACATTGTGTCCACACAATGTCGCTACCTGTATCGACAATGCCATAGATGTCTACCGGTGGAGTTCCAATTGAGACCTTCATAAGATGCTGAGCATTGAGAGCTATTACTTGTGATTGAAGGGCATTCGGATAGTATTTGTTTAGACGGCTGGTAAAAGTTTTGTTAGCATTGTAGAAGGGAGATTTGGGAGAGTCTGGGTGGATTAGCTCAACCGTAAACCCACCATTATTGCTAGCAGTTGTTGCCAAAAGGCCTATAAAATAATTTGAGAGAATAGAGGCAACAGGGAAGTATGGATGAAACATGACACTGCTTGCCATTGAATCCGAGGTTTTGCGACAGAGTCACACATTTGAAAGTTTTATATACACTTTGTCAACCCTCCAAAATTTCCATTTAATTATTTCAATATTATATTATATTATTATCTTTAAATTCTTAATTGACAAATACAGTGTATTATATTTATACCTAATAAATTTGATGATACCATCTTAAATATAAGACATTCATTTCTCCAAGCATAAATGGCATCAAATGACCTACTAAAAATTGCAAAATACTAAAATTCAAGTCTACAAAGATTTACTATTTTTTATAATATAAAGAGATTTTTTTTTTTCCAAATCAAGTAGGACAATACCTTTCTCAACTAAAAAAAAAAAAGTAGGACAATACAAATCTTATCCTGGTTTGCTTTTTTTTTTTTTTTTTTTTAGGAAGAAAAAAAAAAAGGGGGAACAAATTAGAAAATTTCTTCCTATTATAGTGGCTTGTTTTTGGTCAACAGCTCTGACCGAAATCAATGAATTTAGTCAACTTTCGTTTTGCTTTAAATTAAGACTAACTCTTTCATTATATTGAGGTTTGAAAATTTAGATTTTTATTTTTTATTTTTTCATATATAGAGAGAGTTTTAACCTATGACATCTGCTTCTGATGTAGTTCTTTATCATCAGATCAAAACAGCAATTGGTTATTAGTATAAACGGTGATTGAACTCTAAATCTCTTATTCAACCATTAGAGACTTTACCAGTTGAGCTAAATGGAACCTACTTGAAAATTTTAGATCTGATTTTTTTAATATCAAGCCAAATTATTAGCTGAAGAATTAATTGTAGAAAAAGGAAATTATACAATACAAGGATATATAACCTAATCCTAATATTGTTACCTATAGCCTATAGGTTACAGTTTAGACTTACTACTTTAATCACACGCAGCTCCAACTCAACTGAACTCTTTTATTTTGTGTATTTCATTAGTGTACAATTACATTTTGTGTTTTTGATATTCGGGTGAGAAAGTTTTGGAATAGATTTGGCCTTATTTTTAATTTTATTTTTGTATTTGAATCGTGGTTTTATTAGGGATGGATTTTGAAATTATTTATTCCATTTTTTCTTTGAATTTTAAACTGATTAGATAGTTCTTTATATTTTGAATAGGACAAAGTTTAGTTACAAATTTAGTTATTGCCAATGACTACTACTTTCATTAAAAGAAATTTAACATAACTACATATTTTGAAAATCTAACAATTTAATTGTATGGTTTTTAAACTTGTTTTTAGATTTTATATACTATTTGATCTTTAAACTTGTTTTTATGCATAATTTTATACTACAAAAATTTAAAATTTAAACATTTAATTGATGACAAGCTATTGATCTGTGATCTTCTAAAAAATTTTCAAATATGTAAGATAAAAGAAGAAAATATTATCCAATAGTTGAGTGAAGTTATAATCATTGGTTGCAACCAAGTTTGTAGTAAAACCATGTCCTTTTGGATATTAGGAAGAGAAAGTTTGGATTTCACTCGTTTTTCTTATTTACACTATCATTTTCTGAATAATGAATCATTTTTCATTTCCAGAAAGCTTTTTTGGAATATTAGGATCTGTACCAAATGGCAACAAGCATTGAGAAAACCTCTTGCTACCAAAGGTGGAACCTAATTGTGAAACAAGGGAAACAGACCCACCTCCTAACCCAATGATTCCCATTTCATGGTCATTGAAAGTCCCTGTATTGTTGTGTCCACAACCAAAAGCAAGGTCAAAGGAAACCGTTTTCCCTGAGGTGGAAGTAATGGTAACTTTTTCTTTGGCCATAACACCTTGGGTAATCGAACCACTTCCATATGCGTAAGTGTAACTGCAAAGATTTTGAGGAGAACAAGTGCCAGTGTCTATTAGATGACATTGTTCTGATTGTCAAGAAATGTCACGGTTTGTGGAGGACTTTTGAGGATCGAACTTGGGATTAGTCTGATTGTAGCAGCCATCACATGGTACACATTGTGTCCACACAAGGTCACTACCTGTATCGGCAATGCCATAGATGTCTACCGGTGGTGTTCCGATTGAGACCTTCATGAGATGATGGCCTTTGTATGCAGATATTTGTGATTGGGGGACATTTGGATAGTATTTGTTCGCATTGTAGAAAGGAGTGTTGAGAGAGTCTTGGCGGATTAGCTCAAAGGTAAAGCCACCATTGCGAGCGGCAGTTGCCAAAAGGCATACAAGATAATTTGAGAGAATAAAGGCAACAAGGAACCGTGGATGAAACATGACAATGCCAAACATTGAATTTGAGGCCTAAGGACAGAGTCACACATTGAAAAGTTTTATTATATACATTTCTCTACTCCTTCAATAATTGTACTTTTAAGGAATTTTCATTTAATGTGATTTGAATATTATATTACTACTATTTTTAAAATGGTGTACACATAGCTAGCATTGCCAAAAATACATTATATTCCAGTACCTGATAATTTTTTTTGATAACACCATTTTTGGCATAATGTAATACTAAATCATTGATTCTTTGATATAGACAACAATTTGGAAACAACCCCGCTATCAAAAAAAAAAAAAAAAAAAAAATTTGGAAACAACCCCCCAAAAAAAAAAATGTCTCTAAAATATATTACAAATATACATGGGCACAGGAAGACTTGCGAATAAGGTGTAGGTAGGTTTACATTGGTTGCCAAATCTAGGTATTAAACCAAACTTTCATATGCGGCCTGGAAAAGTTACGTGAGAACGTAAATAACCAGAAAAAAAAAAGGAAATATATTAGTCACCTATAACGATTACTTGATGGCATCAATTGACCCACCATTAAAAAAGAAAAAGAAAAATGCGAATTCTCCTACCGTGTATGGCTTCAAATGACCTACTAAATAAAAACTTGAAAATTTTCATATCTATCAAAATTTGCTTTAGTAATAGTTATTGAAAGAAAAGAGCATAAAGAAATTATGGTGGTGTCACGTGGCAACACCAAATTGCAACCAATTTTTAGATAAAAACAACTTATTTGCTCTTGTCAATGATTGTTTTATCATGTTGTAGCTGCACTAAATGGTTGCATCAAATTGCAAAATTGGACTTAAAAGTTGTGATTTTATCAAGTGGCAAAACGAAATTGCAATAGATTTTTAAATAAAAGAAAATTATTTTTTTTATCAAGGACTGCTTTATCACTTTTTCATTGACGATGTGTTATTGAGAGGCCAAAGTTAAGAAAAGAAACCATCTACTAAAAAAAAAAAGGATCAATTTCATTATTGATTTTGTTTTCTTTACTACAAAATGATCAAAATTTAGTATTGAAAATATATTATTTTTTCCTTCTTATTTACCAAAGAAAGTTTAAAATTTGACATTTAACTATAATATTTAACAAAAGTTATCTGAAAAGCCTTAATTGAATAAACCTAAAATTTAGATAACTCAATTGAATAAAAATAAAATTAGAGGCCTTAAATGAATATTTGGTCAAACTAAAGAGTACAATTTGTATTTTTGCTTTTTTGTGTGGCTAAAAATGCAAAATACACCCTCTAAATTTCTCCATAATTCATTTTATTTTTTTAAGTTTCTAGTTTTTTTAATTAAGACTTTGACAACTCACACTAATTTTTTTATAAAAAAAAATTCTAGAAAATATTTCTAATCATTAATTAGATTTTTATAATTAAAATATTTAAAGAAAAAAAATTTTAATTTTAGACAATCAACCGTGACATTTAACATAATTGGATAGAAAAGCCATAACGGTCTGAGTTGTCATTGCTAGAAATAGTTAAGATTAAGTAATAGTTGCTTTATGCCTTTATCCCATCGGGTACCATTGCCTGCATCAGTAATGGAATTGGAAGCTTTAGCTACTAGAAGAGCAGCTCCTTTTGCCAAAAACATGGGCTATATGAATTGTTCACTTTGAAGGAGATTCTATCACAATAATGACAGCTCCTTTTGGAAATCCTATATATTCAAGATACCCAAGCCACAGCTCCTCATCACCTAGCTCGCGTGCAAAGCTAAAGAAATAGCTGATATTGTTATTTGGTTTGGTAGTTTTCTTCCTCAATACTTTTGTTTTAGATCAGTTGTAACTTGTAATCCATTTCCTTTTTCATTTGATGAATACAAAGTCTTGTCAGTTTCTGTAGAAAAAAAAATTACTTCTCAATCTCTCCTCTATCTCTCAAACCTGGTCTAACCTCACTCACTCTAAATGCACAGCCTCCTTCAATCCCTCAAGTTGTAGAAACAATACCAATCCAGCGTCCGCAGTTGGCAAAAGATTACTGACCCATCTCTAATAGTAGATGATGATCTATCGGAAGGAGTATTCTCCTATCTCGGTCTCTTCTCTTCTTATTCTTTTGTATTTTCTTTGCTTCGCGTTTGCTTCTTTTTCCTCATTTCTCTGTCTGCTTTTCAATCTTCTATTTCTTCGTTTCTTCTCAGTCTTCAGGTTCGTTCGGTTGGAGGAGTGGAAAAGTGGGAGGATGGAAAAGTGAGAGGATGGAAAATATTTAGTTTTTCCTTTTGTGTGTTCAGTTGGGAGTGTGAAAAAGTGGGAGGATGGAAAACTCTTGTGTTTGGTTGGAGAGAAAAAGGAAAGAATGGAAACTGTAATTTATATAAATTGACTATTATACCCTCATTACATAATATGTAAGAAATAGATTTATTTCTAATCATTAAATAATATAAAATTTATCACATCATATATATAAATTTATATTATTATAATGTAAAAATTATATTAGGTCACGTTGAAAAAAAAAAAAAACAACATTCAGTAACGTTGAAAAGAAAAAAAAAAAAAAAAAAACAACATTGTTCAATAAAGTTGAAAAGAAAAAAAAAAAACAAAACAAAACAAAAACAATGTTGTTCAGTAACGTTGAAGAAGAAAAAAAAAAAAAAAAAACCAACGTTGTTCAGTTAAAGTTGAAGAGAAAAGAAAACAAAAAACAAAACAAAACAAAAACACCGTTGTTCAGTAACGTTGAAGAAGAAAAAAAAAAACCAAAGTTGTTCAGTTAGAGTTGAAAAGAAAAGAAAAAAACAAAAAACAAAAACAAAAACAACGTTGTTCAGCAACGTTGAAGAAGAAAAAAAAAAAAAAACCAACGTTGTTCAATAACGTTGAAAAGAAAAAAAAAAAAACAAAAAAAACAACAACAACAACAACAACAACGTTGTTAACGTTAAAAAGAAAAAAAAAACTTTCAAGTCAACTTTGAAAGAAAAAGAAAAAAAAAAAAAGAAGAAAAAAAAATGTTGAAAAAAATAGGTGGGAAGAGGATATTTTTGTAAAAGTGCTATTGTAGAACTTTTCTCTTTAGATTTTCCTTCTGATTTGGAAGGAAAAAAAAGTGGGCCCGGAGAGAAAACTTTCTCTCGAGTTTTCCATCCTCCCTATTTTCCTTCCCCAAACGAACAGTAGAAAATAGTATTTTCCACCCTATTTTCCATCCTCTATTTTCCGTCCTCCCTATTTTCCTTCCAAACGAACGCTTCCTTAGATTTGTTTCTCTCTCTGTGGCCGCTTCTCTCTATTTCTTTGTTTTTTTAATATTGGTTGCACGTGATGACAGGAACACAACAATATGAGACAAGTTTTAAAAGAAGGGGGAAAAAAAGAGAGCAAATGTAAAAAGGTTGAGAGAATGAGAATAAGATAGTTATAGTATCTTTTAAAAAAAAAAATGTTGGTAGTACTATTAGGATAGCTATAGTATCTTTAGCATTTTGCAAAACATTTAGTTATAGTATTACTATTGAAACACCGGTGTTGATTGGTTTCAAAATATATGGTTCCTTACTCTCTGGTACAAAATTAACTCGTAACGTGCACAATGTGTTAGATAAAATGTCTCACTTATGCATTAGATTAAGTCAACTTCATGTTTTGTGCCTCTTAGTTTAGTTTCCACTAGTCACTTTTTTGTTTTTCCTCTCATGTGCATTTAGGCATATTAGGCCATCCACAACGTAATTGGTATTTTTATCCATCCGACAAATATTAAGTTAGCTTAAAAAGACTTCAAAAATAAAATAACCAATATGCTCCCATTTAAAAAATGAATACTTTTTTAAATAATAAATACACTTACTCGGTACCAATGTATTTAAGGTGTTAACTACTTCAGAATGTTCCTAGCTTGCCCAGGGATCAACAATACCTTGAGATATATAATCCATCCTACCGAAAAATACTGGATAGGCTAAGGACTCTTAATTCTCTCTCTCTCTCTCTCTCTCTCTCTCTCTCTCTCGTTTTGTGGACTACAAAATGATTAAAATTTAATATTTATTTCTTTTTCCTCTTATTTACAAAATGATGAATTTCAAGTTTTTATGTTTTAAAAATGTACATAAAATATGAGTTTCTAAATTAAATAGTAAATAACATTCAATTGGAACAAATTTTTGCTTTTGTATTAAGAACACAAAATCCAATTGTGGAATATTCAAAATATTAATTTAATAAAAGTTATTAAGTAGTGTAATATTGTTTAAACTTATATCAAGTGTAACTTGATATATATTATAATAATTAAATTAATTATAATATGGATGTCATAGAGTTTTTTAAAATTAAGTTTCTTAGAAAAATCAGGGTCTTTGGCTAACAACCAAACCAAGTAACTAGAGGAAAAAACAAAGAGTTTCTCTGTGTCTAGAAGTGAGCTTCCTCTCTAACTTCTTTACACAGTAGAATTAGTGTGTCCCTCCAATGAAGGTGCATTAGGTTCCTAGGAATAACACTGTTATTTTTAGGCTTGTTGGGTTCTTTTCGGAGGTTTGGGAAACAGTTTTGAGAAAGTGTCAGGATAGATGATCTGGCTCAATCATAGAATTGGCTTACTCTTTCAGAAAAAGAAGGACCGGGTTGCTGCTTACTTGATGGAGATAGCTATGAGACATTCTCCCTTGCTGCAAAGTTTCTAACTAAGTGAGCCATTAGCATGGAGGTTATTGCTAAGACTTTTACTCTGCTGTGGAGAGCCAAGGATGGTTTCAAGATGTAGAGTTTCGGAGACCACAAAGTTCTTTTCACTTTTGAAAAAAAGGACGATGTCGAAAGAATTTTAGATGGCGAACCATGGAGTTTTGAAAAACACCTGGTGGTAATGAGTCCTCACTGCAAGATATAAAATTTAAGAAGACAAAGCTATGGGTTCAAATTCGTGGACTTCCGATTAAATACATGACAATTGAAGTGGCGAAGAAAAATGGTAGAGTATTGGGGGAAGTTTTTGCGCCGACTGATCCAAAGGTTTTTGATGGTGGTCACTTCATTCGTATTCAGGCTTCTATTGATCTGTCTATGCCTTTATGCCATGGAAGATTGATATCTATTAGGGAAGGAGGAAAGCAGGTATAGGTCTCTTTCAAGTACGAGAGGTTGCCAAACCTATGCTACTAGTGTGGGCGACTTACACATGATGCAGAGATTGTGAGTTGTGGATTGACAGTGAGGGCACACTTACACCGGAGCAACGTGAGTTTGGACCACACTAGAGAGCTCCACTGTTCATTGCTGCAAGGAAAAGCTCAATTGTGGTTCCTAGTTTTTATGCCGCAAAGAAGAAAGTGAGTTCAGGGGTATCGGAGGGTGGAGATTCAGGTCGAAATCCAGTTTCTGGCGGAGGAAGAACACTAGAGTAGTCAAAGGAAGTAATGGACAGCAGTGAAGAAAGCATTAATGTTGAGCATAATTCCTCATTAAAGCGTAATGATGTTGATGGAGTTATTAAGGAAGATACGGTGGTCAAAAGTACTCTTAACAGGACAATCACTGAGGAAATAAAGTTTCCTAGTGAAACTGAAACTCTTTTGGAATCTAATAATGAAGAGATCTGCTTCGCTCAATTATTTGGGGTGGCTAAAATAGTGGGATTAGGTATGACAGCATCCAAAATCCCTAAAGCACGTGACAAGTTAAGTGGTAAAACACAACTAAACAAGTCACGTGCTACTACTGAAGTTAGGGCGTAAAAGAAATCAGCAACCCGTGCAATCCCTACCTGGACTCACAGAGAAAGACATCAGCAGAGGGACAAAACGGCAAATAGATTTCAACTTCATGGAAAAAAGAGAGAAGCATATTTAGAAGTGGACAACTTTGGTTTGTCATCAAAAAGATTTCAAATGGATTTCAGTGAAGTCAACACTTCTTTTGCAGTGGCAAGAGCTAAGGGTCAGCCTTGCTAGAAGCAATGAGTTGTTTAGCATGGAACTGTCGTGGGCTTGGAAACTTGCGTACAGGGAGGGAGCTCGTCGATATCATACGGGCAAAAGATCCCGCTATGGTGTTTTTAGTCGAGACACTTACAGACGATGCAAGGCTAGAGGTTATTCAAAGAAGTCCTGGTTTTGATCATAGATGGGCTGTTCCAAAAGTGGGAAGGGGTGGTGGATTAGTTCTTTATTGGAAAGCATCAATAAATCTAACGGTGGAAGATTCAGATAGATACTATATTGATGCAGTGATCGATAAAAATACGGAGAATGAATTGAGATTAACGGGTTTTTATAGGGAACTTGATACAGCTAGGAGACATGAAGCATGTGACAAGCTAAGGGCTTTAAACTCGCAGCCAGAGAAGCCATGGCTTTGTTATGGGGATTTTAATGAAATTATCAGACAATATAGGAAACTAGGGGGTTCAAGAAGGCCTAATAATCAGATGCAGCAGTTTAGGGAGGTGATTGATGAATGTGGTTTTATGGACATGGGATTTGAAGGTTCAAAATATACTTGGAGCAAGCACTTTGAAAACGGAATTTCAATGTGGGAGAGGCTTGATAGATGCTTGGTCACTAATAGCTAGTTCATGAAGTTTGGGGGTTCAAAAGTGTACCATTTGAATTGTACCTCATCGGATTAGGTTCCAATACTCATTTCACTCTTTGGTTTGATTCCACCTATTCGGAAAAAAAAAATTTCACTTCGAACAAATGTAGCTATCAAACTCGGGCTGTGAGGAGGTGGTCTGTTCAGTTTGGGGTAGTAGGAGTGGTGTAGGGACTGAGGGTGATATTTTTTGTAAGGTGGAGAAGTATGGCAAGGAGCTTGGTCAATGGGAAAAAATTGTTTTTGGTATTGTAAGGAGGGAGTTGAATCGTTTAAAAAAAGCTCCTGCTAGAGAAGAGAGGACAGCCATGGTTAGTAGAAACAATATTTGAGTGAGACAGATTCAAAAAGAGGTAGAGGTGATGCAGGATAAGGAAGCTACAATGTGGGCTCAGCGGTCGAGAGTTCTATGGGCAAATGAGGGAGACAAAAATACTAAATATTTTCATTGTTGTGCCTCAAAGAGATTCAGGAAAAATTCAATGGAAGGAATTAGAGATGAGGATAGAGGGTATGGAGAACTAGTCAAGAGGAGATGGGTGAAGTTATGGTCAACTATTACAAATCTCTCTTTGCCTCAACGGAGGGTAGGGTTTCCACAAGCATGTTAGATTGTGTGCCTACAGTGATAGATGAGGAGATGAATGCAAGTCTATGCCGTGAGTTTAAAGCATGTGAAGTAGCTACAGCCCTTCAACAAATGGCACCCTTCAAAGCAGCTGGACTAGATGGTATGCGGCCACTCTTTTATCAACATTTTTGGAGCATGGTAAATCATGATGTCACTTCCTCCATATTGTCATGGTTGAACACAGGTACCATACCAACTCCCCTAAATCATACTTTTATTACACTTGTCCCAAAAATAAACTCTCTTGAATATGCTCACCAATTTCATCCCATTAGCCTATGTAATGTACTTTACAAAATATATTCCAAAGTCCTTGCAAATCGCCTTAAAAAATTACTCCCATCTATTATCACAGAACACCAATCAGCCTTCACTAAAAATAGATTAATTTTGTACAACATTTTGGTGGCTTTTGAGACCTTACATAGTATGCAGAAATATAAGGGGGGTTTCTATGGATATATGACTATAAAATTGGATATGAGTAAGGCGTATGACCAGGTGGAGTGGTATTATTTAGAGTAGACAATGAGGAAGATGGGTTTTAGGGAGAAGTGAATAAATCTTGTAATGGGTTGTGTGAAAACAGTTTCATATTCTGTTTTGGTAAATGGAGAACCCTGTAGAATGATTTTGTTGGGATTAGTGCCCTTAAATCCTATTGTATAGTGCTATGTATGACATTATGTATGACTTATTGTTGTGATTAATAAAGTTGTTTTATTATTATCTAAAATAATGGCAACATGAATATTCGGACATTATCATATAGTCCATGGGATGCATTGTATGTGATTTATGTGAAAAGCCAAATAAGATATAAATCACAAGTTTTTTGTAAACTCAGAATTTTAGTTCGTAGTTTGTGATGAAATTGAGCATTTCATCTGTGAAGACTATAACATATCAACTAAGATGATTTGTTTTGATCATGGAAGTGGAGACTTCTAGTTGATGTGTTAATGTGTCTTAAGAGTTAAAACATATTGAACTAGACCGCTGTGAGATTTATTATTCTCCTAATGACTGTCAATTGAATAATAAATCTTACGACTTATATTTACATGAACTATTAATCCTGAGAGAATAATGGACTTGCTCATGAAGTGTAGGTTACTTTGATATATCAGGAGTGAGATTTAAAGTAACGGTCAAAACCTCAGTATGTTGGGGAGCCACATTTAGTGTTGATGAAACATATATTCTCAAGATGGAATTCATAGTCTCTTAACGGAGATACAAAATATTCCATTGAGGTAAGTTTAATGGGTTTGTTATTCAAAACGTTAGGTCTAACTACTTTAGTAAATAGTTACTAAAGTGTATATTTATGAAATTGGATTTCATAAATATATGATGAATAACTTAAAAGATTAAACCGGGTACTCAAAGATTAAGATGTAGTAATCTAAAAAGTGGTAGTCTACTTTCATGACTTTGTATTACTACGAATATTTTATGAAGGGGTTGCATGTACAATAAAGTCTTAGGATATAATTTATTAATGAGGTCTAGAGTGCAATTATATTTATATAGCGGTATTAAATATAATTAATGGTAACTTTGGACTTGTCAAGATTGAAAGAAAAGCCCAAGGCTAATTGGAGCTAATGTCTTATTTGTTCTCTTTTGGTCCCATTTTAAGCCACATACTAAAGCCCAATTGGAAAGACCCAAAAGGCTAGCCCAATTAGATAATCAGTTTTAAGGAGAGAAACATATAGAATTTAGTAACTAACAAGTACATATAACGGTTTGGTATGTGAGTGTTGGGCACTCTCTAATTCTCTTTTGAACAAATTCATATAACTGATTGAGAAATCACACATCTTAAGCGTTAGTAGAATTAGAGTGAAGATTTAAAAGTGTTTCCAAGTGCTTCTAATCTTTGTTTTGAAATTCACCACACCAAGGTACACTCTCTTATTCTATATTCTGAAACTTACATAGTACATGTTACCAATTGCGAATGAAGTAAATCTGTTAATTTTTCGTTGCATATGTTTTGTATGCGATACAAAAATGTATATTTCCATCAGATTTTCCCTACAAGGGGGATTAGGAAAGGAGATCCACTTTTCCCTTTCCTATTCCTTCTTTGTATGGAATGACTGAATGGTTTAATTAAAAAAGCGGATTTACAAAGTGACATCCATGGATACTCCCTTTGTAGGAGAGACCCAAAACTAACGCATCTGCTTTTTGCAGATGATAGTCTTATTTTTTGCGAGGCAACAATGGAGGAGTGTAATAAGGTGATGGGCATACTGAAAGTGTATGAGGAAGCATTGAGACAAAAAATAAATAGAAGTAAAACCTCCTTGTTCTTTAGCAAGTCTATACCAGAAGATGTGAAGCATGGAATTAAGGTGACCCATGGTGTTCCAGAAATCCTGCAATATGAGAAGTATCTTGGGCTGCTCTCTTTGTGGGCAAAGGAAAAAAAGAAAGCTTCAACTACATAAAGGAGAAGGTATGGCAGAAACTTCAAGGATGGGAAGCCAAATTACTTTCTTAAGCCGGAAGGGAAGTGCTCTTAAAGGCAGTTATACAAGCTATCCCAACTTACACTATGGGATGCTTCAAATATCCGGTAAGTTTGTGCAATGAGATTGAGACCCAAATTAAGAAGTTTTGGTGGGGGCAAAGGGTTGATCGTAGGAAAATCCATTGGGTTGAATGGGAGGAGATAACAAAATCCAAGGCTATTGGAGGTATGGGCTTTTGAGATCTTGCCATGTTCAACGATGCTCTCCTAGCAAAGCAAGCATGGTGACTATTGCATAATACATCGTCACTCTTCTATAAAGTATTTAAAGCACGTTTTTTTCCAAATTCTTCACTATGGAGGCTGTAGATTCAAGGATGGGGTCTTATGCATAGAAAAGTATCCTTAGAGGGAGAGACATTATTCAAAGGGGAGCAATATGGAGGATTGAAAGTGGAAAAAAAATTAATATTTGGCAACAACATTGGCTGCCAAGAAAACACCCTCCATGGCAGTCGACTTGTCCTCTAGAGAGTTTTGAGAATCACACCGTGGATACACTTATTGATCTAATCACAAGAAGATGGAATGAGGTGTTAGTGGACGGTCTATTTGTGGTAGAGGATGTAGAGATGATTAAGAAAATTCCCCTTAGTTGAAGTGTAGCTGAGGACACCCTTTATTGGCCTTATTCCTCCTCCGGTCACTATATGTGCAGGTTTGGTTATAGATTCCTTAAAGAGGAGTCAGAGTTGATAGCTCATCCACAAGCTCCACCAATTTGTGATAGGTTTGGAAAGCGATATGGAAGATGCAAGTCCCACCGAAGGTAAAAAATTTTATTTGGCGAGCATGTCGTAATGTTTTGCCAACCAAACAAGCTCTAATGCTTAGGAAGATAGTGGCTGACCCAATCTGTGAAAAATGTAAGTTGGCTATGGAAGATGCAGAGCATGCTTTATGGTCATGTCCAAAGTTGGATGTGGTGTGGGCTAATCAGGTAGCATGGGGTTTCAGGCGTGAAATTGGGTTCTCAGGTGTGAAAGAGATGTTGTCATGGATGGTTGAGAAAGGAATGTTCCTGGAGCTATTTGCATTTATGACTTGGAGTGTTTGGAGTCAGAGGAATAAAGTCAGGTTGCACCTTCAGTTCAGTCCGCTTCATCAAATGGCAGAACAAGCAAGAGCCATGTTGGCATAATACCAAGCAACCACACGAACTGTAAAATTGCAGGTTGTGAGAAACAGCATTAGAGGAATAAGGTGGAGACCTCCACAATTTGGTTTTGTCAAGGTTAACTTTGATGGCACCGTGTTCGATAATTCAAACTCGTCAGGTGTTGGAGCTGTAATACGAAACCATAGTGGAGCTATTATGGCCTCTTGTGCAGAAAAATTAAATCAAGCTTACAAGGTAGAGGAAATAGAAGCTTTGGAAGCACTTAAAGCATTACAGTTCGCGTATGACCTGGGTTTCCAAAATGCCATACTCGAAAGGGACTCGCTTGGTGTCATCCAAGCTTTGAAGGTAGAAGACCATAATCTGTCCCCACTGGGTTTGGTAGAGGATGTCAAGTTGTTTGCAAATAATTTTGTAAGTTTGTTGTATTCTCACATTAAGAGAAGTAGAAATAGTGTAGCTCATAATCTGGCGAAACATGCTATACGCATACCAAATTTTCAAGTATGGATGGAAGATGTCCCATCACATGTTGTTTCGCTTTTACAATCAGATGTAGTTGATTTACCTTAATAAAATCACACAAGTTCTTTCTCAAAAAAAAAAAGTTTCTTAGAAAAATACTATAGTTTTTTTTTTGAAGGCTAAAATAAATGAAATCAAAGCAATCAATTAATTGGTAAAAAGTAAATTATAAAAATTGCGATGTTTTAATTCTTGAATTAATTAATTTTGACGCAACACTTTCAAAAAAGGGAAAGAGCAAAAAAAAAAAAAAAAAAAAACTAGAAATTAACACAGACAAATGTAATTTATAAGATGAGTCCGAATTTGATAAGGACAAGATGTAAAACCTTTATTTCACACTCTCCAACCATAACATGCCACATAATCTTTACGCAACTTTTCACAATTTGAAAAATAGGACTGACCACACACAATCATTCATCTTATTAAGAACCCTGTAATAAAAAAATAATAAAAAAATAATCGGTGACTAAACCTCCACTTGCCAGTTTGACGACCACCGAAGACGCTGCCAGAGTTTGAAAAGGAAATATTTTTTTGGATCCCCTACACTTGGCTTTGTGTGTGGCGGTGCTAAAGCACTTGCTTTTGACCATTTTGTTGCTGCTGTGTTCTATTCATTCTTACTTTGTGAGCTCTCAAGCAAAAATCCGTCAAATATGTTTTTGAATTTTGGTAAAGAATTTCTTTTTTTTGGGGTTACCAACACTTAACTTTGTGTTTGACAATGCCCAATTAAGCTCTTGTTTTTGGCCTTTTTTTTTTTCTTTTTTCTTTTTTGGTGCTGGGTCCTCTTCAATCTTCCACTATGCAAGCTCTCAATGATATTAGCCTCTTCGATGGTGTCTCTCAGTCCAGCGAGGTTTGTGGTGGGAGACTGAGGAGGGAGATGAGATTTTAGGGACTCTTTTTTACATTGGTTTGAAAACGTGAAATAGGGGGTTTTTTTTTTTTTTCTTAAGATGTTATTAAGTGTATTAAGATGTATTGATTTTATAATGAGTCTTAAGTAAAAGGCTTATGTGGTATGTCCTTATTAGTTGGTATAAACCTAGGGGTTTATACCCTGTCCATATTGAATTTATTCTCTTATAAGATTACATGAAAATGACAATAAAATGATTTAAAATTATGATTAATTTAACATCAAAATTTTTTTTTCTTGCTGAGAAACTAGCACTCACACAAACTCACAAGAGAGGGAACAGGTAGAGAAATATGATTTTATCTGTTTTCCAAAAAGAAAAAAATCTCCCAACCAAAATTTAAAAAGTTATACGATAAGCTTCAGAGGGATGCTTGAAGCCAATAGGTTGCATGCGCAGATCTAGAACAAATTTTTCGACAGCTTAATGTAGTGCATGTGGTATTCTACTGTGTATTGGTTTGAATTTCGAATTTTGTTTAGTTTAGTAAATTAGTGTCAGCTAAATTGAATAATGTTGTGTCTATCTGACTTGACTATTTATGAAAGAAATCATTGGAACTAACGAAAGAAGGAAAGGCCTAACTTGGTTATTTCTAATTAACACTGGCCAAACTTATCAAGTGGTTCTAATTATTTGAAAAAATAATAATACCTTATTAAGCTAACTCATTAAAGTCAAAACAATTCCTTAGAACAAATTCTTAAGCCTCATTGATTCTCAAAAAACAAAAACAAAAAAAAATTCTTAAGCCTCATTTGCAAGCTTAAGAATTAAGACGCATCTTTTCAGCGATAGCTCACTTAGCTCAAAAAGCTAAAGAAATAGCCGATATTATTGTTATTTAGTTTGGTAGTTTTCTTCCTGAATTTACTTTTTCAGATCAGTTGTAATTTATAATCTATTTCCTTTTTTATTTGATTAATACACAGTTTTGCTAATTTCTCAATAAATAAATGAAGCGAAGTAGTTGCGAAAGACAGAGAGAAAGTAAAAACATTTCTTTAAGTTGCTGGAAATGTGATTAGATCGCAATGAAAGTAGTTTTTTTTTTTTTTTTTTTTTTTAAAGATAATTAAGCTATATATATAAAGTATAAATAGGTATATATCTTTCTTTGATGGTATAAATTACATGAAAGTGTCAAAACTCTACTGTTTGGTGCAATCAGTCGGCTTGAAGGAGGCCATCATTGTTTCCAAGTCATACCCAATCAACAAATTTGCTTGAAAATAGTTTCCATATATTCCTACGCCATCCCAACTTGCCAAATCAGAATTTGCAGTACTTGTAATTCCAAAGCAGTAATATTCATATTCTTTAAGTGGTCGATTGAAAGTTTGTATAGGCTTTAACTCCACATCTGCACCTTCAAAATGGACCGTCAATATTGGTCCATTTTCATTAGTAATTTCAGTTCTATAGCAAAGCCGTGTTCCCAAAAGAGAGTCATCCTTAATGGGATCAGTTGAAATCTGCTTCTTCACTTCCACCACTAAGCGATCATAAAAATCTGGTGGCAAACCAAATTGTGGTGTTCCTGAGTCGATAAACGTGTTGCCCTTAGAAACCTTACCTGAAGAGTTAAAGGGCACATACGTGTCTCCAACACTAATTCCTTCAAGTGTCACATAATAATAGGAAGGTAAATCTTTTGTGACTATTAAAGGTGTTGAAACCACACCATCACCCACAACCTCACTGCCATTTCCAAAACTTATCTTGCTTGTAATACTAGGATCAGTACCATATGGTAACAAGCAGTAAGAAAACCTCTTGCTACCAATTTGTGAAACAAAGGACGAAGGCCCTGGTCCTAACCCAATGATTCCCATTGCATCAAAATAGAAGGTATCGTTGTGTGCACATCCAAAAGCAATGTCAAAGGAAACCGCTTGCCCTGAGGTAGAAGTGATGGTAACTTTTTCTTTGGCCAGAACACCTTTGGATAAACCACTTGCATATCCAGTATTGAAATTGCAAATATTTTGAGGAGAACAAGCGGCTTCGTCCAATAGTAGATGACATTGTTCTGATTGACAAGAAATTTCACTGTATGTGCAGGACTTTTTAGGATCGAACTTGGGATGAATCTGACTGTAGCAGACATCACAAGGACATCGTGTCCACATAAGGCTACTACCTGTATCGGTAAGGCCATAGATGTCTACTGGCGGAGTGCCAATTGAGACCTTCATGAGATGCTGACCCTTGTATGGTGTTAACTGCGCTTGGGGGACATTATGAGCTGTTGCCAAAAGGCCTATAACATAATATAAGAGAATAGAGGCAACAAGGAAGCATGGATGAAATCGGACACTGCTTGCCATTGAATTTCAGGCTTTGGGAGGGAGTCACAGTTTGACACAATAATGGTTACCAAAGGCTTTTATAAACACGAGATAACCAAACCTATAACTATTACTTCTTTTTTCCAGCAATAACAATTACTGCAAAATTTCATATCCACCAAATTTTCTCCTTTTAACAAAAATTAAAACAAATAACATAAAGAGTGCAATAATATCGTAACATATCTGTTGTTTCTTTGAAGAACAAGTCATCAATCCCTATTTAAATTTTCTAACCAAAAAACTTATTTAAGAATAAATTTGGTTAGCTAGGCCCCACGGTGTTGCATGGCAAATGTGCCTTTTTTTAAATGAAAATAGGAATTAATTTTTGTTTGGCTTTGCGATTTATAAGGAACTACATTTCTTTTTAAGATGAAGACAAGATTTTCTAAATATACAGTAGGGATGCAACTTGATCTATAGGCATTCCCAAAACATTATTTGAATTTAAAATTTTACTAAACCTTTTATTACAACTTTTTTTAATATTGTGGATTCCAGTTAGCTCAACTAATAAAGTCTCTGATGATGGAATAAGAGATCTGAAGTTCAATTTCCGCCTTCACCAAAAACCGATTATATATCAAAATTTTCAATCATACCAATTAATGCTTATTTTTAGATGTTCCACGACACTTTTTCTTCCTCTCTTAAATCTTATTGTCTCTGTTCACTACAACAAAATGTATTTTTAGTGACGAAAATTAGTGAGGAAATATTTTTCGTCACTAAAAATACAGCTTTAGTGACGAAATATGAATTTCGTCACTAATAATGAAAAAAATTATAACATTTAGTGACGAAAAATAAATTTCGTCACTATTGTGATCTGAAAAATAGGCGCTAGTGGAGGGAAATTTTGGCGCAAGTTTAATTAATCTATAGTGACGAAATATTTCATCACTAAAAATTTCAATTTTTAGTGACGAAATATTTTGTCACTGTAGGTATTGCTGTGGATAGTATCAGTGACGAAAATCCTTTCGTCACTATAAAAAAGAATTAGTGACGAAAAATATTCGTCACTAAAAATAATAATAGTTTTGCATTTATATATTTTTAATGACGAAATCACAATTTGTCACTAAAAGTATGATTTAGTGACGAAATATGATATTTCGTCACTAAAACTCTTAACAAAGCCTGGTCTTTAGTGACGAAATTGAAATTCGTCACTAAAGACTTAAAAGCCTAATTTCAATACCCAAAACCACAAACCTTTCAATACCCAAAACATTTCACTCTCTGAGCCATTTCAGTCAAAGCAAGAGCTAACCAAAAAAACCCAAATCTAAGAGCCTTACCTTCGCCGATGAGATCCTACCTTCGCCGATGAGCTTCCACCATCGCCGATTAAGCATCTACCGTAGCCGATCTAAGTCTTTCCCTTACTTTCTCCACCAAACCGTCGCCTGAGCTCACCGACCCAGGAATCGTCGTCGCCTGAACTCGTCTCGGCGATGTAGCCTCTCGCCGTCGATATCGCCTCTTTGCCTCCCAAAACTCCTCCACCCCACTCTCCTCGACCCGATCGGCACTCTCCCTCCTCAAATCCGAGCAAAACCCACAAAAAATCGCGACGATTTAGACGCAGATCGCGAGGATTCAAACGCCGATCACGAGGATTTAGACGCTGTTCTTGACGATTCAGACGCCGATCGCGATGCTTCAGTTCGTTGTTGGCGACGCTTCAGCTCGCGATGCTTCATCCTTCGCACCATCCGGAGACGCTTCAGTTCGCAACGCTTCCGACAACGCTTCAAGTCACCACGCTTCCGGTGACCCTTCGCCTTCCACCCAGCTAGCGACTTCTCACCCAACTGGCGACCCTTCGCCTCCCAAACCTGTAATGGGTTTTTTTTTTTTTTTCCTTTTGAGTTAATTTTTTTGTTAATTTAATGATTCTAAATGATTCTAAATGCTTGATGTTAATAGTTTAATGGTTCTAAATGCTTGATGTTAATTTTTTTGCCTTGTCCATGGTGTTCGTGTGAGAACTCCATTTTTTTTTTTCAGTTAATTTTTTTGTTAATTTAATGATTCTAAATGCTTGATGTTAATAGTTTAATGATTCTAAATGCTTGATGTTAATTTTTCTGCCTTGTCCATAGTGTTCGTGTGAGAACTCCAATTTTTTTTTTTCTTGTTTAGGATTTGTTCTTTGTGGTGGGACGGTTTGTCTAAGGTGTGAATCCCATATAGAAACCATTTTCATTTTGTACAGATTGTTTTTGATGAGGGCTGTGCTATTGTTGTTTGTGAACTGGAATGGTGGTTGTAGTTGTGGAATGGTGATTGTTATTGCATTTTGGTGACTTTGATGGTACCCTTTTTGGGTTAGCTGAAATTGTTGTGAAATGTTTTTGGGTCTCAGTTTTGGTTGTTGCCTGTTTATGTTGATTTTACCTTTTCATGTACAATCAATGATCGATTACCTCTTGTGTTGATTTCCCTTGAATAAGCTTCTCTTTTTTATTTTTAAATATTTTAAAGGCTATTCAAGCAAAGCGGGAAAAGGAGACAAAATTGCTAATGTTGGAAAGACCCCAGCTTCTCTATTGATGAAGTGTTTTCTCTGGTTCCATCCTTGAAGGTATGATGTTTGGATTTGTAGTTTTTAGATAATGATACGTTAGATTGCTTTCTACGCTAGTGTTTGCTAGTGTTTGCTTACTGTTCTTCTTTTTTTTTTTTTTGGAGAAACTACTGTTCATTTCTAGTTCTATGCTTGAGAAAGGTTGTTTATGTTTAATAAGTAAACAAGTAGAAAATCTGCAAACCTTATGCTTGCTATATCAATAACTGCAAAGGTAGAGCTAATATCTATTGAGCCATTGGATATATTTTGTAAATTAGTAGAAACAAGCCAAATTGGTGCATAGTGTATTAATGCCTATAGTTGCAGAATTGACATTTGTTGTGCCACCAATTATTTTAAATGTGAAGGTGCAAGACAAAATATTTCCTAGCTTTGGGGCTTAATATTCATGCCATTCCCTTAATTTCTTTTGAATGACTAAATGAGTGTGAAAAATTTTCAGTACTATTCATGCCTCAAAGAGATATTATGGCTGTTGGTGATAGAATTTGTAATTAATATTTATGGTGTTTTGCAAGTTGTGACCTATGTTTCCTAATTTTCTATCTACTCACTGTAAGCAGCAAAAAAGAAGGTTTGATGGGTCCCAAAGAGCTTCAAAAATTTGTGGTTATTATGGATTGAGGACGCCTCCTTATAAGCTTGTAAGTGATTTTAATGGTTATATGCAGCTTAGCGTAAGTCACTTTTACAATTTCCGTAAAAAGTGTGTCAACAAAATCAAGAGTCAAAATGTGTTAAGAACCTAGTTTTGCCTAAAACATGTACTTATGGATGTTATGTTCAAGTTGTAACTTGTATTAACACTTGTGTGTAAGGTATTGGCCTTACCTTGGTAGTAGTTGCTGCCTAGCTAGCAGATTAGTTATTAGGCAGTTAGTTACAGTTATTAGCCAAGTTTGTTAGCTAATATTGGCATTTTTTGATGTAATACACAACTAAGCCTTTCTATATAACGCTGATTGCTACTTTTAGTCATTCATTCAAAATCTATTAAGCATAGTTAGTCTCTCAAACCTCTCTTTTCTCTCTAATCTCTCTTCTTTCTCTAGGAGGCTTGGCTACCTCAAACTAGCCACCCAAAAACCACATCCCCACTTAGTTAGGCTCTTATCAAAATGCTTTTGAATATTTTGTAATAGTTTTTATGTGCCTTTAGTGGAGTCCCATTAGCTGATTCACCTTTAAGATATAATCTACAAATCATCATTAATCTAGTAACTTACAATCATTATTATTTATTTGGGGTCTTTTTTTTGCACAATAAAATGACATATTGGAAGTTTAAATCAATGCTATAAAATCTTATATGGATGCTAAAATGGAGAAGGTGATTGATGCTCTACTTGTTACAATTCCTTTGTAACCTCGTTGGGGTTTAATAAGTTCAAAGAGAGATTATAACACCTTATTATACATAATTTCCCAACTTTAGCACACACTCACATACTTGTATACACATTTACTAAAATGTTTTGATAATGGTATTGAATAGTCACTTGGCTTCACTTTATGTAAAAGGTGATTAAAATGTATGCAGCCACCTTTTACATGATGATCATTTATTTGTGGAGATGCCAAAAGTTTGAAAAGGAAGGAAAAAGAGAGCCTTCAGAGTCAATAAATGAATCTATGATGTGTTGATTTCCATATTGAGACTATATTATTTTATCAAGTTCTTAGAAATGACAACTAAATACTAGGAGTTATTATTAAATATAGTAAAACATATAATTTTGAGAATGGACACAAGTTTAGTTTAGGAAAACAAAATTGTCTGCAAATCATCACTAGTATTAGTACTTAAAAAGCATAGTAACTTTTTTGTTTTTATTTTTTGTTTTTGGCAGGCAACTCATTATTTGTTTGTGGTCACTTTGGATTTCTTTGGTAGAGGTGTCTGTTTGCTTAAGCATAGTAAGTAATTTCTTATTAAATTCTTATAAACATTATTTTTTGGGATGTTGATAATTGGTTTTGTGGTGGGTTTTTGTATTGGAGCAAGTGGGTGACTTGTGTTGTAAACCTATAACATATGTAGTAATTATGTTGGAGCAATCGGATGCATTGTTAGAAATGTTTCTTATAACATAGTTAATATCTTTATTTTACGATTTTAATGTAGTATTATTTTTATATTTGTGCAGATTTTTTATTGGTGGTTTTAAGGGATTTACTTTTGGCATTACTTGAAGATATTTGAAGATATCTTCTGTTGGTTCTAATTATTTTATGCTACATTTTTTGTATTGTTATAAAACATCTTGGGTTATTATATGTGTTGCAAACAATTATTGTATGAAAGGAGTTTGAATTGGGTACTTGTTTTATTTTTTACTTGTGAAATGTATGGATCATTTTTTTTTTTATAAATGTGTTGTTGAAATAATTGTGTTATTCAAATGTAAGATTTTAATAATGTAATGACAGGTTACAGGTTAACATCAAAGTCATGAACAAAATAAAAACAATAAAATAAGTTTTAGCAATGAATTTTTCCATCACAAATATAACAACAAAAAATTGTTTTAGTGACAGAATATTTCATCACTAAATGTAGCAAAATTTTGTAACAAATGGTTTTAGTGACGAAAATTTTAGTCACTATATGTGCCTGGATTTTTTTAAAAATAGTTTTAGTGACGAACTTTTTCGTCACTATTTATACCCGAACATAGTTTTAGTGACGAAATTATTCGTCACTAAATATGATTTAATAAACTAAAGTTTTTTTAGTGACAAAATATTTTCGTCACTAAATAGTGATTTTAGTGAGGAAAACAATTAGTGACGAAACATTTTCGTCGCTAAAAGTTTTTTTTTTTTAAATCAAATCGGACTTTTAGTGACGAAATTTTTCGTCACCAGGACTTTTAGTGACGGGGTTTCAGTGACGAAATGAGTTTCGTCACTAAAAGTCCAATTTCGTCACTAAAGGTCCTTAGTGACGAAAAATTGAACTTTTAGTGACGAATTTTTTCGTCACTAAAAATACATTTTGTTGTAGTGGTTCAAAACTGCAAGCCTCCCCTTTCTCACTTTCTGTGACAACTTATATATCCTCAATGCAATACAATCTCTTCTCTTTCTCTCAAACTTGGTCTAACCCTAGGTTGCACCGACACGCCATTTTTGGAGAAGTACCGATGTCTGACACGTGTCAAACATCGATACCGGTAAGATTCACCAGACTCTGGTGTCCAAGCGATGTCCTTTTTTTTTCTTTTCTTTTTTTTCTTTTTTTTTCCGCTTCTCTGTGACAACTCCGACACCGTGGACATGCCAGTGGTGAAAAAAAAAAAAAAAAAACAAAAAATCACAGATTTTGACAGATGGACAAATTATTACCGTTGATTTTGTGATATACCCTAAAACAAAACAAAAAATCTGAGAAGCCATTATTGTGAAAGTTGAAACCCACAGCCTAACCCTCCCTTTGGCCTCTACCCACTACCCTCTGTCCCTCGCCGGTGCTAGATCGGGCTAATTGGCAAGTCGGCGAGCTCTATAGACAATCGTTGTCGATGCCGTGCCCTCTGTCCCTTCCAATCTCTCTCTCTCTCTCTCTCTCTCTCTCTCTCTCTCTCTCTCTCTCTCTCTCTCTCTCTCTCTCTCTCTCTCTCTCTCGGCATGGACAGGTCCAATCTTCTTTTCTCTTTCTCTTTGTTTTTTTTTTCCCCTTTCAGTGGCCTTTGGGTGTACTATTTGTGTTACCGTATTACTTATTTCTTTCTCACGCGTATTTTTTTTTTTTTTAATCCCACTCTCACTATGTGTAACATGTGTGTGTATATATATATATTTTTTTTAATTTTTTTTGTTTCTTTAGTCAACCTTTTGCGTTATAAATTATAATGTTTATTATGAATTTAGGGATTTTTGTTTTTGTGTGTCCTACTATAGTTTTATTTATTTATTAAAGTAAAATATTGTAAGTAATTTTACTAAAATGAGTTTAGTACTATTTAAACTTTTGGTTTGTACTCTAAGCATGATATGTGTATTATTGTACTACTTTGGGTGTTAGTTTACTTATTTGTAGTTCTTACATAATTTAAATTCTAGTCATAAACGTATTTTATGTCTAAAAATATTAAAAAATATGTCTAAATATATAATTTAATTAATTATTTAATTGTCGTACCTACGCTGTGTCGTATCCTTATTTTTCAAAAATTGCTGTACCGTCGTATCTGTACCCGTGTCGTATCTATACTCGTGTCCGTGTCGGTGCAACTTAGGTCTAACCTCACTCACCCCAACTACTCAATTTCCTTTGACCCCTCAACTTGCAGAAACAATCCTACTCCCCGGTTGGCAAAAAATTACTGACCCATATCTAATAATAGATGAAAATGTATTGGAAGAAGTATTTTCCTATTCTTTTGTGTTTTCTTTGCTTCACATTGCTTTTTTTTTCTTTGTTTGTTCCCCCATCTTCTATTTCTTCATTTCTTCTCTGTCTCAGATCTGTTTCTCTCTATGACCACATCGCTTTATTTCTTTGTTTTTTCAATATTGGTTGCACGTGATGACACAAAAACAACATGAGACAAGATTTAAAGTGAGAACATGGGGAGGAGTTTAAAAGAAGGAAAAAATAAAAAGATAAAGCGTAAAAGGTAGAGAGTAAGTGGATGAGAATAAAATAATGTTAAAAAATGTTGGTATTAATATTAGGATAGTAAGAGCAAAAAATATATAAATGATCTAAAGATACGACAAATTTCACCACTTAATCTACCCTTTTATTCATTTATATTTGTTTATTATTTATTATGTTATTTCCATTTACCAATAATAATTATTATCACATCAATTTATAATATGTTATTTTATAAAATTTTTAGTATTTTTCAAAACATTTAGTTTCGTTTATATATAGTGGTAATTCCGAAATGATACACCAATATTGATTGGTATCGAAATATATTGTTCCCTACTCTCCGGTACAAAATTAACTCCTTATAATGTGCACAATGTGTTTGACAAAATATTGCACTAATGCATTAGATTAAGTCAATTTAATGGCCTCTTGGTTTAGTTTCCACTGGTCACCTTCTTCTTCTTTTCTTTTCTTTTTTTTTTTTTTTCTTTTTTTTTTTTCCCCTCATGTGCATTTAGGCATACTAGGGCATCAACATAATTGGTATTTTTATCTATCCAACAAATATTACGGTCCCTTGCTATTCTTCCATCACGTCTGTCACCAAATATTGGAGAGGGGAGCTAGGTTTTGCTTGTTCTAAGAAAGTGAATATCATCATCCCTTTTTAGGCAGAAGTTGAAGCTATTAAATGGACTCTATCCTTAGCAACCAACTTGGAGTTTGAGGCAATTATCATAAAATCAGAAATTAGACTCCCAACATTATTAGCAAAATCTAAGAATTAAATTTCTATACATGCATTGTTATAAAATAATAATTAAAATAAAATTGCAAAAGTTAAAATTTGTCACCTATATGATTATTTTCGTTTGGCTAACCTTTGCTTTTCTTTAAATGAATGGCATTATAAAGTACTTTGAATACAACTATTAAGAGTACTTTGTCCATCACAAAGGATTAGAAAATAAAAAAATAAAAAAATTAGTAAAGTCTCATAGTTTAACATCTAAATTGAGCACTATAAAAATCATGATATGCAACAAAATAAATACCAAATTATCCAAACCATGGTATGTAATAGAATAATATTATATTTTTATATGCTATATTTAATTCTTTAGAATGCAATAGAATTACATTTAACAATCAAAGAGAATAAAAAATAAAATAAAAAAAACAATTTAAAAACAAAACTAAATCACATTAACCCAAAATAAAGTTTTAAAGAATATAAAAAATTATCAACCTAAAGTAGAGATGCAAGAAAAATAAAAAATAAAAATCCACCAAAAAATTTAGAGAGAGAGAGAGAGAGAGAGAGAGAGAGAGAGAGAACCTTTTTTTTTTTTGTGAGGGAAAATTATGCATATAATGGAAGAGATGGTGATAAATTTATAGTAAGAGAGTGTTAATAAGAAGAGACAAAAATAAAGGAAGATGAAGGGAAAGAGGAAAAATAATATTAATGTAGAGAACAGTGAGGAGATGAAAAGGTAAAGAAGGGAGAAAGATTGAAGAAATAGTGGGGAAATGAAATGGTAAGGGAGAGAGAAAGGTTGGAGAAGTATAAATATTAAAAAAATAAATGTTAAAAACAATTATAGGAAAAAAAAATCTAAAGCTTGAAAGACTTCAACGTTTTGTTTTGTTTTTTTTTTTTTTTTTTTTTTCCTTTAAGCTGAAAAAGCTCACACAAAACCCTAAAACTAAACTGAAAAGATTTTGGGTTGGGCTTGATAGTAGAACTAAATAAATAAGAGGTGGGCTGGATTAATTATACAGATTTATTATAAGATGATAGTGGAAGTAAATAAATAAGTAGTGAATTGGATTTATTATAGGGTAATGGTGGAATAAAATAAATAATTAGTGGGCTGCATTTATAGGGCTGAAAATTGTAAAAACCATTTTAAAATTGTAGGATCAATTATATTTAAAAAAAAAAATGGCGTGGTAGCTGATGTGGCGCAATGTGAGAGTAGCAGCATTAAATGCTACACTTCAACTTTTAGTAATATATAAATATAGATTGGTAACATGTCAGTTTGTAAGTCTATGTTAAAATTTGGGATACTCTTAGCATCTCTTGTTAAGGGGAAAAAAAAAGTGCTCAATCATTTATAAAATTTTAGGCGTTTTATGATAAGAATGGGCTTTCTTTCCTTGGAGAAATTTTGTTTTTTGGTGGGGCCACTTTGTTGCCAAGAAAACAAGGAAATGAGAGAGAGAGAGAGAGAGAGAGAGAGAGAGAGAGAGAGAGTTTTTTTTTTCATAGTTAGTCACATGATCATTTTCCATCTATCACATATAGATGGAGATTATTTTGCCACAATAACAAAATCCTAAGGACTAAACTGACATATATAAATGTTGGGACCAAATTAACACATATTCTAAACATTAGGAATCAAATACATATTTTACCCTTGAAACTTTGAATGGTTAATTCTTGAGATTTTATATAGTTGATTAAAGATTGTAGTGAAGTGTTGTGTGCATATTTCTATTTTTAACAAAAATAATTAGGATCTTTTATAGATGATTATTAAATATAAAATAAGATGATAAATAGTTAAATACAACTTTTATTTTATATTCTGTCTACTTTTTCTTTTAACAAGTACTAGTGCATATTGCACCCATTAAGATTTAAGATAGCAATTAATACAAATTTTGTCGATCTATTTCAAAAAAAGAGTGCCACTTTTAAAATGTTCACAAGAAGTTAATGTTCACAAGACTGCTACGTCCACAACATTTCTCACAACATTTTCACAACAAATTCTAGTTGGCAGGTTGTTATAGGTTTTAAATTTAAATCTAACACTGAAATTACTTTCTTACCCACTAGTAATAGCAAATAACAACTTGCCAACTAGGATTTGTTGTGAGAATGTTGTGAGAAATGTTGTAGACGTAGCATTTCTCTTTTTTTTAATGAAACCAATTGACCTTTGTTCCATTCCCTCCCGTCAAAACAATATTTTTTGTCTACTTCTATGAGCACATTTTTCCCTTTATTTAAATTTTTTTTTTTTTCGTGGAGATATTAAAATCAGTTTGAATTTTTATTCTAATATATACTAAATAAAAGAAATGATTTATTAATTTTTACTATCTCAAATAAAAATAATGATTTATTACTAAAAGAAAAGAACGGTATTATTTTTCTGTAAAAATATAAATATATTTTTAATTATTAAATCTATGATTTTTTTTTTTTTTTTTTTTTATACTTCATCCCCCTGAACCCCAAGTCCTGTTTCCATCTATAGACATGAGTGATGATAGCTCTCTAGAATAATAAATATTTGCTAGCTCCTTTTGGAAATCTTATTTATCATGATACCCAAGCTAAAGACGCATCTTTCCAACGATACAAATTTTCTCTTATCCGCGGAAAGGGTAACACCACAGCTCATCTCCAAGCTAGCAAAGCTAAAGAAATAGCAGATATTGTTATTTGGTTGGATAGTATTCTTCCTGATGTTTCTGTTTGAGATCAGTTAGTGTTCCTTGTATTTTGTTTTATTCTTCATTTGATTATATAATACAAAGTTTTGACAGTTTCTAAAAAATAAATAAATAAATGAAGCGATTTATTTGTAAAAAAGATCCCCCTTCCCTTTTCAGTGATCACTAAACCGGTCTGGTATTCTTAGATACATTCCTTCCTTTGATCGAAAGATGATCATGAAGAGAGACATGTGGGCGCAACTAAATAAATTTCTACACTTTTTTAGCAGTTGCAAAAGACAAACCATAAAAGTAAAAACATTTCTTTAAATTGCTGGAAATATAATTAGATCGCAATGAAAAGAAAACCTTTTTTTAAATTTAAAAAAAAAAAAGGATAAGATAATTAAGCTATATTTTATAAAGTTTAAGCTGGTAGGAGTATATTGATCGTATAGGTTACATGAAAGTGGCCGCAAACTCTACAGTTTGGTGCAATCAGTCGGCCTGAAGGAGATTATTCTTGTTTCCAAGTCATACCCAATCAAAAAATTTGCTTGAACAAAGTTGCCATATACTCCTGTGCCATCCGAAAATTCATTATATGTACTTGCAATATTTGTAATTGCAAAGCAGTAATATTCATATTCTTTAACTGGTCGATTGAAAGTTTGTATGGGCTTTAACTGCACATTTGCTTCTTCAAAATGGACAGTCAATATTGGTCCATTTTCATTAGTAATTTCAGTTCTATAGCAAAGCCGTGTCCCCAATAAAGTGTCATTCTTAATGGGATCAAGTGAAATCTGCTTCTTCACTTCCACCTCTAAGCGATCGTAAAAATCTGGTGGCAAAGACAATGTTGGTGATCCTGAGTCGATTAACATGTTGCCCTTAGAAACCGTACCTGAAGAGTTAAAGGGCACATATGTGTCTCCAACACTAATTCCTTCTAGTGTCACATAATATTCATGTCTAGATTCTCGATCTACAAATGGTGTTGAAACCACACCATCACCCACAACTTCACTGCCATTGCCAAAACTTATCTTGCTTGTAATACTAGGATCAGTCGATTCAGTACCAAATGGCAACAAGCAATAAGAAAACCTCTTGCTACCAATTTGTGAAACAAAGGACAAAGGCCCTGATCCTAACCCAATGATTCCCGTTTCAAGGCCATCGTAATGGAGGTTACTGTTGTATGAACATCCAAAGGTAATGTCAAAAGAAACTGCTTGCCCTGAGGTAGAAGTGATGGTGGCTTTTTCTTTGGCCCGAACACCTTGGGATCCACCACTTACATATCCACTGACGTAATTGCAACTATTTTGAGGAGAACAATGGACTTGGTCCCATTCGTGACATTTTTCTGAATGACAATAAATTTCACTGTATGTGCAGGACTTTTGAGGATCGAACTTGGGATAAGTCTGATTGAAGCAGTGATCACAAGGTACACATTGTGTCCACACAAGGTTACTACCTGTATCGGCAACGCCATAGATGTCTACTGGTGGAGTGCCAATTGAGGCCTTCATGAGATGCTGACCGTGGTATGGTATTAATTGTGCTTGGGGAACATTATGAGCTGTAACCAAAAGGCCTATAAGATAATATGAGAGAAGGAAGCATGGATGAAATATGACACCGCTTGCCATTGAATTTGGAGAGATGAAACAGTACTGGCTATACCATAGGCTTTTATATACACGATTAAACCAAACTTTCCATGTCTGGCTTAACGATTACTTGATTGCACCATTAAGTTAACCTAACAAAGAAACAGAAAGAAGAGAATTCTCCGTCCGTGAATGGCATCAAATGTACTACTATAAACTGGAAATTTTAATATGCACCAAAATTTGCTTCTTTTTAACAATATTTAAAACAGAGATTGTAACGAATGCAATAATACCAATATATTATAACAAATATCTTGTTTCATTGAAGAATAGGTCATCAATCCTCATGTAATAAGCATCAAATAAAACTTGCTTCTTTTTAACAATATTTAAAACAGAGATTGTAATGAATGTAATAATACCAATATATCATAACAAATATCTTGTTTCACTGAAGAATAGGTCATCAATCCTCATTTAATCTTCCCAAACAAAAAACCTTATTTAAGAATAAATTTGGCTATCTAGGCCCCGCGGTTTTGCATGGCAAATGCACCTTTTTTTATTTATTATGAAAATAGGAATTATTTTTTTTCTTGGCTTTGCTATTTAAAAGGAACTGCTTTTCTTTTAAGACGAAGACAAGATTTTCTAAATAGTAGGATGCAACTTAGCCTAAAGGCATTCCCAAGGCATGATATGAATTTAAACTTTTATCAAAGCTTATTCTGTGACCACTTTCTTAATGCTCATACCATAGAGAGGAAAATAAATAAATAAGAGTTCTTTGGTGTTAAACAATAATAATTGAATGGGAAAAGTGCATATAAGGCTTAATAAGTCATATTTGTTGCTCAACTTCACTTAAATCTAAAAAGTTTATTTCTTAATCTCATTATATTATTAGAGGGAGAAAGATTGTGCCTCTCTACTCAGATATGGGACAAAGCCATTCTTTGATCTTAGGGGGGTTTCGCTTCCCCTCCCCCTGCCCCCTCCCTAAAAAATATGAAAAAATAAATACTAGTATATAATAGGTAATTAATTTTAGCAAGTTTGTGCAATAAAATTACGCTTGGCCCCCCAAACAACATCCCAGATCATCTAAAACAAAAGCAAGATGCCCATATAAAAAATTACTAATATGAAATCTCGAAAAAAAAAATAACAAGCCCAAAAAAGATTGGCCCAACCACAAAATCACCAAGAGAAAAGCTAAAGAAAATCTAGCCCAATCATTCAACCAATTAGACCATGCCCTTAAAAAATTTAACCAAAACCAGTCTGATCATACACGGCAAATTCCAAAATCTATCCCATCAAAATAAATAAATATAAAAAAAAATTATAAAAACACATAAGTAAGAGACTAATCAAAGGCACTTGCTACTTGTGAGGAAGGCTGACCGACTAAGGTAGTGAGGTATGAGTCGTGAGGGATAACCATAGTTCACTTTTCCGTCCATATAACATTACAAATTTAGACTTCTGCATTTGGAAAAATTAAATTATGCGTATAATTATTACTTTAATGATCTAAGAAATCAATCCTAACAAAAGATGACACTGAAAAGGAAACAAAGGGGAAATTATTCATACTGATAAGCTAAGTAATTAAAATTAATAATTACTTTTAAAAGAACATGTTATAAGTGCTTGGACTCATTTACAGAAGTAATACATAGAACAAAATGCGCAATGAATTTTAATTATTTAATAAACCCATTCATAAAGGATTTGTCTTTGGTTACACACCCTGGAATAGAAGGGTAGGTTCTTAGTAACCGATAAATGGGGTAGATTTTTATCAAGATATTTAGTTCAGTCCTTTAAGATAGTTTCATAATTAACCCACCAAAACAAAACAATTGAATGGTATGGTTATAGATTTTTCACAACAGAAAAAGCACATACCCAAAGACACATTAAAAACCCTCTAATATTCACAGCCATAAAACCCAGCTAGGAAAACACCCAAAGATGAAAGAACCCATGGAATCCTACTGAAATTGAACCCACACACCCAAACAACACAAACATAAATAACAGAGAAGTGAGACATAACCGGAGTGAATGAATGAAATACAGAGAGATTTCAATAAAATGACACAAAATGCAAGAAGATTGAGGATTCCTCCCCACCCACCTTGTACACAATACCCTCAATATCAAAATTGATTATGATCCTTCAAAGAAACCTTCACCTGAGAATGCAAGAAGCGTTATTTCCCATTTTGCTGAGCTATTAGAACTTAAAATAGACGTATGTCAAAAATTTAGAAGAGAAATCTTAAAAACAGTACATACCTACTGTATCAAAGTTTAATTTTGCCCTTATTTTAACAATTGGGCTTAATTGTGTAATAAAGTACAATTGGTCATAAGCTGCATTTGCTAAACTGTGTTTTACACGTTTTGCAAAGCTTGTGATTCAAATTTCAAAATCTCACCTTCCATCCACTCTATGCAGAACAAAATTGTTGTTTGAAAAATACCATCTAACTTTGATTGATTTTGTCAATTTTCTATAATAATACCGTCTAAGTTCAGTGTACCAGTACCCTTCAGCTATTGGCAACCAGTGTTCATGGGATCCAATGAATGATGACTTTGTCTGATTTTGCAAATCTTTCTAAGAAAGCAAAATCGAATGCTGCTCATTGCTAACAGTAATAGGAATCACCGTGTAACTAAGGACAACTCGAAGGACTTTTATGTATGAAGAAAGACTATACCTTAACAAAACGTTATCTTGCTATGGGATTATACACCATTTTCAGAAAAACTTCACAAACCTCATACTAATTTGCATTAGTGAACAGATTGGCCTACTTACATATTCAAACGTGTAGTCCTAGCATGACAATGACAGGGAAACCAAAATTCAAAAAGTGTTGAAATGAAGCAAATGCACGCAAAGAAAAAGATAGATTGTGATAGTAGAGATTAATTCATCCATTGAACGAGCAATATCTTTCGTTCTCACTGATAATTTTTGTTGTTACACTAGTGTTAAGCAATTTGAGACAAATCAAAGTACGTTAAACATGCTAGGTAGGTTGGTGTCCTCTCCTCTTCTACATCATCCAAATCTAAACTATATATAGTTTTAATCAAGCAAAGTTATCTTTCTAAACATTCATATAGGAACATACTGTTGTGGTCGTTCCAATGGGATATGATATGGGGTATCTTAATTTATCTTAAATCCTTATTATTTGTGATTTCCAGTTAATTCAATCAATGAAAACAATGAATTGAGGATTTAATTTTATACGCACCCAAAAAAAAAAAACATTGGAAATAGAAAATGCAATAGATTTAAATCATATCATATCTATCAAAAAAAATCTACGTTAATTTCATGTAATGAGACCACAATTCCAATGCCCAACCCAAAGATTAAAAAAGATAAAAGAAAATTAAAAAAATAACAAAGCAATTTCAATAATGAAAAGAACATTTACACATAGCGTGACCTACTTGTACCTAAATAAGCATTATCGTATTTTGCTATCTACTGTTAAACCAATCTAAGTATTGATTTATAATTACTTTCTTAAAAATTTAGATTGAATTAAATAAATCTCAACTATTAATTTGGATTTGACTTATCTACAGTACTTTTTAAAAATGAATCTCCTTTTGTTTTAATAAGAGACTGTTACATCACCCACTAACTAAATAAAATATGGGGATTAAAACTTACTACCACTTGCTATTATATATTTAAAACAAAATAACTCCAGTTAAAAAATTACTAGAGAGGTAAGTCAAATCCTATCTTAAAAAGGTAATCATCAAAGCTATTGAATGTATATCATGTTCATTGGTAAAATGAGAAATTAGAACAAGAATGGAGGATCACCAAATACGAAACCCTATTCAATGAAAGTGATACAAAATGAGAAAAGAAAATAGTTAGATTCGTATGATTAGATCTTGTAAATTTGGACCTAAACTTGTTAATCCATTGGAATTCAAACCAAAAATTAGGGCATGGGTAATAGAACTTTAATCTAAATAATTAATTTTATACCTATATATACCCAATTAATTTCACCAAAACCCAACCCAACCCATGAGCCTGTTAGCTTTCTAAGCTTCTTTGATCATTTCTTTGCATTCTGGGTGGGTGGGCTATATATATATATATATAGATATAGATATTTGCTTTTTGATAAGAAAGGCCTTCTAAAGTACACAATGTGGGAGAGAATGGACCCATTGTATGTTGCCTAATGCTCTATCTAGTCGCTCCATAACAAAATCATTTCCCTTTCTTTTGTTCATTGTGCATGTCCAGTTTTTCACAGAAGGTTGGACCTTGTATTTGGGCTCACAATTTACTTGTTTAGTGGGTTTTGAGTATCCTACAATGGGCAGTTCTGGGGCGACTCATTGAAGTGTCTAGTCCAATAGCTAGTTTCTCTCTCTCTCTCTCTCTCTCTCTCTCTCTCTCTCTCTCTTTGAAAACTCTCTTTCGTATACTCGGCTACTCTCTCTCTGTCTTACCTCTCAAATGTCTAACCCTTTTTCCCTCTTTTCATCACATATTTATAGCTTGAAGGTAGTGGATTGAGTCATGATTACTTTCTGATACCACTCATGTGACTGGGGTACAATTTAATTATTCCTAACAAAAATATGCTTTTGTTGGGAATAAGAGCTGAGACATTGGGACTGGGGCTAGCCGCCAAAAGTACCTTGGTAGCGGAGTTTCCCATGGCACTCCTAGTTTGCCGAGGTATAACCAAGCGTCATCGTTGCACGTGCTGACTACGGAGACCATCCTACCGTGCACCGAACGCCAAAATGATAGGCTGACGCCCTTGGGCTGCTTAATGGTTAACCATGAGAAATGGTGGGCCCATGGCAAGGCACTGTTCATAGGCCTATTAGAGTTTGGGCCCAAGGAAAATGGGCTCCTTGCCGCATGCCATACATTCATCATGTGCCCTTCGGCTTGTAATGTTGCCTAATCCAAGACATAGTTCTAAAAAAATTTTGGTCATGATATTCCTCATACTTGAGCTGCTTTTACTCTTAAACTTAGAGACATCTCATCCCATGGAAGCTGTCAGCTATGCTACTCTTGGCAGCCCCCAAAGTCCAAAGCCATTTACATAAGCTAACCAATAACAATTTGTTAAACGAAAAAAATACATATATCATTTCCGATCTATACTCCTCTGAGTGGCCCAGGTCCTTCATTCCTAAGGGGATAAAATTAGTAGATTTCCAAATTCTAACGTGTGTGTATAAATATAATAAATATAAATTATTATTCTCATAGTTTATACTAATCAAAATAATATTATCTTATCGATCACATATATGTATCACATTTTCACAATATATATACATATATATATATATATATATATATGAATCGTATAATTAAAGGGACAAACATGCTATGAGTATGAGAGAGAATTTATATATATATATATATATATATATATATCTTAGGTTCTAAGGAATTAGGAACTAATGTATTAGAACTTTATTTTGTAATGTTGGCAAACTATGATCAAAACATTTTAGTCTTGTTTAGACTTGCTCAAAGTGTATTTATATGTAAACTTGAAATCAAGTGTTCTGCAGGATTTACTGTGTAAATCTGTCTGGCTCGATCGATTGAGAATTAGACTCGACCGATCGAAAGTCATGCAGATTAATTTTTTGCAGAATTTTCCAACTCAGCCCAAGCCCATTTGACGTGTAGGGTTTTACGTTATGCCCTAAATATAAAAGGGAAAACCCTAACCACATTTTGGGTTGCTCTTTTTGCTTTGTGTGTGAATCTTTTGTGAGATCTAGAGGTGCTTGCCTTCACATACACTTAGGGTTTCCAATCTCAAGATTGATGCCAAGAGCTTGGTGATCAATTCAGTTGTTGTTTCAAGAGCTTAAAGATATACAAGCAGGAGTTCTTGTGCTTGCTGAGAATTCAAGAAAGAAGTAATTCGTGGACTCGAAGCTGTCACGTGGTCGTGGTAGTAAGTTTCCTACTCGAGGTAGCAATAAGATGTTAGTGGTCTAAGTCGCTATTGTGCTAACTTCAATTCTTTCATAGTGAATTCGTTTTATCTTGAGGATAGCTAGGTTAAATCCTCCTCAGGTTTTTTATCAGTTTGGTTTTTCTAGGTTATCATATTGTTGTATTCTTTATTTTTTCGCTGCTTTACATGATATGATTGTTATTATTTTAACCCAGATCTGAATAATAAACCTAAGTATTCACTTGGTTAATTAATTAGGTTAAACAATCTAGTTTACAGGGGTCTGAAAACGTACAAGTGGTATCAGAGCGAGTAGCTCTTTTGTTTTAGATCTTTTGATCTAAGAGCTGATCCTTGATCCCTGCTATCATGGATAATTTTAAGTGATTTACTGTTTTTGATTGTGATGTTTTGAATAAAAAGGATACTGTTGTTTCTGTTGATCTTATTGATGCTTGTGAAACTCTTCGTAAGGAATTATTGAAATCTTTGAAAATTGCTAAGAAATTCAAGGAAGAGTTAAAATTGGCTGATCTTGAAAAAGAGGAATTGGTTGTTATATTAGATGAATTTAATAAAAAGAATGAATTTTTGAGAAATCAAATTTCCTCTCAAGATGAAAAACTTGGAACATGAGTTAGTTGAATCTAAAGCTAAAATTGAAAATTTGAATAGTACCAACCCTGCTGTTGATAACAAAAGTGTTTCTGTTTCTGTTTCTCTTAAGCCTAAAACTAAGAAAGTTTATATCCCTCCTTTCAAGATGAATAATAAAGAAAAAACTTATTTTGCTAGGTTAGACAAAGGTAAAAGTTCTAATGTAGAGGCTGAAGTTTCTAAACTTATGTCTAAACCTATTGTTAGAGAGCATAAGAAACTTGTTTTTGTGCCTATTTGTTACCTTTGTGGTGTTATTGGTCATATTAGACCAAATTGTTCTTTGTTGAGGCAAAAACCAAAATCTAAGACTAAATTTGCTGTTAGGAATACTGATGTTCCTAAATTTGTTCATGTTTATCACTTTTATGGTGTCTTTGGTCACATTCGTCCTAATTGTTATAAATTGAAATTTAAACATTCTGTATTTCAATCTAGGATATGCAATGATATTTCTCCTGCCATAAGTCCATACAAATTGTTTCATATTCTTTTGAAAAATTTAAGCTTGTTGGCTTATGAAAGATAATTGTAGGATTTTAGTCGTTCTCAGAAGATTAGTGTAATCTCTCAAATACACTCTGTTTCACATGGATTTTCACCTACAAAGCCAAAAACTCGTGTTATATGGGTGAGAAAAGATTCTTTAAGGTGAGTGTTGTTTACTTGTCCCTAATTTAATTCTTTCAATTGTTTGTGAGCATGTTTTTTTTTTGTTTTTGGTTGTTTTTTATTTTATTTTTAAATCCAAAAACATTGAAAAATTTCAAAAAGACAATAATATTTTTTTTTTTTTTGTCTAGTTTTATTTTTCTTGAGGATTACATGAATTATGATATCTCTCTCTTGATTTAGAACATGCTTGACATTGTAGAGAAACTTGAATAGCATGTGTTATATAAGTGCTAAGTTTTTTTTGATTTTGTGTGAGTATGCATTAGTTTGTACATGTACTCAAGGGTTAATTAAGAAATTGATATTTCTTATTTGTGTACCCTCTATAGCTTAATTAAGCACTGTCGTACATTGCATTTGCATTTTTAATCACTTAGCATAATGTGTGCTTTTAGTTATGGTCATAAATTTTTTTAAACCAAAAATATTTTTATGTGTTTTGTATTATATATCTTGGATTTATAATCAAGGCTGACCATATTATCTTTACATAACATGTTTATGTACCTTATTTAGCTTGTATGAGCTTATTTATTGCACTTTACTAGTTTGAGCTTTGTAATACATGTTGTGTGGGAAGATGTTTATAGTTTTTGATCACTTTTTCTTGATCTTAAAGTCACATGCCTTTGATTGTCAGACTTGATTTTTTTGAGAAATGCATAAATAATCATCTCACCACTGTTTACTAGCCAATCCTGAACACCTTAGCGTATATCATAAGATTTTGTGCTCGAGAAAGTGTAGCACATACACAAAAAGAACATAAAGTGTAGCCTTGAATTAAATGCTAAAATTGGTGTGTACATTATTGAGCTATAATAACTTCACAATCAACTAAAATTGATGTGTACATCATCCCGACTATTTTTATAAGTTTCAAATCAAATAAAATTGGTATGTACATTATGAGACAAATTAAGAAACTTACATGATTGTAAGCATTTTTCTAGGAGATGTAGGAATTATATGATGTACCTCTTTAGGTGATAGTCTCTTTCCAATTTATGTGATGAATTTTGTAGAAATTGTGCTTGATTTCTATTCACATACCACCTCACATGTATCTCAAGCATTTGCTAGTTGCACACACTACATAAGTTACTCTTTGCTAAACTTTGTACATGTTATTGTGTGTAATTCTGTGTTGGCCATCCAAGATTGAATATTCCTGAAGTTTAAATGCAAAATGTGTTTGAAGTTTGAGAATTTAAGGTGAATTGATTGAAAATCTTAATTTTTGGGAAAACTGGGTTCAAAATAAGTGTTTTTGAAAAGCATTTCATCTCATACTCATGCATTTTATTCAAACAATACTATGCTTTGAGGAGTTTCTGCATAAAATCGCTTTGTTTTTCAAAATTTGAGTTTTCCAAATTTTCGACTGATTGAAACTGTTGCTCGACCGATTGAAATTGCGATAAAAATTTTGGTTTGAATCTGTCTGGCTCGATTGGTATTCGATCGATACTCGATTGATCGAAACTGAAAAATTTTCAGTTTTTAGAGTTTTGACCAAATTTTTTTTCATGCATCATTTATGTTTAGAATTCACATGCATTGCATTTTTTTTGTATCCATCTTGCAGTTTTACATTTATATCTCTCATTGTTTTCACACATAACATGCATATACTTTACTAAATTGGGTATTCAACTTGATCTAAAAATTAATTGATTCATTTTTGAGCCCTTTGTACATTTTAGTATATGCTATTTTTTATGTGTGAATTGCAGAAAATATTTTTCTTGAAAGATATGATAGATAATCAATGTGCAAATATTTTCTCTACTCATACAATTGTTTATGCGTCACATAGTGTCAAGTTTGCATATATTGAAAGAGATAAGATTTTTCTTCATGTGTATCCTCAACTTAATTTTTAAGTTTGGTTTGTGTCTTTTTATTTTTCCCCACCTCCTAAAGTATTCCCCAAAACTGTTTTTTCTAAAACTTTTTTTTTTCTATTTTTATAGGGGGAGAAATTTGTTTTTAACCTTTGTTGTTCATAGGGAGAAGAGTTGTTGCTCTTCATAGGGGGAGTTGTCTCTATTTTCTATAGAGTTGAACTATTTTGTGTTCCCTTGGTTCTCTTTTTTCTCTCCTGTTTATTGTAACTCTACTCTTTGTTTGAGTTGTCTTTGTCAATACGTGACAAAAAGGAGGAGAGATTTAGTTGAAATGTGGAAAATACCAATATGTTTTATTTAGGGGGAGTTGAAATTGTTTTTGATGTATCTAACTTAGGGGGAGAGTTAGAATTTATTTTTGTTTTTATATTGTGTTTCATATTGGTTTACTTGTATGTTCCACACAAGCGTTTCTATGTTTGTTAAGTGTTACAGGAATATACAGGTTGATTCAGTTGTACTGCTGTCTACACTTGCAACTAATAGATAGTAGTTAGGTTGAATTTGTTATATTGGGTTATGTTTTTGTAATGGGCTATTTTTATGTAAACTTTGAGCATTTTTGTTAAGTTTGTGTTTTGTCACGGATTGCCAAAGGGGGAGTTTGTTAGGTTCTAAGGAATTAGGATTTAATGTACTAGAACTTCATTTTGTAATGTTGGCAAACCATGATTAAAATTTTTTAGTCTTGTTTAGACTTGCTCAAAGTGTATGTATATGTAAAGTTGGAATCGAGTGTTCTACAGGATTTACTGTGTAAATCTGTCTAGCTCGATCAATCGAGAATTACACTCGACCGATCGAAAGTCGTGTAGATTGATTTTCTGCAGAATTTTTCAATTTAGCCCAAGCCCGTTTGATGAATAGGGTTTTACGTTTTGCCCTAAGTATAAAAGGGAAAACCCTAGCCACGTTTTGGGTTGTTCATTATGCTGTGTTTGTGAATCTTTTGTGAGATCTAGAAGTGTTTGCCTTCACATACACTTATGGTTTGTTTGGAAGTTTAGAGAGGGAGGAGAGTAGAGGGGAGTAGAGGGAAGAAGAGTAGTAGGGAGGAGAGTAAAGGGGAATAATTCCCCTCTACATTATTTGGATGTTTTTAAAATTAGGGAGGGGGAAGGGGATAATTAGCCCTTTAGAAAGAGTAATTTTGTTAATTTAGAAAGGGTAAATTAGGAAATTTATTTGGTCAATAACTTATTTACTCTACTCTCCCTCCAAATCTCTCCAATTTGGAGGAATTAAAAATGAGGGGTTGGAGGTAGTTGAAACCCCTCCAAACCCCTCCAAATCCCTCCCCCTCCTTCCTTAAAAAACTTCCAAACAAAGTAATTGAATTACTCTCCCTCCCTCTACTCTACTCTCCCTCTTTTTTTTAACTCCCAAACAAGCTATTAGGGTTTCCAATCTCAAGATTGATGTCAAGAGCTTGTTGATTAATTCAGTTACTGTTTCAAGAGTTTAAAGATATACAAGCAGGAGTGCTTGTGCTTGCTGAGAATTCAAGAAAGAAGTAGTCCGTGGACTTAGAGCTGTCACATAGTCGTGGTAGTAAGTTTCCTACTCAATGTAGCAATAGGATGTTAGTGGTCTAAGTTGTTACTGTGCTAACTTCAATTCTTTCATAGTGAATTCGTTTTACCTTGAGGATAGCTAGGTTAAATTCTCCTTAGGTTTTTTATCGGTTTGGTTTTCTTGGGTTATCATATTGTTGTGTTCTTCATTTTTTTGCTGCTTTACATAATATGATTGTTATTGTTTTAACCTAAATCTGAATAATAAACCTAAGTATTCACTTGATTAATTAATTAGGTTAAACAATCTAGTTTACAGGTGTCTAAAAACGTACAATATATATATATATATATATATATATAGATATAAACCTAATTATATATACAACCTAATTAAGGAGTTGAAGTTAAGTACATTGAAGAAGAGAACAAACCATGGTGATCCAAGACTCCCTAATCCAAGGTCAATGATGTATTTGTGCAAAATTAAAGAATTCAAGATATACAAATCACGTAAGAAATCAAACTAGCCTCACCTTCTTTGATAACTAGACATGAATCTCTCTCTCTCTCTCTCTCTCTCTCTCTCTCTCTCTCTCTCTCTCACTAATTAAAAAAAAAAAACATGAATTCATTTTTAGGTGAAGACAAAGGTACCTAAGGTCCTAAACCACCATAAAGAGCAGGATTGCCACGCAACCTAAAGTCATTCAAAAACATGATTTTTTTTTTTTTTTTTTAGAAGAGACAAAACATGATTGAATTAAACTTTTTCTAGAACTTCGGTGAGGGCTTAATTTCTTTGATGATAATCCAATAAGTCTTCCACAGAGAGAGGGAAAATTAATATTAGAGTTCCCAAGGTCCAATCCAAAACAATTAATGAATAAGAAAAGAACATGTAAAGCTTACTTTATATTTTTTGAACAACAAAAGAGGAGCGATCAGTAAAAACATTTCTTTAAATTGCTGGAAATGTGATTAGATCGCAACGAAAATAAAGCCTTTTTTTTTAAATTAAAAAAAAAAAGGATAATAAGGCTATATTTATGAAGTATAAGTAGGTATATATCTTAATTCCATTGATCGTATAGGTTCCATGAAAGTGGCAAACTCTACAGTTTGGTGCAATCAGTTGGCTTGAAGGAGACCATCTTTGTTTCCAAGTCATACCCAATCAAAAAATTTGCTTGAACATTGCTGCCATATACTCCTGCGCCATCCATAAAATCCAACTTAGTATTTGCAATATTTGTAATTGCAAAGCAGTAATATTCATATTCTTTAACTGGTCGATTGAAAGTTTGTATGGGCTTTAACTCCACATTTGCTCCTTCAAAATGGACAGTCAATATTGGTCCATTTTCATTAGTAATTTCAGTTCTATAGCAAAGCCGTGTCCCCAAAAGAGTGTCATTTTTAATGGGATCAATTGAAATCTGCTTCTTCACTTCCACCACTAAGCGATCATAAAAATCTGGTGGCAAAGTCAATGGTGGTGATCCTGAATCCATACAAATGTTGCCCTTAGAAACCTTACCTGAAGTGTTAAAGGGTACATATGTGTCTCCAACACTAATTCCTTCTAGTGTCAAATAATATTGATCTCCACCTACATATGGTGTTGAAACCACACCATCACCCACAACTTCACTGCCATTGCCGAAACTTATCTTGCTTGTTATACTAGGATCAGTACCATATGGTACCAAGCAATAAGAAAACCTCTTGCTACCAATTTGTGAAACAAAGGACGAAGGCCCTGCTCCTAACCCAATTGTTCCCGTCGCATGGCCTTCGTAAAGGAAGCCGCTTGTGTTGTGTGCACATCCAAAAGCAATGTCAAAGGAAACCGCTTGCCCTGAGGTAGAACTAATGGTAACTTTTTCTTTGGCCCAAACACCTTTGGACAAACCAGTAGCATATCCAGTCTTGTAATTGCAAATATTTTGAGGAGAACAAGTGGCTTCATCCAGTAGTATACGACATTCTTCTGATTGACAAGAAATTTCGTGGTACGTGGAGGACTTTTTAGAATCGAACATGGGATGAACCTGTTTGAAGCAGGCATCACAAGGTAGACATTGTGTCCACACAAGGTTACTGCCTGTATCTGGAGTGCCATAGATGTCAACTGGTGGAGTGCCAATTGAGGCCTTCATGAGATGTTGATCTTTGTGTAGTGTTAATTGTGCTTGGGGGACATTATGAGCTGTAGCCAAAAGGCCTATAATATAATATGAGAGAATAGAGGCAACAAGGAAGCATGGAGGAAATCTGACAGTGCTTGCCATTGAATTTCAGGCTTTGGGAGAGTCACAGAATGACACAATAATGGCCACCCAAGGCTTTTATTTACCCATACGATTAAACCAAACCTATAACAATTACCCTTTTTTAGCTTTAACAGTTACTGGAAAATTTCATATCCACCCAAATTTGTTTCTTTTTAACAAAATTTAAAACAAATAACAAAAAAGAGTGCAATAATATCATATCTCTTGTTTCTTGGAAAAATAGGTCATCAATCCTTATTTAATTCTTCCAAACTAAAAAACCTTATTTAAGAATAAATTTGGTTACCTAGGACCCTCGGTTCAGCATGAAAAATCCGCCTTTTTACTTTATGAAAATAGACAAAAAGTTTTGTTTGGCTTTGCAATTCCCAAAAATTAGTATGATCTTACACACCAAATTCCAAAAAACATTCTATAAGGACCCAAAAACCAAATGGCCCAAGCCCACTTAAAATGGTGGAATCTGTGCAACCCAACAAGGCCCAAACCAATAGATATTTGTAAAGTGAGTGGAATAAAACAAGGAGAGGGGGCTTAGCCCAAGGATCTAATCAAAGAGGAAATGACCAAAAGTTAAAGTTTAGATATATAAGAGGTTCTTTACAAGTTCGTCCGAGGACAAAGCTCTTACACTAGATAATACACTTTTCACTCTCTTTCTCTTACTGTTCCTGCTCTAATTTTCTGTCCTTAGACTATTTTTTTCTTCTTTTTTTTTTTTTTTTTTTGTCTTCACCTGGAAGTTCCCTTTCTTTATATACTCCTTAGCCCATCGCATCCTAGCCCTTCATCCCTACTTACCCAAACTCTCCCTATGACACTTGTCACTTTAAACTTCTGTTGAAGGTGGTAGAAGAAGCTGCTTAGCTGTGAATTCCATTATTCAAGTCACTTCCTCATTAATGCAGTTGATAAAACTGTTGCCAGTCATTTAATGCGGAGGCAGTAGGTGAACTTTCACTAGAAACTTCCTTTACCTACCACGATTCTCTCTCTAAACCCCATCCTCCTCATTCAGGCTTCCTAGAAGTCTTTCGTCTCTTCTCCTCCTATCCTCGAGTAAATTCCCTCTTCGGGCTCACAATGCCTTTGTAGTGACAACCACAGCTCGTTGTACCCTTCCTCAGTCCTCAAGCCCCCACAATAGCCCCCTAAAACTTTACTGTTAGCTCTGAGATAAAAGGCAAGGTTTTAGTTACACAACCTCACTTGATACATGCCAAATGCGTTCCCATGTGGTAACGTCCTTTCACCTGTCTTCAGCATATTCCTGACCCTTCGGTGTCAATGATCTCGTATTTATTGCGTCAGGCAGCTACTTATCCCCTCACGTTCTACGATACACTGGTGATCCTACGGCCCTTATTTACCCAGATTTACGAGCGGGAAATTTACCGCCCATTTTTCACCCCTATATAAGGAGAGGTTGAGGCTGGCTTTACTCCATTTATTCAATTAACAATTTTTCGTTGAAAAGGCAACCCAAGGAGAGATTCTTCTATTGCTTGTAGATGCGTCTAGATTCATATTCTTTTGTACGTATATTTTTTACTACCTACACCATAAATTTCCATGGGTAGATTTTCTAGGCTAGTAGATACCCCTAAAGGTATGGCCACTTTTAGGGCTCAATATAGAATCCCTAACAGTGTTAAACTCCAACACTATGAATTAGGCAAATGGCTGGTTATGAACAGACCCACTGGCTCTATAATGATTCTAATAATCACATTCATAGAAGGCAGGATAGAAATTCTCATGGGTAGGATCACTAGAAACTTCCTAATGAACTATAGGCTAATCCCCACACAGTGCTCCCCCATCATTTTTAGGGTCCTCGATAGCGTGGATATGATAAATAGTAAAATGGGGACTAACCTCACATGGCATGATGTGAACTGGGTATACAACTGCCAGAAAGGGAAGAAAACCAAATACTACATCAATTGTAGAGTCCCATCCGTTAGATTAATATCTTGTATGCCTGAGTCAAACAAGGGTATGGACGAGGATTTCTTCATCGTCTCGGGAGACTAGTATGATGGATTGCACTATTCCACCTAGGAAGGGGAACCAGGTAGGGTTCCCACAAATATTAGGTGCGCGTAGGATTTTTATATTTACATAAAGAAAAATCTTTACAAGGTTTTTTCTCTAACTTGTGGCTTATGTTACTTCTTTTTTAGCAGAAGAATACCACACCGCCCTAAAAAAGAACCTCGTGAATTTTCCCAACCTAAACCGAATCCTTAGGTCAGAAATTTTTCTACATAAAGACAGTCAACTCCAGGCGATGCATATAATCCTCGGGTTTGAACCCATCTCTAAATGCTTCCAAAGCCTGAAAAACATAACTAGAGCTAAAGACCCACAGTTACCTTAATTGACATAGCAGTTCCCATTTTTCTGTTAACAGATCCTCTTCCAGCTGGAACCCAAGACGCTTAATTTTCAGCCCCACTCGTAACCAAACTCCTTTACTCTCAGGAGGTACCCATACTTTCGGATGACGAAGCTAAGGAGTCCACTCCCGAACCCATCCAAGAAGTGATAGATAAAGATTTCGAGGTTTCTACCAACAAGAGGTTTCTCCTACCTGAAGTCATGCAGGAGCTTCGGTCCTTTAGGAAACATGAGGTCTTCTTGTCTCTAAAGAGAGACCTTGCAATGGTATGTAATTACCTTCTTCTTTTCATAAATTAATGCAACACATGTATGGATACTAACCTACAACAATCTTAAAGTCTATGCAAGCAGCTTTTGTAGCTGAGGAATGGGTGGACTATGCACTAGGCCAAGCTCGTGAAGCTGAAGGCAAGCTTGAGGAAGCTGAGAAGACCCACACTGAGACCGAGAAGAGGCTCAAGGACACTCTCTTTCACTTAGTTGAGGTAGAAAAATCAAGGAAAAATGCTGAGTCTGCCTTAGCTAGATTTGAGAAACAGGCAAAAGAGGCTAGGGCTTCTCAGAAAAAGGCTGTGACTCAACTGGCCTTGGACATAGTAAAGACTAAACAACAGCAAAATTAGTTGAAGGCAAAGGACACCGAGAAGGCTAAGGCCGAGTAGGCAGCCTATGACGTAAGCATGACCAAGACTGCCCAAAGTCTGACTGCCCAACTCAGAGACATCGCTCGAGCCTTTTGCCTTAAGGTATAGGGTTAAGCCCTCACTGCAATTGGAATTAGTACTAAATCAAAGCTTAGGGCTCCTGATAGAGTATACTACCCTCCAGCCCTACGCCTTGCCCTAGCCTCCCTCAACCTTTAGCTAACCCTAGCTTTGCCTCTGCCTCTGCCTCTGCCTCTGCCTCTACCTCGGTCCAGCCTACCACTACTCCAGCTGCCACACGTACCATGGAGAAAAGGCAAGATCAACCACCTCCAACAGCCGTTGTGGACGTGGAGTCAGAAGAGGTAGCTAAAGTAGGGCAATTGAAGAGGAAGAAGAAGGAGAAGGAGAAAGAGGGATCAGCATGACTTAGTCCTAGGTTAAGAACTACTTAGTCAATTTTGTAATCGAGCTTAAGTTTAGTTGATGCCCCTTCTTTCTTTTATTATAATCCAACTCCTGTACTTCAATGAATATAATCAATCTTTACTTTACACTTTTTCATCTATTTAAGTCTAATTTGCCCAAGTATATCTTCTGCTACTTCCTTTTTTAGTATTATTTGAAACATGCTAACCTTTAACTAACTTAATCTATTCCCTACACTATCCTATTCAATCTTGAATGAACCTTGAGAAAGTTATTGGACTGACACTTAGGGTAACTTGTAACAATATTTTGACACTTAGTAAAAATTTCAAGCCAAAACTTACCTTAGGACTTAGGATGCTAAGAGACCAATCTGCCTTGTACCTGTAATCCGAGGAAGCAAGCAAGACTTATGATTTTATTCAATACTTAGAAAATTTCACATAAGTGTTAACCTGTCCAAGGTTTGTGACCCGAGAAGCCTAACAAGACCAAGATTCTGTTAAACACTTAGAAATTTTTTACATAAAGGTTAATTTACCCAAGGTTTGTGACCCGAGGAGTCGAACAAGACCGAGGTTCTATTTAACACTTAGAAATTTCTTACATAAAGGTTAATTTACCCAAGGTTTGTGACCCGAGGAGTCGAACAAGACCGAGGTTCTATTTAACACTTAGAAATTCCTTACATAAAGGTTAATTTACTCAAGGTTTGTGACCCGAAGAGTCGAACAAGGCTGAAGTTCTATTTAACTCTTGGAAACTTTTCCATTAAGTGATTACCACACAACTTATAGCCACAGTAAAGCACAAATGAGCCGAACTTGAATAAAAAGAACTTCATATCATTAGTAGTAATAACGCCGTAAATTATTTACATTCCAAGGACGTGAAATCACCTTTTCATCTAAGTCTTCCAAATAATAAGCCCCAATACCAGCCACTGACATTATTCTGTATGGGCCTTCCCTGTTGGGACCCAATTTTCCCCAGGTTGGGTTCTTTGCTTTCCCCACCACCTTTCTCAAAACTAAATCTCCTGGGGCTAGGGGTCTTAGCTTCACTCCTTCGTCATATCCTTGCTTAAGCCTCTGCTGATAATGTGTCATCTTCACTACAGTGACTTCTCTTTTTTTCCCAACCAATTCCAAGCTAGCTGAGAGTAAGCGATTATTCTCCTTAATGCTAAACTGATCAGTTCTTAGGGTTGGGAACCCTGACTCAATAAGGATTATTGCTTCTGCCCCATAAGTCATTTAAAAAGGAATCTCTCCAGTTGATCTTCGGGGTATGGTGCGCTAAGTCCATAACACGTAAAGCAATTCATCCACCCACCTTCCATTTGCATCATCTAACCTTTTCTTCAACCCAGACACTATGGCCTTATTTGTAGCCTCGGCCTGACCATTCCCTTATGGATAAGCAGGAGTAGAATACCTATTCCTAATCCATAACTCCCCATAGTATCTTCAGAAAGCTTTACTATCAAATTGAAGACCATTATCTAAGATCAATGTATGTGGGACTCCAAACCTGGTGATGATATTTCTCTATATAAACCTCTTAGCATCCACATCCTTGATATTGGATAAAGGTTCAACCTCTACCCACTTAGTAAAATAGTCTATCCCGACGAGGAGCCATCTTTGATTTCCCGTGGGTCGTGGAAATGGTCCCACTATGTCCAAGCCCTACTAAGCAAACGGCCAAGGGCTGGAAAGTGGGTTTAGAACCCCCCCCCCCCCCAAGTTGGTGAATATTCAGGGCATACCTCTGACACTGATCACACTTCCTTACATAATCCTGATAAGCTTTTTGCATGCTCGGCCACCAATATCCTTCAATAAGAGCTTTATGGGCCAAAGACCCCCCTCCTGAATGACTCCCACATATTCCTTCATGTAACTTTTCTAACAAAGGTTCCACTGCCTTGAGATGTACACACAGTAGATATGGCCCTAAATGAGAGTGCGTGTACAACTTCTACTCCTCGGATAACCAATAACAGGGAACCTTTCTACGTATCTTCTCTACCTTACCCCCATCCTCGAGTAGTAGTCCTTGTTTTAAGAAAGTAACCAAGGGATCCATCCAACTTGGCCCAACCTAAATACTGTGCACACCCACCAAGGGCTTCTTCACAAGACTGGAATTAACCATGTCTTCAACAATAACGACTAGAGGCGAATTTGAACCCAAAGACGTTGCCAGCATAGCCAAAGAATCTGCATGTGAATTATGTACTCTCGAGATTTACTTTAGAGTAAAGCTCTTGAAGTGGACCCAAGCTTGTCTAACTCTAGCAAGATACCCCTGCATGCGTTCATCCCAAGCCTCAAACTCGCCATTAACTTGTCCCACCACTAGCCGTGAATCTGAATATACGTCTACAACTTCTCCTTTCAACTGATTAATCATTGTCATTCCAGGCAATAGGGCCACATACTCAACTTCGTTGTTCGTAGCTAGAAAACCTAATCAAAATGATTTTTCCATCACCAGCTTCTCATGGGTTATCACCACAATTCCTACCCCTGCCCCTTTTCAGTTAGCCGCTCCATCAGTATATAACTCCCATATGGGAACAACAGAGGTCGAGACTGTCATAGTGTCAACTATTCCTTTTCCCTCACCTGTTACGCTCTTAGTAAACTCCACTACAAAATCTACTAAGACCTGTCCTTTTATGGTAGTACAAGGCATATACCTAACATCATAAGTACCCAGCATGGTTCCCCATTTAGCAATCCAGCCCATGTAACCTAATTTTCGTAAGACTGCTTGCATGGGGAGCTGGGTGAGCACCACCACGGTATGTGCTTGAAAATAATGTGGAAGCTTTCTCGTGGCATGTACAACGGCCAACACCGCCTTCTTTAGGGGTAAATAGCGTGTCTCAGCTTCATGCTAGGACTTGCTAACATAGTAGACAAGTCATTGTACCACACTCTCATTTCTGACTAGAACTAGACTAACTGCATAATTCATAACTGCCAAGTACGTATACATAACTTCCTCTTTCTCAGGTCTAGAAAGGACTGAGGGGGTGACAAATATTGCTTGGGCTCCTCAAAGGCCAACACACACTCCTCGGTTTATTGAAAGTCCTTTCACTTGTGGAGGAGCTGGAAAAATGGACAACACCTATCTGTTGATTGAGAGATAAACTTATTTAGAGCTGCTACCATCCCTGTTAATATCTGTACCTCCTTAGGATTCCAAGGAGGATGCAGGCTATTAATGGCCTTAATCTGGTCAGGATTGACCTCAATTCCTTGGTGTGTTATCATATAGCCTAGAAACTTTCCTGAGCTGACTTTAAAAGAACACTTAGATGCATTTAAGCACATTCTATGTTCCTTCTACACCGAGAACACTTCCCCCAAATCTGATAAGTGCTCTACAATCTACTTGCTCTTTACCACCATATCATTAATATATGCCTCCACATTCCTCCCAATCTGTGACTCAAACATCCATGTCACCATTCTTTGATATGTGGATCTTGCATTCTTAAGGCCAAAGGGCATCACCCGATAATGGTAATTTCTAGTGGGAGCATGGAAAGCAGTTTTTTCCTGATCAGATAATGCTAAAGGTATCTAGTGATACTCTTGGAAGGCATCCAAGAAACTCATCCGAGGATGTCAAACTGTTGCATCCATTAGTTGATCAATCCGAGGCATGGGGAAAGGATCCTTCAGGCAAACTTTATTCAAATTCAAGAAGTCCATGCACACAAGCCACTTCCCATTTTTCTTCTTTACTACCATGGTATTAGCCAACCACTCGGGGTAAAAGATCTCTTTGATTGCTCATGCTTACTTAAGTCTGTTCACTTCTACCCTTACTACCTCAGCATGCTCTTTTGATGAATGCTGAGGAGGTTGCTTTCGTGGGAACGCCTCTGGATTCACATTCAACCGGTGAAATATAAACTTAGGATCAATCCCAAGTACGTCATAAGTAATCCAGGCAAACACATCAATATTATCTTCCAAAAATTTCACTAATGCTGCCTTTTCCAAGGATGGCAATTAAGACCCAACCTGAAAGTATTTTTCTTCATCCTGTCCAATCACAACCCTTTCCAATTCCTCAGACAACACTCCCTGTGACTCGGCCCCAAGTCCCACTTTGGGACCCTTTAGTTGCTATGGGATTTGCTCATCTTCGATCACAACAGGATCTATAAGATGCTGTGTGATAACTGTCACCAGACATTGCCTAGCTATTGCTTAGCTACCAACTAGTTCCCCTACTCTTCCTTGTGTGGGATACTTGACTTTCAGATGCAGAGTTGAGGACACCGCACTTATAGCATGAAGCCATGGCCTGGCTAAGATAGTTGTGTAAGGGGAATAGGCCTCAACTACAATGAAACTGACCTGCACCTCTTCGTCCCCAGCCTACACAAGCAACCTTATCATCCCACGGGGAATTACTAACCTCTCATCAAAGCCCACCAACGGTGAATCATACTTTTCGCAGTCCTCAAGCTTTAGAATTAACCCTTTATATAGATCAGGGTATATGATCTCCACTCTACTTCCTTGGTCTACTAGTACCCTTTTTACATCATACCCACTGATCCTTATGGTCACTACCAAGGCGTCATTGTGTGGCAAGAATGGTCCCTCCTTATCCTCCTCTGAAAAACCCAAAGTGGGGGTGGCACCTTTGCCTTTTTGAGAGACCGACTCCTATCTCCTGAATCGGAGCCCGCAACCATAGACATGACCCCTAAACAAGTCTCAGCATCACCCCTAGGCTTAGGGAAGATCATATTAATTGTGCCCAATGCTAGCTGAGGAGCTCCATCCTTCTGATACCTAACTCCAAAATGCTCGAACTGACCTGTAAGCTAAGGCAAAAATTGACTCATTTTCCCTACCTTCACCAATTGACACAGGTGATCTCGCAAAGTCCTTAAATCCTCTGTTGTGTGCTCTTTTTCCTAATGATAATGGCAGTATAGGCTTTGGTTTCTCCTGGACGAATCCCCACCCATCTTATTGGGCCATTTGAAGTATGGTTCGTTTTTTATCTTCTCTAATATCTAATAGACTGGCTCTTTGAACAATGAATTAACTACTTGAGCCCCCACAGATGATGTCTAATTGGGGAACTCTCTTCTAGAACGTTTATTATGATTTCCTCCTCCCCAAGAATCTTTTTTCTTTGGGAAAACCTTAGCTTTGCCCTTCCCCTAGGTCTAATCTTCCTCTACTTGCTCATACTTATCAATGCGATCCATGAGCTGGCTCATACTAAGGGCAAGCTTCATTATTAGTGACTTCCTCAATTCATCCTCCATCAGAAGCCCTAGCTTAAATGTTCTCATTGCCACGTCCTCGAAATCTCCATCTATTTCAGTGTACGTTTCCCAATATTTGTCCGAATAGGTCTTGAGAGTTTCACTTTCCCTTATGGCCATGGACAAAAGAGAGTTTAAGAGCTTGGGGACTCTACTACATATTACAAATCTTGCACCAAATGCCCTAGTCAGCTCCTCAAAGGATCTTATTGACCCCTCTTCCAAAGCATCAAACCAACGCTTAGCCACAGGCCCAAGTGTAAGGGATTCATTGCTAGAATGAACTGCCATCTTCTGATTGTAATGACTTACATGCTCCACAGGGTCAGACTTTCCATTGTAGATGGTGAAAGTTGGCTGTGAGAACCAGTGGGGAAGCTTGGCCTTGTTGATTCTCCTAACAAAGAGTGACTTCGAGATTTGCGGAAGTGCTTTACTCATCGCGTCGTTCCCCATGCTATGATGAGATGATCCTTGCTCACGCTTGTACTTGCCCTTTTCCAGTTTATCCTAGCCTGAAGATGCTGAGAATGACTCACTGGGTAGGGTTCTTGACCTACAACGATACGTGCGATCCCTACTCTCCCTTGATCCATCACTTAATGGAGGTGAAGGATTCCTTCTGTCATACTCCCTTTGCTGCAGCTTCCTATGCAAGTGATCTAGCTCAAGCTGCAATTTCCACGTCTCCTGATCGTGTAAAGCATGGCTCCTAGTCCTTGAGTGACTCATTTCTATACGTTCAGTATGGTATGACTCTACCATAACACTTGGTGTATGGTGCCTGTCCCTCCTTTACTCCAAATTAACAAACTGGTTTTCCCTTTATGAACCAACAGACTCCTCCTTATTCTGCTCCAAGTAGGCCATGTCTACTCAAGATAAACCAACAATAACACATTGTTTCCCACAAATGGCACCAATTGTAAAGACCCAAAAACTAAACGGCCTAAACCCAATTAGAATGGTGGAATCTGTGCAACCCAACAAGGCCTCAAACCAATAGATATTTGTAAAGAGAGTGAGATAAAATAAAAAGAGGGGGCTTAGCTTGAGGATCTAATCAAAAAGGAAATGACCAAAAGTTAAAGTTTAGATATATAAGAGTGTAGAGTCAATTGGCCAAAAATTCTTGATCCCTGTATATGTTGGGCCATCTTAGTCCAGTGGACCGAGAATTCTTTATCCTTGTACACGTTGTATCCAAAGCCCAAGCCGAGGACTAAGGCTAGTCCGAGGATGGTTCAACTTAGCCTAGAAAATATGCATTGAAGGTGAAGGGGTTAAGTGAGAACTTAACGACCCTGGAAGTTGTGCCGAAGATAAACGTCACCTCAGATTACTGAAGCCAGGGTGACTCTTAGAGTTTGCCGTTCAGGAAAACACCTCAGAGGATTCTGTCGGACTGGGCGAGAATTGTAGAAGAATGTGCCAAAAAGAGATCCCAAAAATATCAAAGAAGAAGGCTGCCACTCCTGTATTGAATGCGCTGCAACTAATCCTCTGGCCGCATTTATGTGGAAAAGACCTCTGAACAGTGATTTCCAGCCTTCCAGCTATTACCGAAGGACTTCTGAAAAAGTTGGGATGGGACAAGTATCAACAAGAGTTATACAATGTGCACGTGGAGGGCTCAGAGAAGGAGAAAAAGGAGTATAAAAGGAAGAAAAATCTAACGAAGAAGAGGGATCGGAGGGGAGAAAGAAACACTGTAGACATAAAGAACTAATCTTGTATCTAAATTTAGAACAAATATATTTTAAACTAATCTCCTCGGACATATGCCGAGGACCATTTCTTAAAGTTAAATTTTCTATTTCATTCTCACGGCGATCCAAACCCACCTTATTGTTTGTTTGATCTAAGCTAGCCCAGCTTTCTTTACCTACTCTCTACAAATTCATTGTTGTTGGGCCTTTTGGGCTGGTCCATCCACTTTTGGCCTATTGCACCAAAACCGAGTCCTTACAAAGAGGTTCTTTACAAGTTCGTCCAAGGACAAAGCTCTTTCACTAGATAATACATTATTCACTTTCTTTCTCTTACTGTTCTTGCTCTAATTTTCTGTCCTTAGACTTTTTTTTTTTTTTTCTCTTTTTTTCTTTTTCTTCACCGGGAAGTTCCATTTCCTTATATACTCCTCATCCCATCGCATCCTAGCCCTTCATCCCCACTTACCCAAACTCTTCCCTATGAAACTTGTCCCCTTAAACTTCTGTTAAAGGTGGTAGAAGGAGCAGCTTAGCTGTAAATTCTACTGTTCAGGTCACTTCCTTATCAATACAGCTGATAAAGCTGTTGCCAATCATTTAATGCAGAGGCAGTAGGTGAACTTTCACCAAAAACTTCCTTCACTTCCATGATTCTCTCTCTAAACCACATCCTCCTCATTCGGACTACCCAGAAGTCTTTTGTCTCTTCTCCTCCTATCCTCGGGTAGATTTCCTCTTTGGGCTCACAATGCCTTTATAGTGACAACCACAGCTCGTTGTACCCTTCCTCGGTCCTCAAACCTCCACACATTCCTCAAAATAAATAATTATAAATTAAAAAAAAAAAACATAAATAAGAAATTCAACAAAGACACTTGCTGCTTTTGAGGAGGGCATACCAACGAAAGTAGTGAGGTATGAGACATAACAAAGGCAAGAAATACGACAGCACTTTAGGCACCAACCATCAAATCTGAGCAGAGGAACATGGTGTGTGTGTGTGTGTGTGTATCATTTAAGCAGAGGCAAAGCCTCTCTTTCTATTATTCTCTCTCTTTAATTAAGACTATCTTTAACATTCCGTTTTTTTTTTTTTTTTTAAGTGAAATATTTTCTCGCCTTATGTGTTTGGACCCATAGACTAGGTCTCTTTTTATTTTTTTATTTAAATAGATGACGCAATTAAGTAATCACCTATGTGACCATGTACTAGGTGAATACGAGTAATGAGTAGGTTTTTTTTTTTTTTTTTTTTTGGGTAATATATGTATATATGAATTCTATAAAAGTGAATGTTTTTTATATTTCTCTTTGAAATATTTTCTTTAAAAAAAAAAAAAAAACTCTTTTATTTGCTAGGTGATGAGGCTATACTATCTTTTCTGTTACTATGTTTTCAGACCCATTTGCTAGGTGTCTTCTTCATTTTTTATTTTCATGTTTATAAAATGGTTTTTAGTGACAAATGATACAAAATAGACAAATAATTAGTAGTTATGCACTTTTGCTCATCTATTAATACTTGTTTGTTAGTATCTTTTTCTTTAAATAAAGTTGAGATAGTTTGAAACTTTGAATGGTTAATTGTTTAAATTTAATAACAAACGTTTATATGGTATTTAGCAAGCTTAGGGAATTAATAAATTTGTCTCTTTTAAGAGAGCGGTACGACAATTTTAGTTCAGAGGAAGGTCAAAGAGAGAATTGATTTCCGGGCTAGTCAGGTAGGCAAGTGCAAGTGTGGCTTTACCTTTTCCGAAAATCGTAGGCAATAATTCAACGGGGATAAAATTTTAGCGTTAGGGATGACCAATTACTTAATAGAAATAAGGTCATTTTTTTTCCTTGGGGGCCAAGTCTTCCCCCCCCACCCAAAAAAAAAAAAAAATGAAACACTAGTGTGTGTGTGTGTGTGTGCGCGCGCGCGCGCGCCCGCTCACACGCAACTAATTCTAGCAATTTTGCCCAATAAATTATACTTGACCCCCCTAAAAAAAAAAAAACCTTAAACCTTCACTTGAAAATGCAAGAAGCGTTATTTCCTTTGATGAAACCTTCATCTTAGAACACATGAAGCATTATTTCCCATTTTGCTGAGCTATTAAAACTTAAAATAGACAGATGTCAAAAATTTTAAAAAGAAATTTAAGAAACAATACCTACCTACCGTTTCTGAGTTTTGCCTTTATTTTAACAATTGGACTTAATTGTATAATAAAGTAAAATTGGTCATAACTGCATTTGCTAAACTGTGTTTTACACGTTTTGCAAAGCTTGTGATTCAAATTTCAAAATCTCACCTTCCATCCACTCTATGGAGAACAAAATTTTTGTTTGAAAAATACCATCTAACTTTGACTGATTTTATCAATTTTCTATAATAATACCATCTAAGTTCAGTGTACCAGTACCCTTCAGCTATTGGCAACAAGTGTTCATGGGATCCAATGAATGATGACTTTGTCTGATTTCGCAAATCTTTCTAAGAAAGCAAAATCGAATGCTGCTCATTGCTAATAGTAATAGGAATCACCGTGTAACTAAGGACAACTCAAAGGACTTCTATATATGAAGAAAGACTATACCTTAACTGTTAGGTTCTAAAAGTTTAGAACAATTGGCAAATCGTGAGCACACAAGAACATGTAAGTTGCAGAAAGAAGAATTCAGAATCTGTCTCGTTCGATCGATCGAAAAACAGGCTCGATCGATCGAGAATCATATCTGCAGAATTTTAAGTTGGCCCAAACAGCAGTTCTAGCCCATTAAGGATTAGAGTTTCAAATCTACTTCTCCCACTATATAAAGGAAACCCTAAGCACATTTTTTATAAGGCTTTTTAGAGAGAGAAGAGTGTGTCTCTTTTGTATTTAGGGTTTTGTTCCTAAAACCTCTCTTATTACTTCTGCTGGTGTTATTCCTTGAAGAATCTCAAGATCCGGTATTGCTGAAGTTGCTGCCTTCTCTAGTCATCAAAGGTGCTGATGATCTAAACCTTCAAGGGTGGTCTTGGAGTCACAAACAGGAGAGTTTGTGTTACTAAACCTTTGAGTGGAGTCTCAAAGTCACAAGCGTGGGTGTTTGTGTTTTGCAAAGATTAAAGAAAGTAGGAGTCCGTGGATCTCGGAGCTATCATGGGGTCATGGTAGTAAGTTTCCTACACTTGGGTAGCAACAAGATGTTAGTGGTCTAAGTCTTGTCGTGTAAACTTCAATTCTTTCATAGTGGATTCAGTTTACCTTGAGGATAGCTAGGTCAAATCCTCCCCAGGTTTTTGCCGGTGTGGTTTCCTGGGTCATCAGATCTTTGTGTTATTTATTTTCCGCTGCTTTGTTATTTTTGTTTATCTGTGTTAACCTAGTTTTAATTAAATTACCTAAGTTAATCACTTGGCTAATTCTCTAGGTTAATCTGTTGGGTTTAAGGGGTCTAAACGAACTGTTGGCTAATTCTTTATATTGCTATGGGATTATACACCATTTTCAGAAGAACTCCACAAACCTCAAACTAATTTGCATTAGTGAACAGATTGGCCAACTTAGATATTCAAACGTGTAGTCCTAGCATGACAATGACAGGGAAACCAAAATTCAAAAAGTGTTGAAATGAAGCAAATGCACGCAAGGAAAAAGATAAATTGTGATAGTAAAGACTAATTCATCTATTGAACGAGCAATATCTTTCTCACTGATAATTTTCGTTGTTACACTAGTGTTAAAGCGATTTGAGACAAATCAAAGAACGTTAAACATGCTAGGTAGGTTGGTCTCCTCTCCTCTTCTAAATCATCCAAATCTAAACTATATATAGATTTAATCAAGCAAAGTTATCTTTCTATGCATTCATATAGAAGCTTAGTGCCGTGGTCGTTCGAATGGGATATGATACGTTATCTTAGTTTATCTTAAATCCTTGTTATTTGTAGATTCTAGTTAATTCAATCAATGAGGACAATAATTGAGGATTTAATTTTGCATACACACACCCAAAAAAGAATATTTGGAGTTTTGTATATAGATTTAATCAAGCAAAGTTATCTTTCTATACATTCATATAGGAACATAATGTCATGGTCATTCGAATGGGATATGATATGTTATCTCAGTTTATCTTAAATCCTTGTTATTTGTAGGTTCAAGTTAATTCAATCAATGAAGACAACTTCAAATGTTAGGCCCTTTTATAATTGTACTTTGATTATATAATGGGACAAAATTGGCCTATACCCTTTTCACACAAACTAAGCAGCATCTTACCCCCTTTTCCAAACTAATCAGGGAAATGCCCCTCTTTTGAAAATCGATTTTCTAAAAATCGAGTTAGGCCCTATAGCGGCGTTTTTAAGAAGCCTATAGTGACGTTTTCAGGACCTATAGCGGCGTTTTATAACTCGATCTTTACAAAGTCGAGTTATAGGCAAAAAAAATGAAAAAAATTGCATATAACTCAATTTCATGGAGATCAAGTTATAAAAGGCCGCTATAGGTCCTGAAAACGTCACTATAGACTCCTTAAAACACCACTATATATAGGGCTCCAAAAAAATTTTTTTAAACTCGATTTTGTGAAAATCGAGTTTCAAAAGATGGGCATTTTCCTACTTAGTTTGAAAAAGAGGGCAAAATACTGCTTAGTTTATGTGAAAAGGCCATTTGCCCATTTTGTCCTTATATAATGTATTATAAACCTAGTTTAAAATACTAATATTACTATTTTTGTGTGTATTCTAATTAGTATTACTATTTACTCAAAAAAAAATGAAGACAACAATAATTGAGGATTTAATTTTGCATACACACCCAAAAAAATATATATATGAAGTTTTGTTATGATAATATAGATAAATTATCAAAGTAAATTCAATAGATTCAAATCATATCGTATCCATAAAAAAAAATCCACGTTATTTTCATGTAACGAGAACACAATTCCAATACCCAACTCAAAGATTAAAAAAGAGAAAAGGAAATTAAAAAATAACAAAGCAAGTTCAATAATGAAAAGCACATTTACACATAGCATGACCTACCTGTACCTAAATAAGCATTATAATATTTTGCTATATAGTTCTAAACCAATCTATGTATTGATTTATAATTACTTTCTAAAAAATTTAGATTTAATTAAATAAATCCCGACCATTATCTTAAAAAGGGTAGTCGTCAAGCTATTCAATGTATATCATTTTCATTGGTAAAAAGAGAAATTAGACAAGAATGGAGAACCACCAAATATGACACCCTATTCAACGAAGCTGATACAAAATGAGAAAAGAAGATAGTTAGGTTCGCATGATTAGATCTTGTAAATTTGGACCTAAACTTGTTAAACCATTCGAATTTAAACCAAAAATTAGGGTACGAGTAATAAAAATAGCAACCCACTTTAATCTAAGTAATTATTTTTTTTCCCATATATACCCACTTTCACCAGACCCAACCCAACCCATGAGCCTGTTAGCTTTCCAGGCTTCTTTGATCACTTCTTTATATTCTGGGTGGGTGGGCCATATAATTTTTTTTTTTTTTTTTTTTTTTGATAAGAAAGGCCTTCTATATTCTAAAGTACACAATGTGGGAGAGAATGGACCCATTGTATGTTGCCTAATGCTCTAAATTCTAACATATATATACAAATTTAAGTTAAGGAAAAATCAAAGTGTCCATACAATAAATATAAATTATCATTCTCATGAATCATGATTATCCAAAAAAAAAAAAATTATCATTCTCATAGTTTATACTAATCAAAATAATATTATCTTATCAATCACATATATGTATCACATTTTCACAATATATAAACCGTATAATTAAAGAAACAAACATGCTATGAGTATGAGAGAGAGAAAATATACATAATATCTAATTAAGGGGCTGAAATTAGGTACATTTTAGGAAGTAAGAAAGTGAAATATCTTATTGAATATTGGGGACAAACCATAGCGATCCAAAACTCCCTAGTCCGAGGTCAATGGTGTATTGTGCAAAATTAAAGAATTCAAGATATACAAATCACGTAAGAAATCAAACTAGCCTCGCCTTCTTTGATAACTAAACATGAATTTCTCTCTCTCTCTCTCTCTCTCTCTCTCTCTCTCTCTCTCTCTCTAATTAAAATAAATAAATAAATGAATTTCTTTTTTTAGGCGAAGACAAATGTACCTAAACCACCATAAAGACCACAATTGCCACGTAACCTAGAGTCATTCAAAAAACATGATTTTTTTTTTTTTTTTTTTTTTTGAGAAGAGACAAAACATGATTTGAATTAAACTTTTTCTAAAACTTCAGTGACGGCTTTCTTTGATGATCATGCAATAAGTCTTCCATAGGGAGAGGGAAAGAAAAATAAATCAATAAACAAGAGTTCCCTAGGTCCAATCCAAAACAAATGAATAAGAAAAGAACATGTAAAGCTTACTTTATATTTTTTGAACAACAAAAGAGGAGCGGTCAGTTCAAAATATTTCTTTTTGCAGGATCAATAAAAGTCTCCAGAAAGACTAATCCTAGATCTTGTTTAAAAAAACAAATTCAACTATCTTAAAGTAAATTGTGATTTTGATACGGTGATAACGATTAATTATTATAAAGTGATAGGACAAATCATTAAGAAACCTCCAAAAAACAATTTATATCTTAGTTTAATGATAAAAATAATAATTATAAAGTGTACGTCATGAGTTAAAATTCTATTATATCTATCGTATATTTACCCCCACAGACACAAATACACACACACACACACACACACACACACACACACACACACACACATATATATATATATATATACACACACATATATATAATAGAATAATGAAGTGTAAAATTTTAAGGCCTCAAAAACTAATGTGACAAAATATTATAAAATTAATCAAAATTGAATGTCTTCCATTTTATATACATTATACTTTATTAAATTTGAAACCATTGCAAATAATAAGAAAATTATGCAAGTTATCAACGTTGTTTCAATGAATTTTAGCCATTCTGCACAAAGACGGTGCAACTACATGGTGTAACTACAATTTCTAAGACTCCATTTTTATTATACTATTAGTCATAAAAATATAAATCCTCACATGTATCAAGTTAATTATTTAAATTGTTTAAAAAAAGTTGATTTTTAAATTAAAAATAGTAGAAAATTTAGCTACAAAATTGGTTGTACCTTAACACTTCTTTACGTTTTATCCTCCATCTAAACCATTTAAAATAATTTGTTTAAAAGAACAAATAGAGTTATAAGCATATCTTTCTTTTAGTGAAAAACAGTAAGAGCATACAATTCTAGACTTTATCATTATTTCATTATAAATACCAATAATAACATATATAAATATATAAAATGAAAGATTTTGTTTTTTTTTTTTTTTGATTTTTTGTAATGTTTCCACATAAGTTTTTGAAAGCTCATATATTCCTAGATCATATATATATTTTTAATTTGATTTTAAAAAATTTTAAATTATGTTAAACTATGTTTGCTTAAATTAATTAGAACTTACTAAATCATATTTTCTTTAAAATAGTAAAATATATAGTTTTATAAAAAAAATAGAATCATAATAATTATTATCATAATTATTAATTTTTATATTAGACAAAAAAATAAAATAAAAAATATATTAAACTTTCACGTGCAGGATTATTGACTAGTAGTATCAATAATATAATTAAGGAAAAGATAACAAAAAAAAATGTAAAAGCTATTAAGGTATATGCCTTGAGTAATAGATCAAAATCAAGACAACAATTTATTCTTTTTTATATTATGATAGGTTTCTTCCCGTTCATTCTTTTTTAAATAGTGGAATTTATAGTAAGATTCACCTTCTAAAGAAGGTGTACATGTGCTTTAATAACTACCACTCCTAGCATAAAGTAATAATATTATACCAGCTTATTAAAACAAATTCAAATGGTATGTTTCTTGCCAATCTATAATAATATTATGTGTTTTTTTTTTTTTTTTTCTTTCTTTCTTTCTTTTGCCTGGCGGCATGTTTTTTATTTTTATGACACGCCCATTTTGTTGGCATGTTTATATATATATGGATTTCGTTATCAAATGCTCTAATATTGTGTTTAGATGACATGATTTAGATATTTGGATTTGGGTGATTAAAATTCAAATATCTTGTTTGGATAGTTTAAAAAAAATTAAGGATTTGGATTTAACAAATCCATAAAGAATTTAAAACCTTTAAAATGCTCGGATAATTTAAAATCCAAATCTAATTCCAAATCCAAGTTTCCAGACGCAAAACTTGGATTTAGAAGGATTTGAATTTTAAATTAATATATTTGAAATATCTTGATTTTAAATCTATTGATCTTAAGAATTATTTCAAATTCAACCATTTTAAAGGTTTAAAATTCTTGGTAGATTTTTCAAATCCAAATTCTTGACTTTTTTTAAACTATATAAAATTTGAAACAAGATATTTGAATTTTAATGGTTATTTCACAAGTATAAGTGCTTGTGGAGTGTGGCGGGTAAGGGCTGGGATTCAAGTCTTCAAGAAGGAGCTTCACGCACATATACACTTAGATTTGGTTAGAATAGAATTTCTATCTTGTATCAAAAATTTTAATCACCTAAATTCAAATTCAAATACCCAAATCATGTCATCCATCCAAATGCACCAAAATGGTATTCATTTAGAAAATACTTTTACAAAAATTTGGTGGAAATTTAAAAAAAAAAAAAAAAAAAACTGATTTTTATTTTTCTATTTTCTTATATTTTTCATAAAAATAGTATTAAAATTTTTCTAAAATGGTTCATTAAAGACACTATAAACAAAAGAACATTTAACTTTTATTATTTGTCAATTATTAGAACCAAAAGGCATTCAACTCCAACATCAGATTCTCCACCTACGTAATGTTCTATAAGCAGCTGAATATATAATGTGCTTCCTAATCAAATGAGCATCGCAAATCTCAGTTAGCTAATACTTACAAAGTTGTACCATATTCAAGGTTTCGCAAAGGTCTAATATATTCTCCTATCAACGCCGTCTATTCATCATCAATGTTCTTCAAAGTAACTTTGGAGTTTTCAATAAAATTGATACCAAATAATTGATGAACTTTGAATGAGAATCGTTATTTTTGCACCAATGTTTGTTGATTCCACGCTTATTTATTTAGCATGTATAGATTCTTCCAAGTAATTTTGGAGTTTTCAAATAATTTTTCTGAGTTTCAAAAACTTGGACGCTTCACGTGTAAAGGAGGATAAAAAAAAAAAATTTTTAAGTAGGAAAATAGAAAAGTGAAGAAAGGAGAAAATATTAGTTCGTGTTTAATAGAATTGATGACAATATTGGATCATGAAAAATAAGTATAAATTTTTTTATTTTATTAAAATAAAGATTAAGAAGAAAGTAATTGCAATTGAGTAAATTTACTATCATAACCTTACCGTATAAGAGATTCAACAGGGCTGGATTCGCCTATGAAGCAAGAAATAGACTTGGAGATATCGTGATGCAGCGAATAGCTAGTTGCACTGCCAAAGCCAAACCATTTCCTATTACCATTCAGGAAGCAATGATCGAGGCAGCTATATATCAAAGGCTAGGAATTTGGGTTTCAAGCAAATTTTGTTCCTTTGTGATAGACAAAGACCTGTCCAGGTTCCCAACTGGCAGGAAAGAATTTTGATGGCTGATTGGGCTTGTCTGGCCCAAAATGACACCTGCTATCGATCACGCACTGTTTGTTCCCAAGCTTGTTAATAGTTCTGTAAATAACCTACCAAAATTGGCTTATATAATGCCAATCGCAAAGCTGCATGGTCAATCAGACTGCTTTTGTAACCTGACTGTTTTCTTTCTTGAATGGTATCAAAATAAGTAAATAAATAAATAACCTTACCGTATAAGAAATGGTTTCATGTTTGCATTATCATTTTATAGTGCATGAAAGTTTATTACACTAACATAACCATAAGATAGAATATTTTATCAATAAATAGGTCTTAAGCATCATGTTTCAAATTTATTAATTATGCACTTGGTATAATACAAGTGCAATGAAATATATATATATATATATATATATAATCTCACCTACAGTAGTGCCAACGGGATTTATTTGCATTCATAAATAATAATAGTAAGGTGAAAATAATATAGTAAGATGAAGATTTTTTTTTTCAATTAATATTAATCACCCATTTTTCTAGAATTTAAAATTTCTCAATTTATTTGCGTCTACGCCAGCCAACCCAATCAAGTAATTTTTTTTTTTTAAATACTTTTATGGATTTATGTTTTATAACTCTTTGTCAGCATTTATTTACTCTATTATTTTTGCATTTTTATAACTGCTTGTTCCAACTTTTTGCTTGCCTTGTAAATAAAGAGTCAGGTTGGAAATTTGTGTAGTACTGTAGTGGGAAAAGCCTTGAATGGCATGTAAAGGCATGCCCCACGAAGTTGAGTCCTTACATTAGGCAGATCTATAGCTTTGCTCATTCTCTAGAAATGGAATCTATATCTTATGTCTTGAATGCATAGATAATATTTCATTCTCGGTATTTAGGACTTTGGGTAGGAATTGGAGCAACAATTAGCAAGCTAGGTTGCAAGCTTTTATGGTAAACATGAGTTTTCATATGATGGTTTTGCTTCCTTATTGATGGAGAGCATATCTACCGCGAGCCTCATTTTCATATTTTGCTTATATGTTTGTAAACATGAGTTTTTTTTTTTTTTTATTCGTATATGTTTGTTCTTTGTAGCAGTGGTCAATGACGTGACATATCAATTAAACCATTTTCGGTAGCTATTAAAACAAAAGAATTTATCAGACTTCTATATGCAAAGATTCATTTTAACCACAAAAAATTAATCATCATTCTAAAAATCTTTCTATGTCAAATTTTCTTACTTTAAATATAGATTTGCAACACATGCAATGTATATACTTGTATTTAACCATCAACATATATATAAAGAATCCCATATTAATTTTAATAACAAAATAATTTAGGTAAATAAGAACCTATGGCTATAAGTCTATAACATTGCTGGTTAACAAAGCCTTTGTTAATGTAGTCTGTAAGAGTTTGTAGCCTTTAATAGAACAATTTTCCTCCACTAACTGCAAACATGATATTGAAAATTCCATCGAAAGCAAATTCATCCACGCTCATCAATTTAGTTTCGATAAAAATAAATAAAAAAATAAATCTTTCTATGTCAAATTTTTTCACTTTAAATATAGATTTGCAACACATGCAATAACTCTAAAATTGAAACCTAATTATTCAATTTGAAATCCAAATTGATCATGAACTATAAAATTCGTATCTGGAATTAATATTCAAAAAAAAAATTTATAATCTTGATCTTATCTATTTTTTGTTCCCACCCATCCACAGGCTTGTTCGTTATAAAGAGATATACACTATCTCTCCCGCTTATCCAAACCAAAAAACGAAACTGACAAGGATTAAAATTACAACCTCAAAAGAAAATAAGAACTCTGTTACGTTGCATGGACGGTTTGGTTTAGTTTGTTTGGTATGCATTTGTGAGTTTACACTGGTGTGTAAAAAGCAAAATACGGTGATTTTTAAATTTCATAAAGTTTTCTGCCATGCCTATTTTAACTCCAATAAATATATATATATATATATATATATATATATAATTTGATAGTTGGGGGAGAAAAATTTAAACTTTAAACGTCTCTAACATAAACAACAAGTGCCAATTGAATTATAAGTTCATGGCATAGAGTACGTAAATTTAATCACCATGTTGTGCTCTACCTTAATAAAAAATAACAATAAATAATTTATTGGCATACTTATATGCACATGGTTTTATTTTTCAAAAGTAATTTATGTTTGTTGTAATTTATTAAAATTTAGTTGGTAACGAAAATGGACAACTAGTTCTAAGTAACATGCTATTATCAATAAATTTTCATTGGCGTAAGCTTTATAATTTTAGGAGAATTTGGATTTTTTTTTTAAAAAAATAGGTAGATAGTGGGGTAGAACTTAGAAAGAGGTGAGATTTTTTTTTTTTTTTAGTAGACAGTAATACTTATTAGAATACACACGAAAATAGTAATGTTAGGTTCTAAAGATTAAGAACTAATGTATTTAGAACTTCAATTTGTATGTTGGCAAACCATGATCAAAACAATGTTTAGTCGTGTGTTAGACTTGCTCAAAGTATGGGTCTTATTGTAAAGTTGGAATCGAGTTTTTATGCAGAAGTACTGTTCACTTTCTGTATGACTCGATCGATCGAAAATTAGACTCGATCGATCGAAAATCGTGCAGAACGTTTTTCTGCAGAAAATTCCAACTCAGCCCAAGTCCGTTTTAATGTATAGGGTTTTATGTTTTGCCCTAAGTATATAAGGGAAAACCCTAGCCACGTTTTTAGAGTTCTGTTTTGCTGTGTTTGTGAATCTTTCTGTGAGATCTAGAGGTGTTTACCTTCACATACACTTAGAGTTTACAAACTTGAGATTTATGTCAAGAGTTGTGTAGATCGTTACAGTTGCAGAATCAAGAGAACACAAAGATATACAAGCAGGTGAGCTTGTGGATTTGCTGAAGAATTCCGGAAAGAAGGAGTCCGTGGATCTCGGAGCTATCATGGGGTCATGGTAGTAAGTTTCTTACACTCGGGTAGCAATAAGATGTTAGTGGTCTAAGTCTATTGTGTAAACTTCGATTCTTTCATAGTGGATTCAGTTTACCTTGAGGATAGCTAGGTCAAATCCTCCCCAGGTTTTTACCGGTGTGGTTTCCTGGGTCATCAGATCTTTGTGTTGTTTATTTTCCGCTGCTTTGTTATTTTTGCTTATCTGTGTTAACCTAGTTTTAATTAAATTACTTAAGTTAATCACTTGGCTAATTCTCTAGGTTAATCTGTTGGGTTTAAGGGGTCTAAACGAACTGACAAGTGGTATCAGAGCGGGTAGCTTTTTTGTTTGATCCTTTGATCTTTAAGCTGATCCTTGACCCCTGTTGTCATGGAACACGAACACCCTCTTGTTGTTCCACCTCACTTTGATGGAAACAACTATGCATATTGGAAAGTAAGGATGAAAGCCTTCCTGAAATCCATAGATGAGAGAGTTTGGAATTCCATTGAATACGGATGGGAGAAGCCCACTACTCCTGTGAGTGAGTGGCAAACTTCTCAAAAGGAGGCAGCCGCTTTTAATAGCAAAGCCATGAATGCTATTTTTAATGCTGTTTCCATGGAGGAATTTAAGAGAATCTCTAATGTTGAGGTTGCTCATACTGCTTGGAAAATCCTCCAGACTGTGCATGAAGGCACGAAGGCAGTTAAAATTAATAAGTTGCAGCAATTAACTTCTAGATTTGAAAGCATAAGAATGAATGATGATGAATCTTTTGATGAATTCTATGCTAAATTGAATGATATTGTTAATTCTGCTTATAATTTGGGTGAAATCTATGATCAACCTAAAATTGTTAGGAAGATACTTAGATCTTTGACTGAAGACTTTAGACCCAAAGTGACTGCCATCACTGAGAGTAAGGATGTGGACTCCATCCCTGTGGATGAGCTTGTAGGATCTCTTCAGTCCTATGAGTTAGACCTCTCCAAGACTAACAAATCCAAATCAATGGCTCTTAAGTCTGTTGATGATGGTGGATTTGATGATGATCTCTCTGCTACAGAGATTGCCTATCTTGCCAAGAACTTTAGAAACTTTCTGAGGAATAGTAACAGAAGGGCAAGAGGCAAGAATACTGTTGAACCTAAAAATTTTAGGAAGAATGAACCCACTAAGGTTAATAACTTTGAAAAACCTAAGGAAAAAGTAGGTCAATCTTTTAATAATTCTTTGGGACAACAATGTTATGGTTGTCAAGGGTATGGTCATTTAAAGTCTGAATGTCCTACTTATTTGAGGTCTAAGGGTAAGGCTATGGCTATAACCCTTAGTGATGACGAAGTTTCCGACAATGAATCCACCAGTGATGAGGATGGAAACTTCATTGCTTTCACTGCTACCACTGTAGTCAATGAAAGCATATCTGTTGAAGAGAACCCTTCTGATGGGGAACTCTCTGAGGATGCAGATTTACAGGAAGCCTATAATAAACTTTGCAAAGTTGCTGCAAAGGATGCCATGAATGTTGAGTTAGGCTTGAAGAAAATTGCATCTCTTGAACTTGAAAAGAAAAATTTACTTGTTAAATTGTTTGATGCAAATGAGCTTTTGAATAATGTGAAAACTGAGAACATGCTCTTACTTGATAAAGTTAAATGTTTAGAACTTGATTTATCTGTTGCTAGAGAACAAACTAATAGGTCTGCAAGCTCCAAACTTGATCACATGTTGAGTATTCAAAAGTCTCCTTCTGATAAAACTGGTTTAGGTTATGAGGAAAGTATTTCTGTACTTGAACCATCTTCCACTAAATTTGTTCCTTCTTCTGAACCTCCTAAGAGTGAGATTGTCAAACCCGTGGCGAGTGAACCTGTCAAACCTGTTAATGTTCCTCCACCTAGAAAGATTAGGGTTGATCTTCATGCTTCTCATTCTAGAGCGTCTACTTCTACTAAGGGCAAATTGCATGATAAGCCTGCATGGGTTTGTCATTTTTGTGGAAAACCTGGACACATTCGTCCAAATTGTTTTAAGTTGCAAGCTGCGAAGCGAGCAAATAAAACTAAAGTACCTGTGCCTCAAGCACATGATCCTATGGTACTTATTGGTGAATTGGTAAAGGCGTTAAACCTTTATTCCAATCCTGGAGTTGCTCAGAATTCTAATGTGAATCATAACTCCAATGCAAGAGTTGCATCTAAGAAGTCTTGGATGCAAAAGGCTCAATCTAATTGAGTCTGTCTGACATGGTCCTTGTGCTTCATTGCTCAATCTTTTGTGACCTTTGTTTCTAGGATTTGCACTGCATTACATTCATGCATTTCATTCTAGGATGTTTGTTTCTTTGTTTAATAAAAAAAAAAAAAATTTGCAAATTGTGTTTTGCTATTTTTCCTTGAATTTGTAGACAAGGTTGGTCAATCAAAATTACATATCATATGTGTGTACCTTGTTTAGCTTTGATGCACTTATTTCTATTGCACTTTACTAGCTAAAGTCTTGTTGTGCATGTTGTGTGGGAAGATGCTATATTTGTTGATCACATGATCTTGATCTTGAAGTCTTATGTCTTTGATTGTTGGACTTGAACTTATTGAGAAAGGCATAAATAACCATCTCACCACTGTTTATTAGCCAATCATGAACACCTTAGTGCATATCGTAAGATTTTGTGCTCGAGAAAGTGTAGCACATGCACAAAAAGAACATAAGGTGTAGCCTCTAATTAAAATTGGTGTGTACATTATTGGACTATAATAATCTCACAAATTCTAAATAAAATTGGTGTGTATATTATCCCGGCTTTTATTAAGTTTCTAATCAATAAATTTGAATAATGAGACAAATCAAGAAACTTACATGATTGCAAGCTTTTATTCTAGGAGATGTGGGAGTTATAGGATGTAACTCTTTAAGGGATAGTCTCTTTCAAATTCATGTGATGGATTTTGTAGAAATTGTGATTGATCTCTATGTATATATCACCTCACATGTTTCTCAAACTTATGCTAGTTGCACACACTACACAAGCTATTCTTTGCTAGAATTGTGTACATGATAATGTGTGTGTTTTTGGCCTGACCAACCATGTTTGAGAATTTTGAGAATTTGATGCAAAACATGTTTGCTTGTTTGTTGTTTGTTTTTGGGTATATTGAGAGAAAATTATGCTTTGGGAAATCTGGGTTGAATTCATGTGTTTTTGAAAAACATCTCATCTCATACTCATGCATTTGATTTTTAAAATCTATTGCTTTGAGGAGTTTTTGATCTAAAATGTTTGGTTTTTCAAAAATATGATTTTTCCAGAATTTCGATCGATCGAAACTAATTTTCGACCGATCGAAAATGTTTTAAATTGCTCAGAAAACTCTCTGGTTGGTTCGATCGATCCAAGCTGTTTTTGGATCAATCGAATAAATTTTCGACCGATCGAATGTAGTATTCGATCGATCGAAAATCGGTCCGGCTGTTTTTAAAGAAGTTTTTCAAGTGTCTTTTCACTTTTTCAAAACTTTTCAAATCTTCTTTTGGTTTCCTACCAACCAGTCAACGATTTCCTTGGGATTTTTGTCGTTTTCCTCCGAATCTTTTGCAAAATCTCTCTCTCCCACAGCTAGTAAGTCCCTTATACCCTTCCTTTTGCATTTATTTTCTAAATTCATGCATTTTTCATGCATTTTTTTTTTGGGTATTTTCGGCATTTAGGAGTTTACTATTTTTGGGATTGTTTTTGAGTGGTTCTTTCTCAAATTCTTTATGGGTTTTTGCGGGGACACCTTACCTAAGCACATCATGTGGTTTAATTTGAGTATTGTGGTGTTTTGAAGGAAATTTGAAATTCTAGGGCTTGAAATTGAGCAAATTTGGGGTTTTGTTCAATTGGATTGAAATTGATGAAATTGGCTTGTTGGATTGATTAATTTGATCATTATATTGAGTTAATTGAATATTGTGCTGATCAATTTATCAATTTGTTGTGTTTTGAAAAATTAGGTTTTTCAAATTGGGTATTTTTGATAAATATTGCTTGCTCAAGCCAATTTTATTAATTTGGATCACAATTGAACATGTCACTGCTTTAGTACATGCATCATTTAATGTTTATGTTCATGCATCATATAGAATTGTTATATTCTATTTTTTTTGCTGTGCTAACTTGCAGTCTGCCCTTGGTATTGTTTTTTGCTCCTTTCTTTCTGTGTCTATCTTTTCCTTAGCACTATGCCTAGGAAAACTAGAGCCCATAGGACTTCTGATCCTTCTCCTTCTTTTGACACTGAGAGGTTCCCTAGTGAGTCAAACCAAGTCACTTATGAGACTTTGAACCTTAGGCGTCAGATTTGGGCTGAGCGTAGGGTTATCTTAGATGAGCTGGATCCTGAGGTGCGACGTAACTTTGAGCGTCGGGGTTGGTTACCTTTGCTTGAGTATGAGCATTCTCCTCCTCCTGCCACCTTGATTAGAGAATTCTATTCAAATCTCTCTATTCATGTCTATGATAACGACACCTTGGTCAAGGTGTGGTTACGTGGTGTGGAGTATCGCATTACCCCTTCGGTAGTGTCTGATGCTCTTGGGGTGCCCATTGTGGACCATCCCGTTTTTCCTTACGAGGAGTCGCCTCCCCTTGATGACGTCTTGTCATACATCACTGGGTCTTCTATCCAGTGGGGTTCTGATCCTCGGATCACTTCTGCTGAGCTGTCTGAGTTGCACTATCTTTTCTTTAGGATAGCGTGTCATTCTTTGTGGCCTATTTCGCATGTCCACACCATTCCTCTTGAGAGGTGTGTCTTTTTGTATGCTTTGGTCACTGATGCTCCTATCAGTTTTCCGCATCTGTTCCTTCGTTCTTTGAACGAGGTTCATCGATCTAGTTCTGCGGCTCATGCTTTGTTTTTTCCTGTTTTCATTCATAGGATTCTCCTTTTTCTTAGTTTTGGTGAGTATCCTGCTTCTGAGCCTGTACATGTTGTCGCTCCTATTGGTGCTACCTTTTTGAGGCAAATGGCTGCTCAACGTCGAGCTAGCTCTAAGCGTTTTAGGGTAGAGCCTTCCGATGTCACTCCACCCCCTTCTTCTTCTACAAATACTCATGCAGCTGGGACTTCTTCTGATCCTGCTGTTGCTGCTGCTGATGTTCCTCCACCGTTTGATGAGGTTTCTGACCTTCGTCGGACTCTTGATACTGTCGTGACCGTTCAAGCGGCTCATGGTCAGCTTTTGGTGGACATCCTTGATGAGCTACGTGCGTTACGAGCGGATTTGGCGAGCTCTCGTCGATCTCCTCCTCCACCTTTTGATGATGAGTGAGTGCCCTTTGGCAATTCATCACAAAAAGGGGGAGTACATAGTTCATTGTATCTAGGAGATTTTTTGTGGAGATTTACATTTTAGGGGGAGTTTTTTGTTTACTTGGTAGTGATACTGCAGAGCTTGTGGAGTTATTAGATTGTATCTAGATGCTTCACTGTGTATTCTCATTTTTAGCTCTTGTTTAGGAGATTTATTTTGATGAGATACATTTGTATGTATTTGTTTCTTATTTCACTATGCTACTACTCTGCTTATTGATTTATATTGATGATGTTATTCATGATATATGTCTTTATTTTGTGTCATGTGAAATTAAGAAATTTTTATGTATGTATTTCCTGTTTTTTTTCCACACATGCGTTTATGTGTTTGTTAAGTGTTACAGGAATATACAGGTTGCTTTCAGTCGAGCTGCTGTCTACCTTGCAACTGTTAGATAGTAGTTTAGGTTGAATTGTTAAGTGGCTATTTTTATTGTAATGGGCTATTTCAATTTGTAACTTTGAGCTTTTTGTTAAGTCTGTGTTTTGTCACGGATTGCCAAAGGGGGAGTTTGTTAGGTTCTAAAGATTAAGAACTAATGTATTTAGAACTTCAATTTGTATGTTGGCAAACCATGATCAAAACAATGTTTAGTCGTGTGTTAGACTTGCTCAAAGTATGGGTCTTATTGTAAAGTTGGAATCGAGTTTTTATGCAGAAGTACTGTTCACTTTCTGTATGACTCGATTGATCGAAAATTAGACTCGATCAATCGAAAATCGTGCAGAACGTTTTTCTGCAAAAAATTCCAACTCAGCCCAAGCCCGTTTTAATGTATAGGGTTTTATGTTTTGCCCTAAGTATATAAGAGAAAACCCTAGCCACGTTTTTAGAGTTCTGTTTTGCTGTGTTTGTGAATCTTTCTGTGAGATCTAGAGGTGTTTACCTTCACATACACTTAGGGTTTACAAACTTGAGATTTATGTCAAGAGTTGTGTAGATCGTTACAGTTGCAGAATCAAGAGAACACAAAGATATACAAGCAGGTGAGCTTGTGGATTTGCTGAAGAATTCCGGAAAGAAGGAGTCCGTGGATCTCGGAGCTATCATGGGGTCATGGTAGTAAGTTTCCTACACTCGGGTAGCAATAAGATGTTAGTGGTCTAAGTCTATTGTGTAAACTTCGATTCTTTCATAGTGGATTCAGTTTACCTTGAGGATAGCTAGGTCAAATCCTCTCCAGGTTTTTACCGGTGTGGTTTCCTGGGTCATCAGATCTTTGTGTTGTTTATTTTCCGCTGCTTTGTTATTTTTGCTTATCTGTGTTAACCTAGTTTTAATTAAATTACCTAAGTTAATCACTTGGCTAATTCTCTAGGTTAATCTGTTGGGTTTAAGGGGTCTAAACGAACTGACAAGTAATACTAGTATTTTAAACCGAATTTATAATATATTACATTACCAGAGTACAACTACAAAAGAATCTAACTTTTGTAGTTGTAAAGTTGAGTTATAAACAGTGGACACTAAACACACACAAGACACACACAACCACTCTGAGATAAACATTCTTTTTTTTTTTTTTTGAGTAAACAATAATACTTATTAGAACACATACGAAAATAGTAATATTAGAATTTTAAACCGGGCTTATAATACATAATATAAAGAGGTAGGATTCGAATCCTTGACATGAGACATCATAAAAAATACCATTTATTTTACATATGTTGAATTATGATAGCTATCATAATTCAACATATGTAAAATAAATAAATAAATTTTAAAAAGGGTTACAGCTTTGTGAAGTTATGTATTGTTTAATATGAGAAAATTACCAACAAATCTAGGTCTGATGGGCTTGGTTGCCGGTAATGGATTTGATACGTTGAATCCATTACCGGCAAAATATGTAAATTAAATAAATAAATTTTAAAAAGGGTTAGAGCTTTGTGAAGTTATGCATTGTTCAATATGAGAAAATTACCAACAAATCTAGGTTTGATGGGCTTGGTTGCCGGTAATGGATTTGTTCCAGGTTTGTGCTGTACAGGATGAAGAGAGAACTTTAAAAGCCTGTGAATGAGTTTGAGTTTTTTTTTTTTTTTTTTTAGGGAATGAATTGTTTTCTGTTTTTGTTAGTGGACTACTAAGCTGAAATAACATTAGCCATTTAATTTAAATAAAATGTGAGGCTTTAAAAAAATTATAATATACTAATATAGAGTACCTAAAGAATTTTAGAGAATCTTGATATGATTAAGATATCTTAATTTAAAAAAATCATAAAGATACTATTACTATACTAGAATGATCACACGCGCAAAGCGCGTGTGCAATAAGACTCTATTTTATTTTTTATTTTGAGTTTAGTGAAATAATATTTAAAAGTGAGATAGAGATAGTGTTCTTTTTTTTCTTTTTCTTTTTTTAGAAAAAAGATAAAGATAGTGTTCTAAGTTTTAGAACCTTGATAAAAGTTTGAAAACCTAAAACTTAAGAACTTTTTTAAAAATAGTAAATTACTCTTTTAAATAGTTTGCGTTTTTAAATTTAAAATTATTCAACTAAAAGATAGGGGTACTTTAAAGAATTAAAAATTTTGTGTTTTAATATGCAAAATGATGAAACCCAAATAGGAAATCATGTTATTAATTGTATAGATAATTTTTTTTTTTTTTTTTTTTTTTTTGAGAAAGTAGTATAGAAAAAATTAGAATTCTCCTCTTAATGCAATATATATAACTATATATATATATATATACACTTCGCTGATAAGAGCAACTTTATTACTGATTTAAATTACAAGTAAAAAAAAAATTTGAGTACGTGATCTTTTTTTTTTATTGTGTAATTGATTAGTTATTATCAGTTTTATTTATAGATGAATATTCCAAAGCACTTTTTTATTTATTAAAATGATAATGCAACTAGCACCCAGCTTGGTGACAACTTCACCATGATGTAGGGCACATCATTTAAATTATAATTTTCATAATATGTTTAGTGCGTTCATGACGGACTCTAAATCAAAACTCAAAATATTACCCATGATTTTTTTTTTTTTTTGGGTATGCATCACACTGTTAAAATAGTTTTTCATACGTCGGGTTCACTATTAACCATGATTTTTTCAGTGTGTTTCCATGTGATATTGCGGAAGCCTGAAGAAAGCACAGACAATACTCTCTTTGATAGACAGAAACCAAACTATTAGTTTCTAGATAGTAAACCTCGAATCCACAAGAAATTCCTTGAATCCACAATGAGATAAACGAGAATCCACCAGAGAAAGTATTCTACAAAAGTCTATATTTTATTAATAATAATCTATAAATTGAATTGCCTTTATAGGCTACAATGCATTTAAATAGTAAAAACAAAACCTAGGGCAGCTAGAAACCGTAATTCGACTACAAAAGCATATAAAATCCTAATTTGACTAAAAAACATTAAAAGCACCTAAAAAGAAGGAAATAAATAACTTAAACCTAAAATAACAAAAAGTACATAAAAGTACTAAAATTAAATAATTACAAATATTAAATATTAAACCGTATCATACATCAGACTTTTTCACTTAAAACAAACTCGTCCTCGAGTTGATGGTCGAAATCTAAAATCTTCCGCTCCAAATAAACAAATACTTTGAATTCTTTAATAACTTGATCCGGTTTTGAAACTTGAATTCTTCATAAAATTTAGCATAAAATTTCTTCTCATCTACCTTCGTTTTATTTGCAACATCAATCAACAAAGGGTTGATAATAAAATTCAAAATTTCTAATCAAAGAAAATCAACAAATTGTGTAGTCATTTTTAACAATTCAACCAAAACCTGGTGATTGTAGCTGTTGGACTCATCCTCATATTTAACCTCAATTGGATCTTCCACAATATTCTCAATAATTATCATCTCTTGATTTTTGTCATTATTTACAATCAAGTTAACCTTCTTCTCTTTGACATCTTCATCAAACTTCTAACAAGTCGTATGTTCAACCTTCAATTGAATAACTTGTTGCAAGTCTTGATCTTTCTTAACCACTTCAAAATTTTCTTTAGAAATTGGTTGCTTCTTCTCAACCATCAAACTCTTTCCTTTACTTGACACATGGACTTGGCTATTATAATGTTGGTTTTGAGGTTGACCTTTCATGTTTTGAACATATTACTTTTTATATGAATATACAGAATTATAATCAACACAATATGTGATCTTCAACCATTCAACCTAATTTAAATTACAATTAAAGAACAAATTTGAGTTACGTGATCTTTTATTTTATTTTATTTTTTGTTATTGATTAGTTATTATCAGTTATATTTATAGATGAATATTCCTAAGCACTTTTTTATTTTTTTAAATTATCATCTAACTAGCACCCAGCTGGTGACAACTTCACCATGATGTAGGGCACATCATTTAAATTATAATTTTCATAATATGTTTAGTGGGTTCATGATGGACTCTAAATCAAAACTCAAAATATTACCCATGATTTATTTTTGTTAGGGACATATTTGATGTAATTAGCTAATCTTTTAACAAAATGCACTTTACTTGTAATTAAAATCACATGTAATCAAAATATAACGTACAACTAAAGCAATGATATTAATCATGAAAAGGAGGATGTGAAGCAATTAATTAGAATCAGATGTTTGTTACAATTCAAATTGTTAAGGACATATTTGATGTAATTAGTTAATCTTTTGACAAAACGCACTTTACTTGTAATTGGGTAGATTTAGGATGGGTTTAGTACTTCAAGAAACAAGTGTTCAAGTTTAGTATTAAAATCATGCAAGTCTAACCAAGAAACAAGTGAAGAAGTATTGTTCATTAAAGCTGGACAAATGTCTTGACAAAATCATTTCTATTGAGGATTAATGTTAAAGCTCTATAGAAGCTTGATAGAAACTGTATCTGTTGAGAATTACGAAATTAGAATTTTCAGATCTGATTTCACACATATCCATGAGTATTTGTGTAGGGTTTCTTTTTTCACAACCCTAGACATATATAAGGATTATTTTAAGGGCCGTCACATTTGATGCAACTTGATGCAAAGTGATATACATGCATATCGTGACCAGAGACAATTTACCCTAGTTCATCATATTCTCTCTAGAAGCTACTGTGTCTTTGCGCCAAGGGTTTTATAACTAAAGAGCTTCTTGATCTTCATTATTAGATGAAGTGAAGAATTTTGCAGCCAACATCTTCCTCAAATTGGTGTGTAAGTCACGTACTAAGATCTGTACATCATTGGCTAGTCACGTACTAAGAGCCGTGCATTGAAAAGAGAGATTGTCACTACATCACAAGCCCAATTAGGTATTAGGGTGAGGGTTCAACTGTAAGTTGGTATTAGGTACTGGGATTCCTTTTACTTGTAATTACTTGTTTTGATAATAGTGGATTCTTGGGAGTAGTGACCTAAAATTCACCCAGTGAGGTTTTGCCAAAGTGATTTTCCCTATTCGTAAACAAATCACCCGTGTCAAATTTATTTTCCACTGCATTTAACTTAGTTGGTGATTTGTTTAAACTACCACACTTATTGCATGTAATTGAATCTAATTAATTCACTTGGATAATTAATAGATTAATTTACCAAAAGGGGTCAATACATTCTTGGCTTATCAAGTGATATCAGAGCGGGCACATTCTATTAGGTTTAATCTTTGTTGTGTGATCCATTGACCCCTGTTTTTCATGGATAGAGGACAATCTCTTATTACACCTCCTTTATTTGATGGCACTAACTATGTATACTAAAAAGTATGCGTAAGAGCTTTCTTGCAGTCTTTAGATAAGAAGGTGTGGCAAGCTGTAGAGATTGGCTGGACTAAGCCAAAGGAAGCGCCGGCTGATTTGGATGAGGCCAGGATCAAACAGCGAACTTCAACAGTAAAGCATTGAATACCCTACTCAGTGCGGTCACCAATGAGGATTTTAAGAAGATATTCTCAATAGAAACTATAAAGAAAGCATGGATTATCCTCCAAAAAACCTATGAAAGGACTAAGTTGTCAAGGATTCAAAACTCCAAAGGCTCACTACTAGCTTTAAGGAGATAAAAATGGAGGATGAGTCATTTGATGAGTTCTATGCCAAACTAAAGGACATAGTCAACTCAGCCTTTAATCTCGGGAAAACCATTCCCAAACCCAAGGTTGTAAGAAAGGTGCTAAGGTCACAGTCTAAGAGATTTCATGTCAAGATCACTGTCATTGAAGAATTAAAGGATATTGACTCTATTCCTTTAACGGAGTTGGTTGGCAACTTGCAAACCTATGAATTGGGTTTGACTAGAATCGGGAAAGAAAGCAAAAGCAAAAGCAAGAGCATAGCACTAAAGGCCAAAAGTAATGAGACTGATGAGTCTTCTGATGATGAAGATTTCAAGATGAAATCCTACATCACTAGGCAGTTTAAGAAGTTCATGAAGAATGCCAATGCAAAAGGATTTGATAGAACCGTAAGTAATCCAGTTCTTCTTATTTCAAGAGCCAAGACAGAGGAAAGAAGAATGCTAAGGATGGCGGTCAATTCACTATTCCCTCTGGACCAAAGTACTTAGGATGTCAAGGTTTTGAACACATGAAACAAGAATGTCAAATATATCTCAAGTCAGTTGGGAAAAGTAAGGCTCTTGTTGCTACCTTGAGTAATATCGAGCCTGAGATTGAGTTAGATGATAGTGATGACGTGAGAATTTTAAATGCCTTCACTGCTACAATTGATCTTACTGAAGGGGTTACAGAAACAGTGGATGATGAAGAAGACTTAGTGGATTCTAAGTTTGAGAAAATGAACGATCAATATGACATCCATACAGCTTATGCAAAATTGTACAAGGCTTCTAAGAAGCATGACAAAATGTATAGGCTGGCTACCAAGAAGCTGAGTGATGTTGAGCTAGATCGAGAGGAGCTCTCTACCAAGGTTAAGGAAGCCAATCAAATTATTGGAGTACTGTGGTTTGAAAACAACTTCCTTGCTGAAAGGACAAAGAAGCTTGAAGCAGAACTGTTCTAGGTCAAAGCTCAACTGGAGAGGACTTCCAGTGTAAAGCTCGATGAGATGCTAAGCTTTCAAAAAGCTGCTTCTGATAAAACCGGTTCAGGGTATGCTTTCTCTTCTTCTAATATTGCCTCATCTAGTACAACTATGTTTGTCTCACCTACTGATAATGTTAATTCTAATAATGATGAAACTAAATCTGAAATAGCTAGTGAGAACTTAGACAAGGGCAAATCTATTCTAGGAGCACTCCATAAGGTTAAAAAGAAAGTGACTAGAAACCCTAGGACTAAGAAAGTTAACAACAAAAAGTCTCAAAAAAAAAAAAAGCCGCATTTATGTCATCACTGTGGAGCTTTAGGGCATACTCGTTCAAATTGCTACAACTGGTTAGCCACTCGACAAAGCAATAGTATGCTCTCGCCCAAAAATCAGAATCAATTTCCATCCTCTTTTGCTCCCCTTGGAGATCTTCTCAATGCCCTCATATTCCTTTCGAATTTGAATGGTTTCAATTCTTCCCCCTCACAATTGGGTCAAAGTTTGCTCAAAAGAAAGTTCTTCTAAGGTGTGGAAGTAAAAGTGCTCAAAGTGATTTGGTCACTTTTTCTCTCTCTCCCCTTATGGTTTTGCATTACTTGTTTGTTTTGCTTTCTTGTTTTTAGTCAGTCTAGTTTTATGCTTTGTTTTGTTTAACATGTTTTTGTTTGTTTGTTTTCAGTTTTTCTTTATTTTGTTTTTCATAAAAAAAAATTGAAAAATTAAAAAAAATACAAAAACAGTGTGTGTTTATGTGTATTGGTACTTGTGTACCTTGGATGTCCATTGAAACAAAGTTTCTTAATTTTGTATCTTTTGTAACTTAGATGAGCATCTCAATGCACAACTAAGCAAGTAAGCTTTGTGGCTTATATTTATGATGAGTACGATTAAGTAATCTTTTATACTTAACACTTATATCACTCTTTTTGACTGGAATGACTAAAAATCCTAAGAGAAAGGCATAAATAACCATCTCACCACTAAAGCTCTCCAATGATAAAAGCTCTCCAATCATAAGTAACATCTGCGTGCTTCAGCATAGCAAAGTTGTGATGTTTAAGCTTACAAAATTGGGTATTTCTTCTCTCTCTCTTATATGCCCATGCATGGTATGCTCAAAAAAAAATATACAAAGAAAATCAAAAGCAAAAAGAATCAAAATGTTTTTAAATATGGTTGCAAGCGTGTTTCTAGGAGATATTAGAGTTATAGGATGTACCTCAAAGGTGGTAGTCCCCATCAAGCAGTTATGATTGTGTGTGAGTGTATTTGATTTTCTCATATCTTAAATTGTCATAATATGATACACTTATACACTCTTGCAATGTTTTCACACACAACATGCAAATTCTTTGCTACTTTTGATACCTGTGTAAGTACAATGTCATTTGACCATCACAAGGAATACATGTGTTAATATATGCTCACTAAACTGTCTTAACTTGTTTTTGAAATATAAATTAGTTAGACTTGTTTAGTGTGTGTGTGTGTGTGTGTGTGTGTGTGTGTGTGTGTGTGTGTGTGTGTGTGTGTGTGTGTGTGTGTGTGTTTTGGATCTTGAATGCTTTGCATATATGTTGGGAGATGTTTTGTGAGCTTAATATGTTAATTGGATCTATGTTTAAGTAGCTTGCTTGTTACATTCATCTCTTTGTGTTTTTCCTCCTTGAAAAACTCATTTTCTTCAAGCATGATAACTTTTCGACAAATTTGTTTCTATTGAGCCCCTCTTTCTTCTTTTCCCGACAAAAGTTAGTGCAATTTCGATCCATCGAGGTTTCTGGGTTTCTTCTCGATAGATGCTCGACAGCTTCTTTGATCCATCGAGCAACTTTTTGTCTGGCCGATAGATTCTTGACAGCTTCTCGATCCATCGAGGTATTTTTGCCGTTGATAGATTCTCGACAACACCTCGACAGATTCATTTTTGTCGAGATTTAGTACTCAACAGATCTCGACAGATATCTCGATCTATCGAGCTGCTATTTCTATTTAAGGTCAGAGTGCGAATCAGATTTCATTTTTTTTCTTCTCTCTCTTGACAGAAAACCTTTTCTCTCACCCCAAACACTTCTCTCTCACTCAAAACCTTCTACCCTTGTGCTTTTCAGCCTATATCAAGATCAAAACACTTGGTAAGTGTTCTAATCTTCTCTCTTTTCATGCATTTTAGACCTAGGTTTTAGGGTTTTTCAAAAATTTTGGGGTTTTTGAGTTTTTCCTAAAATTTTTGGGTTCGGCAATGTGAAATTGTCATTATATGTTCATGCATTGCATTCTCATTGCATTTTAATAATATTTCATGTATTTAGATGTGCGCTTGATTATTGGAATGTGTGTTGGTAGGTTTGGATTGGGTTTTACCCATGATGCAAGTTATATTTTGCATGTCACATATTCATGAATATTTCATGCATACATATCCTTTCATTTCTCTATTTCTGGTTGTGATGTATTTCTCTCTCTCTCTCTCTCTCTCTCTCTCTCTCTCTCACAGATAGATTGCACATGGCACCTAAGCATAAATTTACTCCGACTTGGAACCCTCTTGGTTTTGGGTCTTCTTCTTCTAATTCTTCCGTTACCCCTCTTCACGTTCAATTCCATTATGGGAAGGCCCAACAAGACTTCCTTGAGAACTTTCTGAAACATGGCATTCATCCGGAGCACTATGTTGTTCTGTCATATTTTTTCTACATTCCTCTCCCTGCTGTCATTCGGACTTGGGGATGGGAATCTCTTTGTGAGAGACCGTTGAGGTGTCTCATCGTGTTTATACAGGAGTTTTACTCCAATATACACGGTATCAATACCTTTGTACCTCGGATTGCCACGACATTTAGAGGTACAAGTATCGTAGTTACCCTAGATCCTTTATCCGAGGTACTACATGTTCCGAGGGTATCGCATCCTGACTACCTCGGCTGTGATCGTCTTCAGTCTGTGTCCATTTTTGTGAGACGCCTTCCATATGGGGTAGGAAGCAAAACACCCCATGCTCGGGCTTTGCAAAAGGTTCGAGATTCCTTAACATGGTGATGACTTTTGTTCTTACTCCACTGTCTCACTATAACTCTATCACAAAGCCTCATGCTCGTTTTATTTTTTCCCTCTTAGAGGATCTTTCTATTGACTTCCCCTCTCATTTATCACTTCTATCATTGATGTCTAACAGGATATAGCAACCTATGATAAGTTCATCTTTTCATTGGCTATCACGCAGATCCTTCGCCATTTTTCCATCCCTATTCCTGATTCTCCTTATTATACTACCATGGGTGCCATCGACATCGGTTCTATTCGACAAAGTGAGGCTTAGCTTCGACCGAAGCGGCCATGTGTGGAGTCTTCCAGTCCTGCAGCTTCTGCTGTTCCTTCCACCTCCGCTCCTTTTTCCTCGGTTGGTGATGTGACCCTAGAGGCTATCTTGGCACAGCTTCAGCGCATGGAACCTCACCTTGACACTTTTACTAATGAGTTGTGTCAGGTGAACACCTATGTCGGTCGTATAGCACGACGACAAACTCACCATGGTGGTTTCGCCGCTTCTCCATCTCCCTCTCTAGAGGCTTCGGTAAATGAGGATGGTAAGGATAATGATAATGGTGATGATGCGGACGCTAGCTCTTCCAGTGATGATGAGATGAGTGACTTGCCCTTTGTCATTCGTGACAAAAAGAGGGAGTAGTTTTGGGTTGAGAGTAGTCTTGTACCTAGGGAGAAAGTTAGTATAAGACTTTTTTTTGTTAGAGGGAGTGTCTGTACATTTTTGAGGGACATAGTGAGGTTCTTATGTATTTTATTTTCTTTCTTTACCTCATGTATACTGGTCTTGTGACCATTTTCTTTTTAACATATATTGTACTTATCTTTTGATATATATAATGATGTATGTTTCTTCACCTATCTCTCTATGTGTTGTTTCTTTTCTATCTTTATACACATGTTTCTTTATGTATGCAATCTTTTATTTCTGTTTCACACAAGATGCCTTAATGAGTTTTGTTTAAAGTATTTCAGAAAGACAGGTTGTTAAAGTCTACCATGCCATGAACTCTCTTCTTGCAAAGTTTTTCAAGAGTTTGTGTTAGTGTTAGATTTGTTTTGTAATTCAACAAGTGATTATGAGTTTAGTGATTTAAGACTTCTCTCATGATTCATTTGTTTGTTGTGATTTTGTCACAAATTGCCAAAGGAAGAGATTGTTAGGGACATATTTGATGTAATTGGCTAATCCTTTGACAAAACGTATTTTACTTATAATTAAAATCATGTGTAATCAAAATATAATGTACAACTAAAGCAATGATATTTATCATGAACATTAATCATGAAAAGGAGGATGTGAAGCAATTAATTAGAATCAGATGTTTGTTATAATTCAAATTGTTAGGAACATATTTGATGTAACTAGCTAATCTTTCCATAAAACGCATTTTACTTGTAATTGAGTAAATCTAGTATAGGTTTAGTACTTCAAGAAACAAGTGTTCAAGTTTAGTATTGAAGCCATGCAAGTCTGACCAAGAAACAGATGAAGAAGTACTGTTTATTAAATCTCGACAGATGTTTCAACAGAATCATCTTTATCAAGGATTAATGTTGAAGCTCGACAGAAGCTGTATCTATCGAGAATTACGAAATTAGAATTTCCAGATCTAATTTCACGCATATCCATGAATATTTGTGTAGAGTTTCTTTTCTCACAACTCTAAACATATATAAAGATTATTTTAAGATACAACTTGATGCAAAATAATTATACATGCATATTGTGACCGGAAACAATTTTCCCTAGTTCATCATATTCTCTCCAGAAGCTACTGCATCTTTGCGCCAAGGGTTTTATAACCAAAGAGCTTCTTAATCTTCATTGTCGGATGAACTGAAGAACTTTGCAGCCAACATCTTCCTCAAGTTGGTGTGTTAGTCACGTACTAAGATCCGTGTATCATTGGTTAGTCACGTACTGGAAGCTGTGCATTGAAATGAGAGATTGACACTACATCACAAGTCCAATTGGGTATTGGGGTAAGGATTTAACCGTAGGTTGGTATTAGGTACTAGGATTAGGTACTAGGATTAGGTACTAGGATTCCTTTTACTTGTAGTAACCGCTTATTTTGATAATAGTGGATTCTCGGGAGTGGTAACTTAAAATTCACCCGTTAAGGTTTTGTCTCAGTGGTTTTCGTCTCCGTGGTTTTCTCCATTCGTAAACAAATCACCTGTGTCAAATTTATTTTCCGTTGCATTTAACTTAGTTGGTGATTTGTTTGTGCTACCACGCTTATTGCATATAATTGAATCTAATTAATTCACTTTGGATGATTAATTGATTAATTTACCAAGAGGGGTCAATACATTCTTGAACTATCATTTTTTTTTTTTTTTTTTTGAAAAATCTCTTAGCCCATTAATCTTGACAACTTATGCATCACGCAGTTTTTTTTTTTTTTTTTTTGGGTATGCATCACACTGTTAAAATAGTTTTTCATACATCAGGTATCAACCGCGGTTGTTTCAATGTGTTTACATGTCATACAATAGGTTTTTTTTTTCCTATGACTTATATTAATTATCAAGATTATTTTATTGTAGGCTATATTGCATGAAATTATTTTATTTTTGTGATTATGTAAACAAGAACACAAATATATATTATGAATAATAAGAGCAATAATAGAATCTCTACATAAAATTACAAAAAGATCTGTGAAATAAATAAATAAAAATATTTTTTTAAAATAATAATAATAAATTAATTATTTAATATTGGATAGCCCACATGGACCCGAGCCAGAATATATATTTATAAAAGTTCGATTTCATCCTATATAGTATATAGGACTTACGGATTCTACCAATTTGAACCATTTTCAATTTGACATTTTAGGAGTCAATTTTTCATACACTTCTTAAATGATTTTTGGCAAGTGAAATATGATATTACTGTCTTCATGGTAGAGAACACGCCGATTTGGACCTATCTCAAAGGATATGTGAGTCACACTTTAATTTTGGCAAAAAAATAGCAAACCAAACACTTGCTAAAACCATTTTTTCCAATATTAATTACTTTAAATGGAATATTATTAAAATATCAAGTGACTTATTAATTGTTATAATAGTTAATTTTAAGAAATTCAAAATGTTACCTTAAATAAAATTAATTACCCAAAGCTTCAAAATTTAATTTATTTGTTTTAAAATTACTTTGTGTGTATTTTCACAAAAAAAAAAAGGTATAAATGCACTTTTAGTCCCTACATTTTGGCTTTTTTTCATTTTAGTCCCTACATTTTAATTTTACCACTTTTAGTCCCTAAACCAATTAATGCGTGTTATTTTCGTCCTTTCTGTCAGTCAACCGATGGAAATAGCTGAGGTGGCAGCCGGAGGAATTAAAATATTATAAAAAAATGCCACATCAGCATCTAATTTTTTTTTTTAAATAATTTGTCAATTTTAACTAAATAAAAAAAAGAAAAAAAAATTAAAAATAATAAAATCAAATGCCTATGAACACAAGAACACAAACCCAGAAACTCAGAATCAAACACAAACTCAAATTCAAAAACACGAAGAACACAATAACAAACATAAACTATTTACTCCCAAAAAAATTAAATCACTAAAAAAATTAAATTAAATTAAAAACCCTCACACAACACAACACAGTCCAACTCCAAACTCCAAACCCCTCATTGCATTTGCAGAAGTAGAAGAAGAAATGGCGAGGTGGTGGCACTCCGCTACCAAAAACTTGAGAACCGCCGTGTCAAGCCACAGTTCATCGTAGCCATCATTGGCTGGGTACCACACGATCCAGGCAATCCTTAGGGAATGAGTAGGGAACAGAGTGTCGTCGAGGGACAAAGCTTAGGGTCAAATCCCAGTCGTCGTTATTTCCCAACAACTCCTCCAGAAAGACTCCACAGCCCCACGATCCATGTCCAGGAAGCACCTAGTCACCACTGAGTGGAAGCAGATTCAAGCCATTCTCAAGGCCACTGAGCACCCATTTTTCTACTCTACCACTTTCCCTCTCCAGATCCGAGCCGGTTTCGGATCCTCTCACCTACTTGAATCTGGAAGATTCAAGCCATTTTTTTTAGAGTAAATAGTTTAAAAACACAAACAATTTAAGAGCACAAACCCAATCTAAAAAGTGGTGGTTTGGATTTGGGTAGAGAGAGAGGGGCTGAGGTCAGCAGTGGTTTGGATTTGGGTTTAAAGTGCATTTACCTACAATCTCTCACAGATCAGTGGGTCTCTATTAGATCGGTGGGTCTCTCTCTTTCATCTCTCAATCTCTCAGCTCGGTGGTAGAGATTGTGCTAGAGATAGGTGGTAGAACCAAGCTCAGTGGTGCAATGGAGATAGGTGGAAGATTTGTGGCGGAAATTACAGTGGAGATTTGTGGGTTTGTTTGTAGGTTTCTCGAATTTGTGGGTTAGTTTCTCGAATTTTTCTGGGTTTGAAATTTATAGGTTTGTTTCTAGGTTTCTTGAATTTGTGGGTTAGTTTTGTCGAATTTTTCTGGGTTTGTATTTATGGGTTTGTTTCTGGGTTTGATGTTTGTATGGAGGGTTTGATTTTTCATGTGATGTTCTGGATTTGCTAGAGATTGAGGGTTGGGTTTGGGTTTGTGTTCTTTGTGTTTTGAATCTTTGAAGGTCTTTGTATTTTGTAGATCTGTGCCCTTTGATTTTACGTGTTCCATGTTGGCATGTTCTTGATTTTTTTTAATTTCCTCGGCATTTGATTTGTGTGTTTCGGGTTTGATTTTCTAGGTTTGTGTTCTTGTGTTCATAGGCATTTGATTTTATTGTTTTTAATTTTGTTTTTCTTTTTTCTATTTAGTTAAAATTGTCAAATTATTAAAAAAAAAAATTAGATGCTGATGTGGCATTTTTTTATAATATTTTAATTCCTCCAACTGCCACATCAACTATTTCCGTTGTTTGACTAACGAAAAGGATGAAAATAGCACGCATTAATTGGTTTAGAAGTTAAAAGTGGTAAAATTAAAATGTAGGGACCAAAATGAAAAAAAGCCAAAATGTATGGACTAAGAGTGCATTTATGCTAAAAAAAAAAAAAATTTACTTTGTGACTTAGCCTAGTCTCATCAAACCCGCTATGAATAAGTTTCAATATAATCATATAATCAAGACTTACAAGACCTCCGATACATGGAAACTAAGTTGTATCTAGGCTCCCTGCTTCTTACTGCAACCATTTTCTCAAGCTTTTGTTTTCAAAGTGATTTGCCGCCATATGTTGGGACATCGACCAACAAATAGATCTCTTAGTTACTTCAAGTCTACTTGAAGATTTGGCGTAGTTTATGTGGTTCCAGTCTTTGATCACTCCAACAACACAAATGATAATATTGTGTTTTAGGTGGTTTGAATCTTATTTTAATGGATTTTACAGTGTGGAGAGAGTTGAAACTGAAAGACACAATTGGATAAAACGATCTTTTTGTTGTTTTTGATGGCCCTCTCATTCTTTCTCTGAAAATGAAGGTTAAGGTAGGATTTAAATACAAATAAGATTTGGACTGAAGATTAGCACACAATTGACTTTGGAAGAAAAACAAAAAAATTCCATTTAATTGGATTTTGTTCGAAATAGCATCTAGCAATAGTATAACGAAAGTTTCTGCCTGACTTTCGCTCAACTGAAAATGGGGCTCCCTTGATCAAGTTCTTGACTTTAGCTTAATTGAGTTCTAGCTTTGTTTGATTGAATTGGCTTGATCAAAATTTCTTTTCCAACTTTTTTTTTTTTTTTGATAAAAAGGCAATGCATTAAAAAAATCAAAAAGTTACATCAATGTCATGACAAATCCTATTAACATACAATCCGTCCCTATCATCCTCGAGAATATGCAAAACGTCCACAGGCGGACTAAAATAATTAACTAGTTCTATCTCCTGCTCTACTCCCATTTTGGCCAACAAGTCTGCACATCGGTTAGCTTGCCGATAACAATGCTTGATTTGAATTTGCTGGAAACGCAACACCAGCAGCCTGCAATCATCCAGTATAGGAGATATAATATTATTATCATAGTTAGAGTTCCTTAGGACATCAACCATCGCTTTAGCATCCAACTCTATGACAAGGCATGGTATATTCAAAGAAGAGCACAAACTAGCCCATCCCTTGAGCCCCAGAGTTCAGCTACAAAATTGCTAGAAGCCCCTATATGCCTTGTAAAACCCACTATCCAATTTCCATGTTCATCTCTAACAACAACACCACAGCCTGCTTGCCCAAAACTACCCAAAACAGAACCATCAGTGTTTAACTTCTTCCATCCCACCGCTGGCTTCTCCCATCCGATGCTCTTTATCACAACTCGGGTTGGGTTCCTAGGTGAAGCTACATAACACAAATACTCCACAGCTTGGTTAACAACTTCATTGGAAAGATTCGGATTTTGGCTTTTCCTCTTGAATATAAACATGTTTCTACTCTTCCATAAATTCCACACCACTATAGGGAATATAATATGTTGGGATTAGCGCCATTAAATCCTATTGTATGATACTATGTATGACTTGATGTATGACTTAATGTTATAATTAATAAAGTTCTTTTATTATTATCTAAAATAATGGCAACATGAATATTTGGACATTATAATATAATCCATGAGATGCATAGTATGTGATTTATGTGAAAAGTCACAGAAGATATAAATCATAAGTTTTTTGTAAATTCAGAAATTTAATTCGTAGTCGATGATGAAATTAGGCATTTCATCTGCAAAAACTATAGCATATCAACTAAGATGATTTGTCTTGATCGTGGAAGTAGAGACTTCTAGTTAATGTGTTGATATGTCTTAAGAGTTAAAACATATTGAAGTAGACCGCTATGAGATTTATTATTCTCCTAACGACTGTTAATTGAATAATAAATCTCACGACTTATATTTACATGAACTCTTAATCCTGAGAGAATAATAGACCTAATTATGAAGTGCAGGTTGCTTTGACATATCAAGAGTGAAATCTAAATTGGGCAGCCACATTTAGTGTTGATGGAACACATATTCTCAAGATAGAATGTATAGTCTCTTAACGGAGATACAAAATATTTCCTTGAGATAATTTTAATAGGTTTGGCATTCAGAATGTTAGGCCTAACTACTTTAGTAGATAGTTACTAAAGTATATATTTATGAAATTGGATTTCATAAATATATGATGAATAACTTAAAGAATTAAACCGGGTATTCAAGGATTAAGATGTAGTAAACTACAAAGTGGCAGTCTACTTTAATGACTATGTATTACTACGAATATTTTATGAAGGGGTTGCATTTACAATAAAGTCTTGAGATATAATTTATTAATAAGGCCTAGAGTGCAATTATATTTATATAGTGGTATTAAATATAATTAATGGCAACTTTGGACTTGTTAAAAGTTGACAGAAAAGCCCAAGGCCTATTGGAGCTAGTGTTTTATTTGTTCCCTTTTTGTTCCACTCCAAGCCACATACTAAAACCCAATTAGAAAGGCCCAAAAAGTTAGCCCAATTAGATAATCAGTTATAAGGAGAGAAATATACAGAATTTTGTATGATCAAGAACAAGAACATGAAATGGTATATATGTAAGTGTTAGACACATTCTCATTCTCTCTTGAACAAATTCATATAACTGATTGAGATGCCACACTTCTTAGGCGTTAATGGAATTGGAGTGAAGATTAAAAGTGTTCCCGAGAACTTCTGATCTTTATTTTAAAATTCATCACACCAAGATACACTCTCTTGTTCTATATTCTGAAACTTACATAGTACAAGTTATTAATTGTGAATGAAGTAGATCCATTAATTTTCCGTTGCGTATGTTTTGTATGCGATACAAAATACAAACATGTATTTTTCCCATCATAATGTTCCATGGAGGATTACCTTGAAAGCAGCTTTTCCTATCTTTACTATTGGTCTTGATCCAATCTTGCAAGTTACTTGTCCAAAAATCTCGGTCAGTCCTCTGAACTCCCAACTACCTCCAAACTTCTTTGACCTTATGGCAGTCCTTAAGGGCATGTAATATTGAATCTGAGGTCCTTTGACAAATTGGGCATGACTCCTCCTCAACCACTCCTCTTCTCGCAAGGCAAGCCTTAACCCCTATACTTCCATGTGCACACATCCACAAGAAATTCTTAATGCGGGGCAAAGTGTTTAGCTTCCAAATCCACCTAAAATCACAAACAACCATATCAATTTCTATTCCCATGGAAATTGAGTAGGCACTCCTTAGATCAAAGGTGCCTCTCGGGTTGCCCATCCAAGAAATTCTATCCCTTCCTCTACTACTGAAAGGTGTAGGTATGGCCTGGATCAATGATTTTATATCCAAGGGCAGATCAAAAGGGACTTGGCTCCAATCCCAACCCGTATCTATTAGAACATCCTTAACTTCCAAGTGAGCTGCATCTTGAGTTAACGACCCTTGAATCAAAATTCAAAGAGGTCCTTTGCTCAGCCAATTGCCCCTCCAAAAGCTAATATTACTATCTCTGCTAATCATCAGCAAACTACCTTTATTAAAAATTTCCCTCCCTCTTTTTATGGCTGTCCAAACCTGGGAGCATGGCAATCTGTCCGGGTTGCTAGCATTGAGCCTTCTATTATTGTGGTATTTTTGCCAAAGGACTTGAGCCCACAAAGCTTCTCTTTCCATGTGCAAACGCCAATTAAGCTTAGCAAGAAGGGCTATATTTCTACCTTTTGCTGCCTGCAACCCAAGCCTCCTTCTTCTTTAGTTCTTGTAACTTTTTGCCACTCCACCCAATGAATTTTTTTGGCCGTCTCTGTGGTACCCCATAGGAAATTTCTATCAACCCGATCAATCCCATCCAATATTCTTCCTGGTAACTTAGCGCACTGCATAATATAGGATGGTATTGCTGCAGAAGAAGCTTGAATAAGGATGGCACGACCAACAAAAGAAAGCATATTCGCCTTCCATCCTGCAAGTTTTTGTTTGGCCCTATCCAAAACAAAATTGTACTCATGGGAGGAGGATCTCAGGTGCTTGATAGGTAGCCCAAGGTGCTTACCAAGCGAAGGAGTGGAGGCAAAGCCAAGGATTTCACTTAATGATTCCCTAGTATCCCTATCCACATTGTGCAAGAAATAAACTCTCAATTTAGTCTCACTAATTGTTTGCCTAGATATGCTACAAAACTCATTGAACACATCTTTAATGGTAAAGCAATTGGTGCCATCAGCCCTTGCAAACAATACCAAATCATCCACAAAAAAATAAGTGTGAGAAAGCCAACCCACTACCAGACGCCATAACAGGCTGCCAAAGCTTATCATTGCATTTTTCCACAATAAGTTGACCCAAATACTCCATACAAAGTATAAACAGGTATGGAGATAAAAGGTCTCCTTGTCTTATTCCTCTAGAGGGGTATATCGGCTCTAAGGCTTCACCATTAAACAAAATGGATGTAAATAAGGTGGAGATGCAACTCATAATTATATCAATCAAGTCAACTGGCAAATTTGCTCTAATGATACATCCCTAATGAAACTCCACTCAAGCTTGTCATATGCCTTCTCAAGATCAATCTTCAAGGCCATATATCCCACTTTCCCTTTTTTCTTGCTCAAAGAATGAATAATTTCTTGCACTACGATTGCATTATCAATTCCTTTCCTTTCAAGAACAAACGCTGTTTGAAGAGGTGAAATAAGCTTATCTAAGTGAGGCCTTAATCGAGCAAGAATGATCTTAGTTATGATTTTGTAAACAATGTTGCAAAAAGTAATCGGCCTATAATTAGCTAAAGTTTCCGACCTTTGGATTTTTGGAATGACTGCAATATGAGTTTTGTTGAGATAATCCAGAACTTTTCTCTCCATAAACACCTTCTTCACTACATTTACCACTGAGCTACCCACAATTAACCAAAACCTATGGAAAAAGCCGGCATGCAAACCATCCGGACCCGACGCTTTGAAAGCTTTCAAGGACTACAATACCGCTTTTATTTCATCCTCCAAAGAAGCCCCCCCCCCCCCCCCCAATACTTTGTTTCTCCCCTTCAGAAAGACTAAACTGCCATTGGGAAACATATGGAACAGCTCGGGTAACACAGAAAAAAGAAGAGGTATATATTCCCTCAAACCCATTTCTAATGTGCTCCTTAATAGCCCTTTCCTCAAAAATCCACTCACCAACTGAATCCTTGATCACCAAAATATAGTTCATTTTCCTCCTCACCAGCGTAGACATATGGTAAAAATTAGTGTTTCTATCACCTTGCACCAACCAATTGACCCGAGATTTTAAAGCCCATATCTCCTCCTCTTGATTAAGCACTACCTCCAAGTCTTTGAGAAACTCATTTTCAAGATTAAAGAGAAAAGATAAAATTTAACTGCAGCCTTCATTAACCAAAATTTAGTACAACCTCAAAATACATAGAAATTCGTCATGAAATTTACCAACATGAAAAAATCTAACAGAAGTTGTCATGAGTGAGTCATATTATTGAATTTTTGTTAATATTAGATATGTTGTTTTGAAATTTGATAGTGTTTTGTTTTCAATAGTGTTGTAACTCTTGTAAGCAGTGAATCTTTTAATCATTGTATGGTGTGAATTGAAAAGATCCTTCCTTCTATAACTAGCTAGTGATGCACTCAAATTATAGTAACAGTAGAATCTCTCCATCTTTTTATAAACGAAACAATGGCTATACATATAATACACAGACACACACACACACACACACACACACACACACACACACACACACACAGAATGTATAAATACTTTCAATTATTCCTTATAACTTCCTTACATTTTCATATCCACCAAAGTAATTCCTAAAATTTACTCCCATTAACATTTATAGACAGAAAAATCATATGACTATCATGTTACTAGTGCCACAAATCAGGTGATTAGTGTTCTTAATGTGGTCACAAGATGGTAACATGATTTTTTCAGTCCATAAGAGCTAATGGAAATTAGGCAATTTGATAGATATGTGTATGGGTTTATTTATTTATTTTTATTTATTTTTTTGGTAAAACAACACACAAGCCCAAGTAGAGGAACAAGGATCCTGGGCCTGATGCTTTATACTTTAAGGGATTGGGCTTGGTTTACCGCAGCTAAATCGGGCTAATTTCGAACTAAGTGGTGCACAAAGTACGGATCCTACAACACATACATACTAACATACAACAAGAATATACGTATTGAACAACAAGGAACAAAAAAGAACGAAATAACGAGGAAAAGAAAAGAAAGTAAAGTAAAAAACATTAGGGATCCTTAGGATAATATTGATTGTTTCATTATTTTCTTGATTTTATAATACATTATGCTCACTAAGACTTGTTACAAGGTCCAAATAAGTTCAAAAATCACAGACTTAAATAGCCCTTCAGACCTCTAAGATTTGCAAAGTTTGAATCCTTTTAAATTCGAGTGTGTTTTTTAGTGGCAGTTTTGAGGATCCCGGATGGTATTTTCCCTCTCTTTTCTCAATTCTGACAGAGTTTTCTTAAGGGTTTTTACTTTAATTCTACTGTTGCTAAATGTCTTTCACTGTTGACTGCTCCCCCTTTTATAGAGCCATTCTAGGGTTTTTGGAGTATCATTGATTCCCTCTATTTGCTCCCCTAGGTACCAGAACCAATGTTGTATCAGCAACATTGGTGGCTAATCCCTTCCTCATTCTTCATTATTTCCTTCTTTTGAGGTTCCCTCTTCAAAAGTCCCTAGCTGACCTTCCCATTCTGGGGGGTCCTAGAGGGCTGACATTTGATCTCTCTCTTTTTTTAAAACTTCTAGACTTCACCTTTTCAGACCCTCCTTTGGTTGCTTTCCCTAAGTCATTTTTCCCAAGTGAGCTGATTCCTTCCTTCCAGGCTGAAAGATCTCTAGCCACCTTCCTTCATGGTTCCTCTTGCTAGGTTCCTCGAGGTACCAGACTCTTACTCATGAGTTGTTGGTTCCCAAATCTTTCGATCATTTTTCTACATCATTGGGTGGCTAATAGGGGCAAATATGTCCTTGTTTTTCGTGTTTCTAGGCATGCCCCCTTGAACTGTCTTAGCCCCAACCTGGCATTACTGCACATCCTGAGGATTCCAGGCTCTTGGGAATCCCAAGGTATCTTGGTCTAGTTCTTTCCCCAGACTCCCTAGCGATTTTTCCTAACCTTTGAGGGCTGGGTTGGACTTTTTTTTTTTCCTTTGTTTCGTGAGATCCAAAGCTTGCCCATCCATGGATTTGGGTCCCTCCTTATGGACCCTTAATGGTTTCGGGCCTCCCCCCTTTTTATTGAAAGCCCAAATGCTTTTCTAGATTTCAATCCTCTGTGTTGTTTTGGGCCTTGGTACAACATTGTGATTTTTTAAACTTCAACAATATGAAAATCTCATAAAGATGTAAAGTAAATACCCCAAAATGTATATTTGCAACTAATCGAATTCTCAAAAGGGTGCTTTTGCATTTTGACCACCAAAAAAAAAAAAAAAAAAAAGGTGAGGAATGTTCTAAGACCATTACTTTAAGAAACATTTTTAAGAACTAGTAAATCATTTGTGCTATGCACAGATAATGTTATAATGTTATATGTAAGATAGTTTTGAAGAATGTTATACATATATTATAGCATATTTTTCATAGAACTTTGTTAGTAATAAGTTCTTTATAAGAAACAGTAATTATAAATTGCACACATATATCCATTATAATTATTCAGTTTAAATAATTAGGAAGAAAAAAAAAAAACAACTTTGAAGGAATATTGTAGAATAAAAGTAGATATAAAATGTGTCTTTTTCTTTTTCTTTAATTTTAAAATAAAATACACTTATGGCTTTCCCATATCAATATCCCAAATACTCACAGTTAACCACAGCCTTTACAAAACTCATAAGTCCACAATGTTATTTGCCGTTGTCAATTAATATAAAATACTAGCCTTCTTTCTTGGTTGTATCCAACTCACATGTGTTAAGACTAGATGAGATGACAATGTTAAAGTTAGGTAGGTGTCATCAAAAGATTAAAAGTAAATTACACTGTCTTTGATCTATGTGTATTTGACATGGTATTACACAAAGGATTATAGTATTGGTAGGTGCATATAAATGAGTAAAACTGCCAAAGATAAAAATTGTGAATTAAAATGCAAAGAATCTTTAAATATTGAACCAAAAGAAACAAAAAATATTTATTTTTTAATTTGAAGAATCTTAAAACATTAAATCAAATGAAATTTTTTTTTATATTTAACTTATTCTTATCTCCAACGTAGCACTCGAGAATATTTTAATTTTTTTATCTTTATTATTTTTACAACTTTTTATATGTGCCAGGCGGCGGAATCAAAAAAAAAAATATATATATATATATATATATATAGAGAGAGAGAGAGAGAGAGAGAGAGAGAGAGAGAGAGAGTTTTGTTTTTTTCACTTGAGTATATAAAAAAAAATTTCAATTATTGAAAGGGTAAAATGGATATTGTGGGAGTAACGGAAACGGAATATTGGAAGTAAAGAACAAATATTCCGTAAAGTAACGATAAAGAAAAAGAAAAAGAAAAAAAAGAGGCCGAGTACCGTTTGGTACTACTTAACGTACGGGGTAGGTGGTCACCAAGGAAATAAAAAAAAAAGTGTGACTGTTGGGGAGCAGTTAACAACGCACCCAAATTCCATGTACTCAAGTAACTCAACCCAACACAACACAAACACCTGTTAACATTAACATTAACATTATACATATAATAATTCATTTCTGCCTATAAAAGCAGCTTTAGCCTTTCCATTCCCAAACACGAAACACACACACTTCCTCAGACTTTCTCTCTCACAGAGTCACAGTACTACTTTTTGCCTTTGTCAGCGCATCATTGTATGGCAGCCAATTCGAATAGCCGAGGGGTCGCTCTAAGCTTGGGCAAGCGTGTCGTCAATCGGATCCGAACTTCCAACTCCAACTCTCGCGATCCACCTCTTACTACTCTCAGGTCAGTTTTTCCACCGACTTATTTGCTTTGATTTGTTTTTTGGTATATATGTTATATCTGTGCATCAGTGTCTGGAAAGTTAGAAAATTTTTATTTCTCAACTGTTTTTGATCATATTGTTAACTGTCATAGAGTTAATCTTCTTATATTATGCTGCCATTTCCTAATTACTTTCTTGCTACAATTGTTTTGTAGTTAAAAACAAATAAACTAATAATAATTATAAGGAAAAAAAAAAAAAGCCCATGTAGAATTTTTGTGCATGAGATATCTGGGTGGTCAATAATTTTGGGAATTTTTGATCTCAGGTGTTGTTTTATATATCAAGAAATTAAGGAATTATTTCACTTGTTATTACTATCGGTTTTTGGATTATATTTGTTTGTTTCCTAATATTCTGAACGGTGGGTGAGTGTTTTTTTTTTTTTTTTTTTTGATTGTTTTCTCTATATATCATACTTTTCCATCTTCCTCTTCTGCCATCTGATCTTTGATAGGGAACTTTGAATTTTTTTTTTTTTTTTAATTTTTTTCTATATCCAGAAGACACACTTTATCTTACTGTTATATAAAATATATATATAAAAATATAATTATTGTGTTATGGGAAACGATGAAAACATAAATAGTTTATGTTTTATTTTAATTTATGTTTTGGTAGGATGCGCCTGGGGCGGTCCCATCGGTGGCGGGTGTAGATAAGGACAACCACCCCAACGTGGTCCGTACCTTTTTTTATGTTTTATTTCTAATAGTAAAAAAGAAGAAAAAGCCAATGAACCGTACAGTACATGGAAAGGGCTTTTGAGTAATTCTACAATTTATTTCCACAATTTTTTGTGTGGAAATCAGCTTAGGACTCCACTTTACAATGTTTGTTTTTTGTGTTTTGCCTGGAATTTTGTTCCGTCTTTTTTGTTCTCATTGCATGTCTACTATTTTACTTTTAAAAAAATATTTTAAAAAATGGTAAAAATACAAAATTCATCCTCTAAACTTCATTAGAATTTATTTTGAGTCTCTAATTTTGCTTTTGTTCAATGAGGCTTCTAAATTTTAAAATTGTTCAATCAAGATCTCCTATTAGTTGTTAAACTGATACGTTAAACACACCCAAAACAACGTACAAGTTTTGATAATTTCAGAATATTTAATAAATTGAATTATTATTTCAAAACTTTTTTAAAAAGTTATTAAAAAAAAAAAAACCCAGAAATTGTGAACTAGGCTTACTAGAGAAACAAGCTTACCAGAGAAACAATTAGTGGGTTTGTGTTGCATGTTGCTAGAGGAGAGAGACCAAGACTTAAGCATCAATAACCATGTGCTCTAGCTTCAAACTAACGTGGTATATCATACATTCGGTGCATATAACCTCCTCTCTTACATGGAGGCAGTATAAGTGATTGTTTAATTGTTTCATAGATGGTGTATTTTCTCCTCTAGATTCTTCAATAAAACAGAAAACTATGGGATTTGCCCATGGTTTTGACTGGACTCGTCGTTTTTGGCCTTCAACTAGTTTGGGAAGGTCAAAATTAGGCACTTCGACATTATTACAGAGTTTAGGGGGCTTTGGGTTTTTATTTTTTATTTATTATTATTATTAATGTTTTTTTAATTTCGAAATAATAATTTTATTTATTAAATTTTCTTAAATTAGCAAAATGATGCCGTTCTGAGTGTGTCTTAACTTATCAGCATGACTATATTTATCATTTGATATATATTTCTTTTCTTTTCTTTTCTTTTTTTGACAACATAAATTAGATGTACGACCATGTGATTAAGTTAATAATTCTTTAAATTGATTAAACCACCTACTTTGCAAGTTTAAAAAAAAAAATTTCAATCACTCAAAAAAGAAGTTTAAAAAAATTCGAGTCAAAAGTAGTTGCTAAGGCAGTTCATTCTATATTTTATAACTAATACCTATCGTTGCCATGGGTGATGGGTGAACAATAGGCATCTTTGATCTGGGGTAGACTTCATCAATGACTGTGCAAAATTTAAAAATAAAGAATAAGTCAATACTCGATCTAGCGTTGAGTCCTAGATATATGACTTTTTTTTATTCAATTAATCACTCTTTGCATTCGGTTCATTGAATATCACCCTTCTTTGTTGTCTTGGTTGTTTTTTTCAGAGTTTTCCAACCCCAAGAATAAGACTCGAGGTTTGTCAGTGAAAGAAAAATAGTTTATTTGCTATTTGTAGATTATTAAATATTAAAAAAAAATTCTTTTTGAGGAAAATACTATGAGGACAAAATCCAAGATAGTGGGTCTTACCCATTTTCACATATATTCGTGAAATTTTATAACAATTTAGTATCTATTTAATGGGTTAAGAATTTTTTCAAAAGAGATACCAAAATATTTCAAAAGATATTTTGTACACTAAAGCAAGTGTTCTAATTTGATTGGTATATATATAATGTTATCCAATATTCAAATTCTTCTAAAAGAAAAAGTCATTTGGCTTCACTATTATGTTCAAAGATTTATTTGAATGATTTTGGTTTATAAATCATCTTTCAAATACATACAAAAATGGTTGAAATTTTGTCAACATTGATGAATGGTGCCCATCATAGATATCACATTTTGTTAGGTTGACTTTTGCTTCTGCATGTCTAAACGAATTAATGATAATTTATGACACATCAAAATAATAATAATAATAATTTATGCGTGCACATTACCATTTCACATGCAACCTGATTAGCTGATTTTACAATATTTTATATCGATTATTGAGATAAAACCTTGCAAAACAAATGAAGAAAAAGGATGAACAATATAATATAATCAAATTGTTAGAACTATATATCTTATTTGGCTGAGATTTTTTTAAATTTTTTATTAAGAGTTTAGGTGAACTTCTAGCAAAATCAATGAAATTATTATGCAACTCATTGACTCTTGTCATGGCCTTTTCCATTATAACATATCTAGAAAATTTTCAGTCTGAAAATTTAATTTGGAAGCTCGAATGGATCCAAACTCAGCATATTTATCACGTTTAGAGACTTAAATTTCAACACCAAGTAGTGTGGTGATGTGGTCACCTCATTGCATTGTCTGCCCTTACAATTATTATAATTAAGATACTCTTGTCTATACTCTATACCCTTCGTGGCAATTTTGTCTCCAAAATTGATTATGGAGAGGTTGGTCCCTGAGGCAGGCTTTATATCAAGTGTATGTGTATCCATGACACAGCCTATACTCATCTTCCTTCTTGGTGATAAAGGTACCACATGTAATTGTGGAGGCCATTCTCCAAAATAAAGAGCCATTTATCAGCTTTCGTGTAATCTTCTTGTCCTTTAATTTCCCCAAAAATTTTATCTCATAATGATAATGTTTCTCTATGCTTTTTTTTTTTTTTTTTTTTTGCCAAAGTTTTTAGGTGTAACTATAAGAATATTTTCTAAATTATAATTTAGGCTTTTAGATTAGATGAGTGAATTATAGCATTATGATAGGAATTCTATGGAAATATTTGTTTATGCAATTATATATTCACTTCTTAAGATGGCATGAAAGCGAATTATAGCACCATGATAGAAATTGACATGGCAATGCCATTATATATTCACTTCTAAAGATAGCACCTTTAAAGCCCTCACCACATCACATTCATTTATCCTCATTTTTATTTAATCGTGGGCCTCTTGCTTGTGAATTATTTTTATGGGCTAGGTCTTGCTTGTGATCATGTGACCTCACAGTTGACATCACATATATATATATTTTAGTTTCGTTTGAGGCAATATCTATTATATATTACAACAATTTAATCAAATGATGAGATGGCTTAACAATTGAAATCATTATATTCCTTTTGCATGTTCCTTGAGTTTCATTTCAACTTTATAATATTTGGATAGTAACTGAGTTTGCCTACCGACGTACCGTGTATGGTAAGAACTTCTACCTTGGACCTTTGGAATGTAATACAATAATGAAGACCAAGCAAAAAAATAAAAATAAAAATAAAAAAATAAATAAAGGGAAAGGAATCAAAACAAAAACTAGTTGATTTTGACAATATTATGATCAGTTGTTCTAATATTCTTTATGATCAACAAATCAGTAAATTTAGAAATTCAAGGGACACCAAATTTTTTCAGGAAATGTTGATGTAATTTATTATTGTTGATAACTTTTATTAACAAATGCCCTCCTAAGGGCAGGAAAAGTGGTCATAGTGAACTAAAAATATATGCGTGCGTTCTTAAATGCATCGCATGAGACAGATGCATTTTTTGTCACACCAAAAGTCTAAAGGGCTGCGATGCTTCTGTGACCACAGAATATGGTCACAGCACAGATCGAGTGGCAAGAAAATCTCTCAGTCGCTCACTTTGCCTGCCTTCACTTCACAATTCACAATTCACAATTCACATCACACTTTAATTTGTCTATTCAAACAAGCGTAGAAAACGCGTAAAACCAAAAATTAAATAAGAAAAAAAGTGGTTGGGTCGGTTTGATTGCCAAGTCGTAATCTCATTGGGATTAACGGGTCATATGCTGATCACGTGACTACCAACCTCATTCTTCACTTTGAATATCTTCTTTTGTTGTTGATAATATAGCTTTGAATATGTTTGATGAAAGATAAAGGGTAATCCTTATTTTACACCTAACACAGCCAAATGCCACATGGGTAATGGGTGACGCACCTAACCCCCCTCGTCACTTTCGTGTTAGATAATTGATGATATATCTAAATTTAGATAAACATAACATTGTGTCGGAGTGCCAAGTGGTGCAAATATAGAAGTATAAACCTACAAGGAAGCATAATAAATACCTCGGGGAGAGTGGGACAGGTTATCTTTTATTTATTTATTTTTTCTTTATCTTTTACACCTACATATGATAAGGACAAGGGTATTATGGGAATTATGTCTATTCTTTGGAATAGACTTTTCCTTTTCTGTGTGTGTAAAAGCCATATATACCCCTCTAATACGTGGTGCCACATACTAGAGGATATGATGTCATGTCAACAAGCCCAATCTTCTACTATTGGAAAAAAAATCTATAGTACATCCGATATTTGTATCTACTCTCTCAGATAAGAGACAGTCTGAAAGGGTGGATTTATGTATTGAATACATGTAGTCCGTGAGTTTTACATGTAAGTTTTATATGTGTAAGACCCACATGCTGTGGAAGACAAGATGCAGAAACTTGCGGCATAATAGTACATGTATTCGAAACACTGGATATGTTCTCTACACCGATTAATCTCAGCTTCTTTGTTAGCATCATTAAATTTCATAGTGTTTTACAATATCTTATAAAGTACTGATTATTGTGTAACTTCTAATAATGAGTTCAGGAGGGCTGCACACACCTCAGTGTATGACAAGAACCCGGAAGACCACACCCCCCTGAACGTCCCAGACCATGTAATACCGCCCCACTCCGACAAGTACTGGGCACCGCACCCTCAAACTGGGGTCTTTGGACCGCCTGCCGGGCAAGCCTCAACCGCAGGCGGCAACTGTACTGCGAATGGTGGTGAGGACTCTGTGCTTGAGCAGAAGGCCTGGTTCCGTCCCTCTGGACTGGAGGACTTGGAGAAGCCTCACACTCTCTGAGCACACAGAAATTAAGAAAAGTACTAAGCTTAGATCCGTCTCCATAATATTATTGACGGTTAACTACTATACATAAATAAAAAGTATAGGCATCAGCCTAAGTAGCCTATACAGTATTTGGTACAAGCAAACACTGGTTATGTTCATAATATAGCAACAACTATAGAGCTGGGAGTGAAACCTTATATTATATTTGAGACTTACCTATCCTGTTATTATGGACCTTGATATGTACTTACTGCTGTGGCTTATGTTTTCACGGTACTTTGTTGCTATAAAAGGCTTGGTTATGTTTAATTGCTTGTCATCTTCACTCTCTCTCTCTCTCTCTCTCTCTCTCTCTCTCTATATATATATATATATATGTGGTATATATATATATATATGTGTGCACGCGCGCGCGCGTATGTATAGATTATGGCCATGACGGCTAATGATTAGCCCTCACTTCTTTGTACATATCTGCTTAGTATGTACAAAATTTAGCCCCAAAGTTAGCTGCCATATAAAAGTGAAACTGCACGAAATTGTGCTTTATTAATAGCTATTAGCTTACTATAAAGGTACATTTTCTTTTCTGAAATACTAAAAATGTAAATTTCAACATTAAAAATTTTAGGGTAGTCAATAAAGTCAACTTTTTGTCATATTTTTTACCAATTTTATAAGGTATAGAGCCAATAAAACCAACTTTTTAACTTCTATTTGTCACTTTAGTACTATTTTCAGTCATTTCATCAATTGATACCAATTTTTTATTAGGTGAACTCTACAATTAATCATTCTTAACAAACACCTTACGGTGCTTGTTAAGGTTTCTCAAAATTTTATATTCCTTTATTTTCCACCCTTCTCTTTCTTCTTTCATTTCCTAACTGTACTCTATCACTTTTCAAACTTGAACAAAATTGTGCATGAAACAAAGAGAATTCCCATATATAACAGAATATCATATCACAATTAGATTGAAGAGGGAAAACCATTTGTATGGAGTAAGAGAGTTCAGACACATTTACGTGTATTTTGGAAGTTAAATGGGTAAGTAACCTGTAAGTATCAAATCATTTAAACTCACCCAAAACAAAAGCATATTCTAACTTGACTGATAGGACAGCATGATAAGGGATGATATCCACAACTCTTGACATTCAAATGATTTAGTTGGGTTCCTCAAAAATATAGCCTAAATTAACAATAATGTTAAATATATGTCATGGCAATTGGTCTCGGAGATTGAAAGGAACCACATTCAAATGCTACTAACTTTTACTAACTTTGCTCCATTCGCTGTAGGGCAGTCAGAGTAGTGGATTGATCTCTTTTTTTTTTTTTTTTTTTTTTTTTTTTTTTTTTTTTTTTTTTTTTGAGAAGGTGGATTGATCTCATCTGAAAGCTCCTGAGCCATGCTGTTTTTGTCCAATCTGCTGCTTCATAGAAAGACCAACGGTCGACAGCACATAGCATTATTATTAAATTAATCCGCAGGATCTCTCAAAGAAAATAATCCGTACTCCTATCAAATCAGTTGTATTTCCATCTCAAACTACCAATGCATGCCTTGAGCCAACATACATCAAAAGTTCATGCAGTCATTCCAAAAGCCTTTAATGTTCACATACCAAATCTAGGTAGTGTAGATTTACCTAAGCACATGCTAGTCTATTCCTCACCTCCTTAATCTAATCTTTACCCACCAAAAAATTTCCTACTCCATAAAAAAGAAATATCTACTGCTTCTACCTCTAAAGCAAGGCAAGCCAACAAAAATTCAGTCATCAAAGTAGAGAGTGATTACTCTCAAGATAACATAGTAACTCACACTCTTCTTTTTTTGATAAATAACTGGTACTCTTCATTTCTCAAAAAGATAAGTGACCTGTTGGCTCAACGGACCCCAACCCAACATCACCCATTATCTATGTCAGCCCAATCCAATATATACATCTTCCCTCCCCTTGGTTGCCACTCCAAATGAAAGAGAAAAGACTTTTGCCACCACATCCATCAATCTGCTACAATCTAAGAATCTTCAATGTTCAGCTCTTGGACAATCTCATTTCCTTTCTCTCTTTTTTTGTTTTTTTTTTTTTTTATATATATTTTTTTGGAGCTGAAAAATCCAGTTGAAGTAACCAATGCATAATAAAGGCCCGCATCTGCAACAGAAAAACATGGGTGACCATTGCTTCTTGCAGTGTAAGGACTTGCTTGTATTAATTCTCCAGGGCCAAGAGAAGGGAAGGATTGACTTAAGCCCCCAAGTTTCTGGCTAAAAAATGTACAGGTAATATATGGATGGTTGAGAGCCAGTCATGGAAACCTCAGTATGTTGTCAGTCAAATAAAAAATGATACACCAGAGATGGGAACAATTTGTCAGAAGATCCTCTGCCTAAATAATTCCTGATGCCCGGAGCATCCTTCACCTGTTATTTCCACTACAAGCAACATTTGAATGCTCTTAAGTCCATTTGTGAACAAGGTTTTGAAGTTCCAGAGCAAATATTTTAAGTTATCACACCAAGTGTCAAACTCCCCACTCAGTCTGAAAATATATATAACAGCCATGTAAGGACAACAGTCAGCAATATTCAAATGCAAAACCAAGGCCATTAGGGTATAAGTCATTATAACAGGAAGTTAAACGCTTATAGGAAACATGAACAATCATGAGCCAAAAGCATATCTGTGACATCCTACAATAAGAGGAAAAGAGGAGCTCACCTCAGCTCAAGCAAATATTCATTCCATGTTGCAAAAGGACTGATTTAAAGGTGTATCACGTGTCATCCAGAATATGATAATTTCCACACCTCCCAAACATGAGCACACTTACCACACAAGACTGCAGGCCAATCTAGTACTTATATGGTCTCTGTTCAAGGACCATTAATGCAGCTTGTAACATCTCTCTTGCCTTCCTATCTGGAGTACATCCAGCATATTCCATTTGCTTGTATATTTCAGGGACCTGGCCAACAAACCATTACATGAATTAGGCCAAGAGATACAGTAGAACACATGTAACCTTGTAACCATGTAACTAGAGTACCTACCTTATCAAATTTCCTTGCCCTAATATATGCCTTCATAAGCGTACTATAGGTAACCACATCAGGACTAATACCCTTCAGAAGATATTAAATAAATATAAACAAATAAAATTATCATTAGAAACAGCATAAAAACAAAAAATATCTTGAAGAATGAAGTGGAAAAGGAAAATGCAAGAGTCTATAAAGTTAAAAAGTCTCGTGTCTAACCATATACATGTAATGCAAAGAAGATGGCTTACACTTTCTTTCATCTGATCATAAATTGATAATGCCTCCATATGTTTCCCAGCAATACCAAATGCATTGATCAACACATTCAGCATTATAATATTAGGCTCAATCCCCTCTGCTTCCATGAGCTGAAGTACCTTAAGTGTCTGCTCACATAATCCCTGCCAAAAACAAAAGATATAACTCAGCAAACAAATTTTTCACTTCTGAATATCATGTGTTTATCCATGAATTTTTTTAAAAAAAAAAGAAAAAACAAAGGGTATCACCAAATGATCTTGAAAAAGTAGCAAAACTTATTTGTAGTTTACATATCAATCTTGAGTTGTTATTGTTTACTGGTCATCTTTAAATAAATATGATTATATGAATTAGAAGTACATGCCTACTGTTGTCTTTTCTTTTCTTTTTTCCCCCTCCTGGCATAAAACACTGGCTATAATTGACTTGGCTTTTCACAGGAAATCTATCCTTCCTAGAGACTTAAATGTACGACACTCCAAACAATTTTTGATAAGTCACTCCTAACAATTAAAAACAAGCCAATAACATTGAGGAATACAGATACTATTCTACTAGTATATGAGTAAGTGCTCCAAAAAAGACCAACATGCTTTGAGAAATAACAAGGGCAATTGTGTAAATGGAGACAAACATTAAGGATCTTCCACTGTAACTGGTAGCAAAAGTTGTTGCAGGTAAGTCATTTCCCCTGTCCTGAAACAATGCTTTGCAAGAGCCAAAACTACTATTTGGTTTTCATCATCTTCTTAGTTTGATAGATTCCAAAGTATTTACTAGACATTATCCTGGTATGCTTAAAAAATTTCAACCTAGGTATTTAGAAGCAAAGGCCTTAAATATTTCAGATGGAGCAATTTTCAGAGTATATATCATTAGGAGGTCAGCACCACTTGTGCAGTAGTACAAACGCCTCAGAATAGCAAGCTGAATATAGCAAATTAAAGCAGCCACAAGAGCAAAAGTTTAGCAGTTAAAGTGGTAGGTTGAAATGTTCTGACAATGGTGGTCATCTGGGGGGAGGCTTCAAAGCTCTAACATATATTGATATATTAAAGGAAAAAGGTTTCAAGAATTGCTACATATGATGACATATATAATAATGAAACACAGATTGCACAAGCTGCTAGGCTTGATGCCATACTATCATGATTTATGTTGTGACATCTGGTGAGCCCAGATATTCTAAAAAGAATGAAGTATCTTTCTAAAACCATTAGAGAGTTGGACATGAAATGTAAACAACCCCACCCCCCCCCCCCCCCCCCCCCAAAAAAAAAAAAAAAGAGTCAACAAATAAATAACAATTATACAAGGAGATAATAAAGAGAAAGGAAGCAGGAAACAATGGGGGTGTGGAACAGCAGACCTGCTGAGCATAAGCATTTGCTAAGACACAAAAAATGCTAGCTGAAAGTTGAACACCTTCTGACTTTAGAGCAGATATGCACTCCTCAGCATCAGCAAATCTCCCATATTGCCCATAAATATCAACCAAAACTGCATAAATGGCGCCACTTTTTTTATATCCTCTGTATTTCATAGTCTCAAAATTCTTCTTTATCACATCCCACTTTCCCTGCTCTCCCAAACGGCTAATAATGGTAATGAAGATCTTTGGATCAGGATATAACCCTTGTTCTAGCATTTGGGTGAACAACTCAAGGGCCTTAGATAAATTCCCAACCTTACAATGCCACCTGATCAAAGAATTCCATGTTGTTATATCAGGCCTTATACCTTCTTGTTGCATTTTCTCAAACACTTCCAAGGCTTCATCCAAATCACCATATTTCCCAAACGTATCTATAATGCTGTTATAAATCTGCTTGTCTAGTGACATCCCCATCTCCCTAATCTCTTCTACAACGCCCATTGCTTTCTTCCACATCCCATTATCCCTGTAAAGACCAATAACCTTACTATACACAAATGAGTTTAGTTGAAACCTCTTGCGCCTCATTTCGTTGATTATTCCCCAAGTATCTTCCAAACGCCCAGCATTCACATAGTAATCCAGAAGAACCTCATATGTTTCTTGATTCCTACAAATACCCAAATCGTCCATTACATCTAATACCTTAACTGCACCTCCTAGGAGCCCTTTCTTTAAGAAAATTCTAAGCAAAACATTGTACAAGTTCACTCTAGGCTGAAACCCAGAACATATCATTTCTTGGAAAACTGCTTCAGCTTCCAAAGTCCTTCCTATACTTCCAAGAGCTTCAATCAAATGGGTGTAGGATATCAAGTTGAGATGAAGCCCCGAAGCCTCCATCCGAGCGAGAAGAGTCATAGCCCTGTCAATGTCTCCCACTTTGCAACAATCACATATTGTGTGGTTATATAGCTCCCAAGAAAGTTCCTTTCCTTTTACAAGGCTTTCTGGGGACTTCGTATCCAAGTTCTTTTTGTCAAATGCTCTTAAACTTACTTCTTTGACACCCTTGTTCAGCATGGAAAGATTAGAGGAACTAAACAAGAAGAAAGAAGTGACACCATGGGTGGATGATAGTGAAAACAACACCATCACCATGAACACATCATATATCTTCTATTTCTGCAACACGGGGAAAAAATAACTCAAGATAAGAATTCGAACAAGAGGTATGAACCAGGAGATTTATATTAGTATGAGTGAAAAGCATATATATGACAAGTGCATATTTATTTGCTAAATCTAGAAGCAGCGTTTTTCTTTTTCTTCTTTTTCTCTCTTTAAAATCATCTATACAAAGCAAAATTTAACAAAAGATTAGATATTCCTTTGAATTAATCATAACAGCAAGGGCCAAACAGTACGTCCAAGTGCCAATGATAAAGTCAGTTCAAATAACACTCGTACTCCACAAGGACCACAAAATATATTTTAAAAAACAAATAAATGCAGAGAACCTAAACTATTATACCCATTAGAGCACTGTAGCAACAATGTCTCACAAGATTAGCAAAAAAAAAACAATTTCACACAATCATGTGAAAACAAAATACCACAAAACAATAAAAAAGTCCACCTTACAAACACCCAAATTTCAACTTTTTTTTTAAAGGTTTCAAATCTAGATTTCAACTCTTAACAATAAATGCACTCCTAATTGCAACACTATATATCATCATAGAGAAAATTTACTAGGTGGGTTTTCTCAATTTCACTTTATTGTGTAAAAAAACACCAAAAAAAAAAAAAAAAATTCAACAATTACTAATTAAACCCTGAATTGCGGCTCAATATTGCAAAATCCAACAATTTCAGCAAATGGGTCCTCGTCAATTCAAACAGTTATCATAAATATTATACCATAACAATTGTAATTTTGGGCTTAAGCTTAAAAGATTAAAGAATAAGGAAAACCAAAAAAACTGAGTTCAGAAAGAAGCTAATGGGATGAAAGAGCGTGTACTTGGTATGAATAAGGAAGTAAAGACAGGGCATGAATTTAAATGATGTACTGGAAAGTAGAAAATCAGGATATGAACAAAGATTATATAGGTTAAAACTTAAAAGGCTTAATGAATGTTTATTGGGTCAGTACTCCAATTGGTGAAACATGCAAGAAGTCTTAAACATGAAATACCTGAATGGTAAAGCAAACTTACAGTTTTGGAGAAAGAGCAACAGCGTCAGAAAGTGCTAACCTGCTATTATAGATGAGAAAAATAGTTCCTTGTCCCAACCATCATTAGACAAAACCAAGCAAAATATTAAAAACTTGGTATCGTTTGCTTTACAAAACACACCCGTGTTTCATTAAAAAAAAAAAAAAAAAAATTTGTGTTTTATAACTGAAAACGTGAAGCTGTGATGGATAAGGAAAACGACGGCACCAGCCAGGACATAGTTATATTATATTAGGTGATATTTTTTAAGTTTTATTTTTTAATTTTACTATGTGAATTTTTTATTAAATAAAAATATATTTTTTAATTAAGTAAATCTTAATAAGGAAAGCTAATTAACCATGCTATATCTAAGTTTTATCTAAAAATATATATCCAAATCCACAACATTCTTTTTAAGTCTCCACTTATTTTTTGAGCACTTTAAATTCACTTTTTCATTAGCTGCACTAGAAAATACATTTCCTCACACCAAAAAATTACTTTATTTATTTTAATTCTTTTAACACATGGCCCACCACTAGTACTATTAAGGCTTCGTTTGAGAGTTTATAAAGAAATGGAATGGAATGATTATAAGAGAATGGAAAGGAATGTATTTAAGTAAGGGAAATGAATGGAAAAGAATGGAATGGAATGAAATGGAATTAAGTAATCTTGATCGGATGTTTTAAAATGAATGAATGGAAATGAATGAAAATGAATGGAATGTAAGTAATCTTGTTTGGGAATAACATGGAGGAAATGGAATGAAATCATTTTATGACAATATTACTATTAAACCCCTATTTTAAAATAAAAAGTTAAATATATAAGGGTATTTTGGGAGTTTTAGTAAAAATTTCATTAAACCTAAATCCATTCCCTCCCATTCCTCCCAATTTTGAGGGGAACAAAAATTTGAGGTTTTAAGGGAAAAGAGAGGAATGAGCATTCCCTCCTAACTATTTCATTCTCTCCCACTTAAACTCTCAAATAAGAGAATGGACTTTCCATTTCCTCCGTTAAAACTCCCAAACAAGGGGAGGGAAGAATATTCTAAAAATATTCATTTTATTTCATTCTATTACCACCTCCCAAACGACCCTAAGTCTCCACCACCACCACCACAAGTACAACCCACCAGCCATCACCACCACAGACCCACCACCAATATTATTAAAAGACACCCCAAAATCAAACCAAAACCACCACACACACACACACACACACACACACACAAAAGAAGAAAAAGAGATGAATATCATTCCAACCAATCAAAATCGACCCAATACCAACAATAAGGATGTCAACCCAATACCAACAATAAGGATGTCAACCCACCTTAAATCTAACGAACCATAAAACCCATGGCCACAACAATGGGTGACCTGCAAAACTGAAACCAGCACTGCCACCCACTCATTTACGCGTAGAATCATGTTTTGAATCCCCCTCCCATTTGTTGTAATAATTAAATTATAAAAATAATTACTATATAGTCTATACCAGTATTACTATAAAAGCCAACATTTAGACCAAGGTAGTCAAAATCTTCTAAAAAAAGAAAAATAAAAAAGTTGTCAATAGACTTAATACCATACTACATTCAATACAGAAGTTAGGTTTTTTTAGATATACACCACTGTCAATTTCTTTAGGACTTTCTTTCTTCTTTCTGTGTGTGTTTTAAAATACTTAATATTCTTAAAAAATAAAATAAAAAAGTATCGCCAACATATTTTTATTGGTCATTAAATCAGTATCAATACTCCTTTAAACCGCAAATTAAATATCGGAATCTGCCAAAGATTTTTTGCGTTGTCCAACCTATATTATATGTTTTGGACATTACAAAAAAAAAAATTCTAAAATATATTATAAAACATATAATATAGGCCGAACATAATTTGATGGTGAAGTTATTTATTGTCAGGGGTGTGGCCAATTATGATTGGATGGCAAAGTTTTTGGCAGCTACGGTGAGGCATCTTCACTACTACTTTTCTGATCACCGTCCTATCTGTTTGCACTTTAACCCAAATAATGAAGCTCAACGGTGGATTAGGAAACCTTTTCGGTTTAAGGAGATGTGGTTGGCTGATAGAGGGTGTGGTGGCAAGGTATTAAGAGCTTGGCATGTTGAGACTCAAGGCACTCCAATGTTCAAGGTTACGCAAAAACTCAAGAAATGTAAGAAGTTGTTGAATTCTTGGAGTAGAGAACATTTCGGCAATGTTAAGAATCAGATTGTGAAGAAAAAGGAAGCATTATGGAAAGCTGAAGAGTCTCTAGTGAATGGAGGCAACTACGACTTGGTTGTTTCCCTTAGTCCTGAGCTTAATTTATTGCTTGAGAAAGAGAGTCGTATGTGGAGGCAAAGGGCTAGAACGCAATGGGTAGCAAAGGGTGATAACAATACCAAGTATTTTCATGCAGTGGCAACTCAAAGAAAACGGCTAAATTTTATCAAAGGCATTCAGGATGTAGATGGAGTGTGGCAGTCGGATGAGGAGATTGTTTCTAAAATCTTTGTGGAGTTTTATACTAGACTCTTCTCATCATCCAATGTCCAGGACCTTGACCGAGTATTGGAGGGTGTGCAAAGGGCTGTTACGGAAAGCATGAATGCAGAGTTGATAAAACCTTATACTAGAGAGGAAGTGGATGCTGCCGTCAAATAAATGGCTCCCTTAAAGGCTCCAGGTCCTGACGAGATGCCCCCCCTTTTTTACCTGTCTTTTTGGGCGAATGTGGGGTCTAATGTCTTTGGCTTTGCTCTTTCTTGTCTTAACACTGGTACTCTCCTTAAATCCATTAATCGCACTTTCATCACTTTGATTCCTAAAGTTTGCAACCCAGAGAATGTTTCAGAATTTCGCCCTATTAGTTTATGCAACGTGCTTTATAAAATTATTAGTAAAGCTATTGCAAACAGATTAAAGCCTTTGCTTAATTCTATAATTTCAGAAGCTCAAACTGCTTTCACTAAAGATAAACTTATTACTGATAACATTCGGATAACTTTTGAATCCTTGCATTACATGAAAACCCAATGCTCTGGGAAAGAGGGCTTTATGGCCTTGAAGCTCGATATGAATAAGGCTTATGACAGGGTGGAGTGGAAGTTTTTGGAGAAAATCCTTTTGCGAATGGGTTTCCAAGATTCTTGGGTGGCTATGATTATGCATTGTGTATCAACAGTGACTTATTCCATTTTGCTTAATGGAGACAAGGTGATCCTCTTTCTCCTTTCCTCTTTTTGTTTTGTGCAGAGGGTTTAAATGCTCTCCTTTGCAAAGCTGTCGAAGATAAAGAGATTAGAGGTTTATCGATATGTAGACAAGGCCCACTAATTACTCACCTCTTCTTTGCAAACGACTGTCTCTTATTTTGCAGGTCAAATGCAGCCCAATGTTTGAAAATTCAGCAAATTCTTGACTGGTATGAAGTTGCATCGGGGCACCATGTGAATAAGGCCAAGACCACTCTCTTCTTTAGCCGAAATACCCCAAAAAATGTTCAGCAAGAAATCAAGGTCTTGTTGGGTGTGCCGGCCGTAAAACATTATTGGAAATATTTGGGTTTACCATCTTTTGTGGGGAAGGCAGAAAAAAGCTTGTTTGAACCAGATAAAAGAAAGGATTTGGAACAAGATGCAAAGGTGGAAGGAGAGGCTACTCTTACAAGCAGGAAAGGAAGTGATGATCAAGGCGATGATCTAATCTATTCCTACATATTCCATAAGCAAGTTTCGATTGCCAATTGGTTTGATCAAAGACATTGAAGCAATGGTTCACAAGTTTTGGTGGGGGCATCAAGATAAGGCAAGGAAGATGCAATGGGTAAAATGGAGTACTCTATGCTCCTCAAAGTCCCTTGGTGGAATAAGTTTTCGGGACCTTAAACAATTTAATGATGCTCTACTTAGGAAGCAGGTATGGAGGCTTTGCCATAAGAAGGATACTTTGCTTTATAAAGTCTTTAAACCTAAATATTTTCCTAATGGAAGTATTTTGGATTGTTAGGACATATGTGATTCATTGTTAGGAACGTATGTCACTATTTTATGTAATTGGCTAATCCTTTGACAAAATGCACTTTACTTGCAATTGGGTAGATCTAGGATGTGTTTAATGCTTCAAGAAACCTTGTTTCAAGTTTAAGTGTTAAAGCCATGCAAGTCTGTCCAAGAATTAAGTCAAAAAGTGTTATTCATTAAAGCTCGATAGCTAGCATCTATCGAGATTTAAGGAGAGCTGTTTCAGCCCAAGGCTTGACAAATAGGGTATTTGTCGAGGTTTAAGAAACTCAGTTTTTCAGGACTGTTTTTCATCCAATCCGTGATTCTATGTTTGGGCTTTCTTTTCTCACAACCCTAAACATATATAAGGATTATTTTAAGGTCCGTCAAAGATTGCGCGAGTGTGAAGCAAAGTTTTGTTCATGCAAATTGTGACTAGAGACAAAATTTGCCCTAGTTCATCTTTCTCTTGAAGAAGCTGATGTGTTTGTACACCGTAGGGTTTTATAACCAAGCAACTTCATGATCTTCATCGTCTGGATGAATTGAAGAACTTTGCAGCCAACATCCTTCTCAAGTTAGTGATCAAGTCGCGTACTGGGATTTGTGCAATTGGTTAGTCACATACTAGGAGCCGTGCATTTCAAGAAGAGATTGTGACTACAGAACAAGTCCAATTGGGTATTGGGGTAAGGGTTCAACTGTAGGTTGGTATAAGGTACTGAGATTTCTTTACTTGTAATCCCTTGTTTTGATAATAGTGGATTCTCGGAAGTAATGACCTTAAAATCATCTGGTGGGGTTTTTGCCATGTAGGTTTTCCCTATTCGTAAACAAATCACCGTGTCAATTTCTTTTCCACTGCATGCTTTAGTTAATTGGTGATTTGTTTGTGCTACCACGCACTTTGCATGTTAATTTGATTAATTAATAAACTTGGGTAATTAATCAATTAATTTATCACAAGGGGTCAATACATTTTTGGCCTGTCATGGATGTTGAGATCAATCCTCAGAGTTCCTTTTGGAAAAGCATTTTGCAGGCAAGAGAGGTGGTTCGTAAGGGGGACTAGATGGAGAGTTGGGGATAGGTCAAAAATAAATATATGGAATAATAGTTGGGTGGAGTCATCTAGAAGTGGACTGATACTATCTCCTCAGCACGATTCATCTCTGATGGTTGCTAAGAACTTGTTTCTACCTAGCACGAAGGTATGAAATGCAGAAATTATAGATCAGAATTTTTTTCCATGGGAAGCAGATGGCATTAAGAGTATTCCAGTCAGCCTACATATAAAGGAGGATCTTCTTATTTGGCCTAGAACCCAGGGGCGTAGCTATGTGTAAGGGTGGAAGGGCCATGGCCCCCCCAAAATTTTGAAAATTTTTTAAATATATATAATTATTTTAATGTTTTCAAAATTCAGTCTACAAAAATAAGAGTCCCTCCCCCCCCCCCCCCCAAATACTTGATTTAGTCCAATGATGCTCTTAAAAAAAAATCGGTCTAATTATTATAGAAACATAACATTATTTTTCACAATTCTATTTTTTATTGTAAAATATGCTCTTATATATGTTAAATATTTGACAAAGTTTGGCACCAAACATATTTGAATCTATATATTTTTCAACTAGTTATGTGGCAATTAACAAGTCATTGACTCATTAAAAAAATAATGTCACTAAAACTACACTTGGAATGTTTCTTTAGTTACTAAATAATGGGTTAGAGCAAGATAACTTCAAATATGTTTAAAGCCTAACTTATTCCTCCAAGTTTTGGATCATTCATGTTTTTGAAAATTTCATTAGTTCAATTGAAAGTTTTTTTACTTACTTTAGTATAAAATTTGATAATTTGTATCGAAAATGAAATTTCATAAGAATTTCACTGTAAAAATGAATTTTAATTTATGAAAGATCGTCACCAAACATAATTTTGATTGAAATTACTAAGTTCTTCTTATTGTTGTTTGGTGCGTGTGTATATATATAACTAATCAAATAAAAAAGTGTGTATACAATAAAAAAACTTGTATATGTGTACGTGGGAGTTATCTTGATAAATATATTAGAGTTACAACTTGGCCCCCCCCAAACTAAAATTTCTAGCTCCGCCCCTAATAGAACCCCTGATGGTATGTATTCAGTGAAGAGTGCCTACCAGCTTTTGGCAAATGAGTTTCAGCAAGCACAAGCCAAATCATCTAATGCTGAAGCAAGTAAATGTTTGTGGAATGGAATTTGGAAGCTCAAGGTGTCAAACAAAGTGATACATTTCATGTGGCGTGCATCATCTGAGTTGTTACCCACTAATTCCAATCTCTGTACTCGACACATCCTATCTGATAGTAGTTGCACCCTGTGTGTGGATCATGCTAAAGATGTGCTTCACTGCCTTTGGTTGTGTGACTATGCCAAGTGTGTATGGTTCTCGGATCAGACCTTCAATTTTCCACATTCAAGGGTGTTTAGGAGTTTTGGTCGAAAGATTTTGGAGCTTGTGTGATGTTAACAATGGCGGAATTGTATAAAAGAATAGAGAGAGAGAGAGAGAGAGAGAGAGAGAGAGAGAGAGAAATATCTTCACTAAGAAATTGAGAAAAAAATGATTATACAAAAGCTCAAGTTACAGAGTATAACTTAGTTCCTATTTATAGGACCTGGATTAGATAGGTTCTAGAACCTTCAATCTACAGAATCATAACCACCCCTATAACAGACTCTCAGTAATTCTTGGAATGACAGTTACCAGGACAGTTGTGGAACTCTAGTTCATCTTCAAGAAGCACACAGTGATGACCAACTCGTACACAGAGGAGGGAAGGATCAGTGCCCATATTCTAACATTGAAGAAACAGTAAAATGGCACCGTTCTATTAAAAATAAAACATCACCGTTTTTCTATTACAACTTAAGAGACATATTTAATCTATTTAATACAACGACACCGTATTGTACTAGCCGTTAGAATCTAGCCATTGGTCTTCTTCTTCTTCTTCCAATTTCAATCTCTGTTTTCCAATGTCATTACTCTCTTTAACATCCCCCCTCAAAACCATGGGGTCTATAGACACCATGATTTTGGAACGAAGAAAAAGAAAATGGGAAGTAGAGACGCTTTTAGTAAACACATCAGCCAATTGATCACGAGTGGCAATATATTTGACTTGAAGATCACGACGTAGGACCTTTTCACGAACAAAATGATAGTCAACTTCTACATGCTTGGTACGAGCATGAAACACTAGGTTGGAAGCGATGGCTAGAGCAGAGACATTGTCACACCAGAGCTTCGGAGGAGAAGGAAGAAACAGACCAAGATCCTTTAACACCTGACAAAGCCAATAAAGCTCAGCTGTAGTGGAAGCCAAAGCACGATATTCAGACTCTGTGGAAGACCTCGAAACTGTGTCTTGCTTCTTAGCACTCTAGGTAATTGGATTGTAGCCCAGATAAATAATATACCCAGTAGTGGATCGCCGATCAAAGGGGTCTTCAACCTAATCAGAATCTGAAAAGGCAGAGAGAGAAATAGGGCCAGGTCTAAGGTAAACCCCAAAATTGAGAGTACCATTGAGATACCTTAGAATGCGTTTAGCAGCAACCATGTGAGTATCAGTTGGAACAGACATGAATAGACACACCTGTTGGATAGCAAAGCTTAGATCAGGGCGTGTAAAGGTTAGGTAATGTAGTGAACCAACCAAACTCCTGTATTCATGTGAACTAGAAAGAACTGAACCCTCATGAGGCACTAATCTTAGATGAGGAGCACAAGGAGTGCGAGCAGACTTAGAAGATTTCATATTTAGCTTGAGAAGGAGGTCTTGAGCATACTTAGACTGAGTAAGGAACAATCCCTTGGAAGTCCGAGTTATCTAGAGACCAAGAAAGTAATGATGGGGGCCCAAATCCTTCAATTCAAAAACAGTACTATACTAAGCAATCAGGGAAGACAGAAACTGAGGGCAATTGCCAGTGATGACAATGTCATCAACATGAACGAGGAGGTAAACAACCAACCTCCCTTGTCTGAGAAAGAACAAGAATGAATCTCAAGAGAAGCCTGAAACCCCATATGTAGTAATTGAGTAGAAAATCTCTCAAACCAAGCTTTAGGAGCTTGTTTGAGGCCATACAGAGATTTCCAAAGCCTGCAAACATGGTTGGGAAACTTGGAATCAACATAACCCGAGGGCTGAACCATGTACACCTCCTCCCTTAAAAAGCCATGAAGAAAGGCATTGCTTACATCTAGCTGCCTTAGTGATTAATTGAATTGGACAGCCAAGGAGAAAATGAGTCTAACAGTTGGTGGTTTGATCACAGGACCGAAAGTCTCCTCAAAATCAACCTCATACTGTTGGTGAAAACCTTTAGCCACTAACCTAGCTTTGTATCTAGAAATGCTGCCATCACTGTTGTGTTTGAGTTTATAAACCCATTTGCACCCCACTAAATTCTGAGAAGGTGAAGGTGGAACCAAAGTCCAAGTGCCTTGTCTTTGAAGAGCAGCAAACTCATCATCCATAGCTGAGCACCACTGAGGATACTGAGCTGCAATTCTATATGAAGGAGGCTCAAGAAGAACATAGTCAATCTTGGAGACTGATTTGGGTTTGCTAGACTTGGCAGCCTTGGCTGGAGGAACAACTGAAGCAGAATGGTCAGATGGAGACTTATCAGGAGTGAGCTGGGCAGCAAGGGCTTTTGGCTTAAAGATACCATCCTTGGACCTAGTGATCATAGGATGAATGTTGATAGATAGAGGAGCTGGAACAGGTACCTGTGGGCTGGTATTGACAGAAGAGACAGATAAAGGTGACGCTGACTCAGAATTAGGACTAGATTGAGTGATAGGAGGCAAAGGAAGAGATAGAGATGTAGACTGAGGGGTAGAAGCAGACCTTGGAAATGATGGAGAAGTGGAGCTAGACTGTGTACCAAACTGAGAAGGAGGAATTAAGATAGGTATAGGAATCTGTGAGTTAGGAGATGAAGTTGGGCTAGTGGGTAAAACACGAGAGGTATAGAATTCAGCTTCATTGAATAAGACATGTCTAGAAATATATATCCTAGAATCAATAGGGTCCTGACAGATATAGCCTTTTGTAAAAGCTGGATATCCTAGAAAAATGCATGGGGTAGTGTGTGGATGAAGCTTATGGGTTTTGTAAGACCTTAAGAGTGGAAAACAGGCACAACCAAATGTTCTAAGATGGTTAATATCTGGTTTGGACAGGAAAAGAGCCTCCCAAGGTGATTGGTTATGGAGAGTAGGTGTGGGAAGCCTATTGATAATATGAACAGCAGTAGAAACTGCATAAGACTAGTAAGATTGAGGCAATTTTGAGTGAGACAACAAGGTAAGGGCACACTCTACAACATGCCTATGTTTTCTTTCAGCCACCCCATTCTGTTGGGGTGTGTGAGGGCAAGAAAATTGATGTACAATCCCATGAGAAGAACAGAAGAGTTTGAAAGCATTAGAAGTGTATTCACCTCCATTATCTGTTCTTAAAGTTTTAATTTTGGAGTTTAGTTGATTTTCAACAGTAGCTTTAAAAAACTTAAAAACATCTAGAACATTTGACTTGTGTTTTAAGAGATAAAGCCATGTGAACTTGGAATAGGCATCAACAAAGAGAACATAATACTGAAAATCATTTATGGAAGTAACTGGAGCTGGACCCCAAACATCAAAATGGACTAATTCAAGAGGTCTAGTAGCATGAAAATCAGATGTAGGAAAAGGAAATTGATGCATTTTACCATTGAGACAATGTACACAATGAGATACAATTCCATCACTTGGTAAAGGACAAAATACAGCAATAGAAGAAAGTGCAGTACTAAGCACCTTATTACTTGGATGACCTAACCTATGGTGCCATAAAAGCCATTTATTTGATCTATTTACATGGAAAATAGAAGATGACTGAAAATGTGGAGAAGATGCAGTCTGTGATGATGCAGTGGGATTGACAGAAGTGTTGGCAGAGGGTGACTTGATGAAGTTCTTTGAGTTAATTGGATACACTCCATTCTCACTCAAGCCCTTGTAGAGGAGTCTCCTCGTAGGAATATCTTAAATTTTGAGTTCATGAGTATCAAAATGACTTATTGTCAAGACAGAATTTGTGTACTGAAAGAAGGTTCATAGCTATTCTAGGCACATGAAGGACATTTTTTAGGATGAAATTATGATATTTAGTAGACAAAGTACTATTACCTATATGATTGATAGGGAGGGACTGACCATTGCCCACAGTGACTTGTTCAGGCCCATTGTATTGAGACTAAAGAGATAGGTTGTTGAGGTTTGCAGTAAGATGATCAGAAGTACATGAATCTGCAAGCCAAGGATCTTGATTTCTTATGATGGCTGCATTAGAAGCACTAGCCATGGCAGCAAGCTTGGTAGGAGGATTCTTACCTTGAAATGCAAAATCCATCCTATGGTAACAGTCCAAAGCTTGATGGCCTGATTTTCCACAGATTTAGCAAGATGGATGATCAGATTTGTAATTCTTAGAAGTAGTTGAGCCTTGATTCTAAAAATTTTGTGGAGGAAAATTCTGAAAAGGATGAGTATGATTGGGCATACTGTAAACCACCATGGTTGGCATACTGTGGACCACCATTGTGATTGAACCTACCTCCTCCTCTACCTCTATTGAAGTTATTCCTACCCCTTCCTCTTCCAGAACCATGATTCTGAGACTGATTCTGAGAGGAGCTACTAGCCTTGCTATTTGAGGCGTTTGAGGCAAACATTGCAAAAGAGTGAGGAACTGAATCTGAGTGTTCAGCTATAGCTTGCTCTTCACTTTGCAACGTAATTGCAAGTTGCACATAAGTGATGGGATCACTCCTAGTTTGAATTGCTAAGCAGAAGTGAGCAAATTCCCCAGGGAATCCCCTGAGCACTATACAAATCAATTCTTCATTGTCCACAACAACACCAATAGCCAGAAGTTTATCTCGAGCAATCTTGATTTTCTGCAAGTTGTTTATAGAATCATTACCTTTCTTGAGACTTTGCAACTCAAGTTTAAGGTTCAAGATATTTGCTCTAGAAGTGGAGGTGAACCTCTATTCCAGTGTACTCCAAACTTCCCTTGAATTTGTGATTCCAACTACAAGTGAGAAAACCTGTGGTGACAAAGTGGAATTAATCAAGGAAAGCAAAGCTTTATCCTTGATCCTCCAAGAATGGAAATCAGGATTCACAACAGAAGTTGCATTTCCTGTACTATCAAGCACATAAGGAGATGGTTTTGCAACAATACCATCGATGTGCTCAATCAGTGAATAGGCTTCTAGTATTGTAACTAGTTGATGCCTCCATGGAATGTAGTTGGTGTAATCCAACTTGATTGACATGAGGTTTGACATATTTGATAGTAACAGTAATGGAGATGGAGATGGTGATCGAGAAGAGGATTGTGTTGTGGGAGTAGGAGTGGTGTGTGTAGATTGAGTTGAATCTGCTAAAGTTGAAGCCATGGATCTTATAGCTTTGATACCATGAAAGATTTTGGAGCTTGTGTGATGTTAACAATGGCGGAAGCGTATAAAAGAATAGAGAGAGAGAAAGAGAGAAAAAAATATCTTCACTAAGAAACTGAGAAAAAATTATTATACAAAAGCTCAAGTTACAGAGTATAACTTAGTCCCTATTTATAGGACCTGGATTAGATAGGTTCTAGAACCTTCAATCTACAGACTCATAACCACCCCTGTAACAGACTCTCCATAATTCCCGGAATGACAGTTACCAGGACAGTTGTGGAACTCTAGTTCATCTTCAAGAAGCACACAGTGATGACCAACTCGTACATAGAGGAGGGAAGGATCAGTGCCCAAATTCTAACATTGAAGAAACAGAAAAACAGCACCGTTCTATTAAAAATAAAACATCACCATTTTTCTATTACAACTTAAGAGACATATTTAATCTATTTAATACAACAACACCGTATTGTACTAGCCGTTAGAATCTAGCCGTTGGTTTTCTTCTTCTTCCAATTTCAATCTCTGTTTTCCAGTGTCATTACTCTCTTTAACATTGGTGACCTGGTGTCTTTTATACTTACTGAAACTTCCTCTAACACTGTTGCTCTATTCTCTATGGTTTCTTGGAGAATCTGGGCCTATCGCAACAAATTGCGAGTAAAACAGCAGGTATGGGAAGTTGGAGATACGGTCAAGAAAGCTAAAGAATTGCTGTAGGAGTTTAGAGATGTGCAGCACGAGACCCTCGGTGCCACGTTAGGTGGTGCATTGGAAGCCTCCTTCAGCGGGTCTGTTCAAGATCAATTTTGATGGAGCCACCTTTGAGAACTTGGCTCTTGCTAGTTTAGGGATCATCATCAGGGATAAGCAAGGGATCATCATCACGGCTCTTAGTCAGCGAATCCCTTTACCCAGTTCGGTGGACATGGTGGAAGCTTTGGCCGCTAGGGAAGCTCTTATCTTTGCCCAAGAAATTAGCATCTCATCCTATCTTTGCCCAAGAAATTAGCATCTCATCTATGGAAGTAGAAGGTGATTCCCTACAAGTCAAATCGTGGCTGGGACATATTATACATGACACTAAGCAGTTAGGGGTCTTATATGCAGTTCTGTAGTTTTTCTCATATTTGTAAGGGGGGTAATAGATTAGCCCACTCCTTTGCTAGAAAAGCAGTTTTAGCTGCTGATACCATGTGTGGTTAGAAGAGCTACCACAAGACATAGATGATGTTTTTAAGTCTGAATTTCCTTAATAAAATTGATTTATCTATTTCTCCCCCCAAAAAAAAAGAAAAAAAGTTAATGTACTTAAACTAATATTTGGGCATAAAAAATTTGTAAATTTTAAATTATATTTATAAAAATATAAATAAATACACACATATATATTGTTGTAACATTGAAATGATACACCATATTAACCAAAATCAATATATTTCATTTTTGTAGTCATATCAAAACAGTTTCCATTACAAAATTGACTAACTTGCTTTAAAGAGCTCTCTTATTTTAGCATCTTACGTATATGGAAGGTTTGCACTAAGCAATTACATTTTTCCCATATTAGAAGATTGAACCAATCTCATTTTATGACATGAGGATATTCCAAATGGGATTCCTTTATATTTGGTCTCTATTTGACCCTATAAATAATCAAATAATCAATAACATTCTCAAAGTACCAAAAAGGAATTACAAATGTCATGAGTCCACTCGGAAGAGTTGTATTACTGCTGACAACCCTTATGTTACTAATGTCTCTCTGTGAATGTGATCCTCCAACAACAGTTCATATCACTGATTGTTTGATTAACAAATAATGGCTTAACTTTCATTGTAAATCGAAGAATGATGATCTTGGGTCAAGAGTACTCACCCCTACCAATTCATACAAATTCTCTTTCCATCTTGACGTTTGAGCTACTACACTATTCTACTGTAACATGTATTGGCAAGGTCATAAGAAATTACATTGGTTTAATATTTTCGAAGCCCAAAGAGACATAACTTGCACAGATTGTTTTTTGGAGTATCAAAGACAATGGCCCTTGCAAGTCTCTAACTCAACCTAATTGCTCTGCAGGTGATTAGTACGTTAAATGCTATAACTGGAATCCGTTAGAATGAGCAGCACAGGGGTGGCGGTACGTTATAGTCAGGGGGTTCAAATGAACCCCCTGACCCGAAAATTTATATATATATATATATATATATATAATATTTAAAAAAAATTTTTGAACCCCCTGCAATAAAAATTTGCACCCCCTCAACATGAACCTGACCCTTTCATTTTTTAAAGCCCAACTTAAACTCCGGGAAAAAAAAAAAGTCCAAAAGAAAATTGTAGTCTTTAATCTCAAAAATAAAAAGCCCATAAATCAAATTTTGAAAAATCATAAAAAAAAAAAAATCAAATAAAACCTAATAATTTGTAGCTGCCTAACCTCCAAAATCTCTCATTATCCTTCTTCACTCTCCAAACCCAAAGGAAAAAGGCTGCCTCTGCATTACACACAAAATTTGCCGCCGCCGCCGCCTCCTGGTCTACCTTCTGCCGCCGCTTGATCTGGTTTTTCAGCTCTCTTTCTCTCTTTCTTTCACTGTGAGAGTGTGTTTTGGGGGTTCCATTTGATTTTTCACTAAATCTGTGTGAGTGAATCACCGTATGTGTGTGTGAAGTTATCATTTGATTTTTGTTGTTGAGTTTTTGAATCTGGGACCATGTGTGTGTGTGGGAGCTGTGGCGTTAGAACTGAACTGTGTTCTATATCTGCACTTTTGATATTTTAACTCAACTTGAGTTTTGAGCCTCTAAAGTGAAAAGCCTAAGTCTGACCGTGTATGTGACTTTGTGGGCCTGTGGGGGTTAATGGGTTAGACTTGTAGGAGTAGGACTTATTATTTTTATTACTTTATAGTGATTTATTGTTGCTATGTACTTAAGTTTGAATTTCTTACTTTTGTTTACTGTTAGGTGTTAGGTGTTCAGTGTTGGCGTGTTCCAAAGAGTTGCTGCAAGGATTTTATTGATTTGATAAAATCATATAAAGACTACAAAGGTGAGTTATGACTCTAACTTCTCACTTTGACTATTAAACTAATTTTTGACTTGTGTGTAGTTTTTTAATTTTGATGAATGAAACTTGTTAGTTGTGAGTGGTTGGCAATGTGACTTGGTCAATATATTAACACTAAAAACAATAAAAGTATAAAATATTTAAAAAATTGTAAACTTCTAAATTAAAGAATTACATAAAAATCACTTAATAACAATAATTAATATATTTATTGTATTAGAGAAAAGTATGTCAAATGAACTTTTAGTATATTTTTTTTTTTTTGTTTTTTTGCTAATATTATGGATAAATTTGTAATAAAGAAACTTCGTAAGCTGCAAGATTCATCTTCTACCCAAGATTCATATCTTACTCAAGATTCATCTTCTACTTAAGAATCGTCTTCTAAGCATGTTTGTGTTGATGTGAACAATCTTCCTTCAGACCCTGGGCTACGAAAAAAGATTTCATTTTACCATCCTAATGACCGAGATGAAATAAGAAGATATTATTTACAAAAAAAACCATGTCAACCTTATGAACACGATTTTCCTCAAACAAAAATTGGTGAACTTATGCGTCGATTTTATATAATTTATGTTTCTTATTGACCCCCCTGGGCAAAAATCCTGGAGCCGCCCCTGGAGCAGCATCCATAATCTTGCAAATTTGCATGATGCCTTTTCTAGTATAAAATAAAGAATAAGCTCATCGTATCATGCATTTACTCCTTAATTTCTTCTTTCTTTTCAAGAATCATGTAGTCCTTAATTTAAATCAAGAACGAACCCATATTATGTACTCCTTGTTTATCAGTTTTTACCCTTTTTCTATATGCCACTCTACTCTTCTTTTAAACTTAACTCACTCACTCCTTGCCTCCTTTGGAGTTGATTGATAACATTTTAAGTGTATTATTCTTACCAATACTCACCTTAGCGTGATGATCACTTTACAAGAACATGTACTTGTAAGGTGGGGGAGACAAGGGCTGGAGTTTAAGAGAAAGCTTCACACACATATGCTTAGATTAAGCTAGAGTATTATTTCTATCTTAAATTTTTTTTAAAGTATATTATCTTTTAAGTAGAGATTATCACACATATTACGTACATACACACGTGCAAAAATCATGTTTTGAATCACTATTTCAATTAAAATGGTAAAATCATGTTTTGAAAACACAATTTCACAGTCTGTATGTACGGCTATAAATAATTAGTTGTGTGCAACAATTAGTGGTAGAGCTACACACAAGCATGCCCCCCCCCCCCCCCCAAATTTTAAGAAATTTATTTATAGTATGTATTTTATTTCCATTTTTAGAAATGTAGTTTGCAAAAATTGAAGTTACCCTCTCCCCCCCCCCCCCTCCCCCACGAGAAAAAAAAATTGAGTCATTTCAATGGTGCTCTTAAAAGAAAGAGAAATTATACTTAAAATCGTAAAATTACAAGCTCTTTGCTATCTCCCTCGGGTGGACCCTTTGCTGACATAGCCACCATCACCTCTCCCTTCTCATCCAGGATCATTGCACCAAATCTTGAGTTGTTCAAGTCCAAGAAAATTGCAGCATCAAAGTTTGATTTGAAGACAGATGTAGGAGGATGCCATGCAATTACACTCACATTCATATCTGGAATGATCAGTGGATCTTGTGCTTGGTGAAATTCTTCCAAATAATCCCTTGATCTTTTATTTCACCAACCCGGTTCCTATAATTTCCCTCCATGTATAACTCTATGGATTAAAAATAATTCAAACTCAACTGTGGACAATCACCTCAGCAAGTCCTCAAATAATCCCATCACATCTTCTTGGCCTTGAATGCATCTTCTTGGGTTAGAACGTGGTATGCATATATTTGGGAAACATGTTATGAAAAAAAAAGTGATAAAAATCCAAGAAAAGAAAATATGTTATGCTGTGTGATAATCACTACTTAAATATCCAAGAAAAGAATTTTCCATATTTACTTCTCGTAGAATTCTTGACTTAGTTGTATCATGAGGACAAATTTCCAAAAACCATTTAGCAACACTTGAGTGGGGGCAAATATTTTGTAAAGAAAATGTCAATTTGTGTTTCTAAGCCCTTTATAATTCTATTATTTCTTGTTCTTTTCATTGTTCTTGTTATAATTTACCTTACCTATAATTATCTCATGTGTGAGATATGCGGATTACGCATAAGCAGAGGAATAGTCAAATACTGTAAGAGTTCCGAACACCCACATCAATACAAAAAAAGAATATTATTAACAACCGGTTTGATTTTTTTTTTTTTTTCTATTTTTTGAATGATGTGATAAAATTTTAACTTATGACATCCGCTCCAGGATAAAGACTCATTATCATCATGCCAAGACATTAATCGGTTTTTTGTGTAAGCGGGATTCAAAAACCAAATCTCCTATTCAATTATAAGAAATTTTACTAGTTAAGTTACTGGAACCTATGTTTGATTATTTAATTTGTGAAAAACTCTCTTATATGGAATAAAATGGATTCCTTATTTACTTTGAGAGAGAGAGAGAGAGAGAGAGAGAGAGAGCAACTGTGAAGAGCTCCCAATATAGCCCACTTATCAAACTTGACCTAAAATCCACCAACTTGACTTTCAACTCAAATTTTTTGACATTTAAAATATATTGATGTGGCTGAGTTTTTGGTGTATGATGTGCTAAATGATAAAAATTTAGCATTTGGGACATATGATGTGTAAATGTTGTAATCCAATTATAAGTTGACGCCCTAACATGTTATTCAGAATGGATTTGAGTGTGTCTGTACCCCGGACTAGATTGATAATAAGTTAAGTACTTGTGATCCTCAAAAAAAAAATTGCATTTTCAATTAGCTTAGCTGGTAAAATCTTGTCATCAAATAAAAGATTTTGGGTTCAAACTCCCTTTCACACAACTTGATGATAAATATCAATTTTGAAATAGATGTCATAGGTTAATAAGTTAAGTATTAGTAATTATCTGGCAAACCGATGTTATAAATCGAAGAGAAAATGCATCTTTAGAACCAACAATAATGTACGTTATCAAATCACAATTTATTGAGTACTTTTAACATATCACAAAAATATATATATACACATTTTCACATTGAGTTTCTTCCCAACAATAATACTTTAGATATATTTTACCAATGGCTTAAATATGTTTTAATAAATACATTTTTAAATGCAATTCTTAACCGAATACATACCATCAGGGGTTCTAGACCAAATAAGAAGATCCTCCTCTGTATGTAGGCTGACCGGAATGCTCTTAATGCCCTCTGCTTCCCACGAAAAAAAAAAAAAAATCTGACCTATAAGCTCCGCATTCCATACCTTCGTACCAGGTAGAAATAAGTCCTTAACAACCATCAGAGATGAATCGTGTTAAGGAGATAGTATCGGTCCAGCTCCAGATGACTCCACCCACCTACAATTCCATATATTTATTTTTGACCCATCCCCAACTCTCCATCTAGTCCCCTTACGAACCACCTCCCTTGCTTGCAAAATGCTCTTCCATGCAAAGGAACTTCGAGAATTGATCTCAACATCCAAAATACTTCCATTAGGAAAATATTTAGGCTTAAAGACTTTATAAAGCAAAGTATCCTTCTCATGGTAAAGCCTCCATACCTGCTTCCCAAGTAGAGCATCATTAAATTGTCTGTCTAAGGTTCCGAAAACCCATTCCACCAAGGGACTTTGAGGAGCAGAGGGTACTCCATTTACCCATTGCATCTTCCTTGCCTTATCTTAATGCCTCCACCACACTTGCGAATCATTGCTTCAATGTCTTTGATCAAACCAATTGGCAATCGAAACACGCTCATGGAATATGTAGGAATTGATTGGATCACCACCTTGATCATCAATTCTTTTCCTGCTTGTGAGAGTAGCCTCTCCTTCCACCCTTGCATCTTGTTCCAAATCCGTTCTTTTATTTGGTTGAAACTGTTGGGCTTTGTGGAGCCTAATTTATATTTGATCCGGTTGACAACCCAACCCGACCGGAATAATGTTGCGTAGTTTTTAATGGGAGATTTTCTGAGGCTTAGTCCATGGAGCAGAGGGTTTTGGCTTGGTGATGAGGGTTTTGTCTTGTTGTAGTTTTTTGAGAGAGCAAAAACACTACAGCCGCACTCTATATTTTTCCCTGATAATAGTGAAATCCTTGCAACTCCGTGGACGTAGGTAAATTGCCGAACCACGTAAATATTGTCTTGTGCATGTGATTGTTTTTTCTTTGGCGTGTGTTTTCTTTGTTTTTTGTTTCTCACAGGTTGGGAATTTCGGGTTAATTCCCTACAATTAGTATCAGAGTCTCGGGTTAGGAAAAGTTCGATGGCACACACTTTGGATTTTGGAGGATGCAAATCAAGGATTATCTTTGGAGGATGCAAATCAAGGATGGTAGAGAATGCATCAGTAGCATAACATCTGAATGAATTTAACACTATCATAAATCAATTGTCGTCTGTAGAAATTGATTTTGATGATGAGATTCATGTACTGATCGTTTTGGCTTCTTTGCCAAACAGTTAAGAGGCAATAAAGATGGCAGTAAGCAATTCTACAGGAAAGGAAAAGCTGAAGTACAATGACATACGAGATTTAATTCTGGCTGAGGAGATTCGCAGAAGAGATGCAGGTGAAACCTCAAGATCTAGTTCTGCCCTAAACCTTGAGACAAGAGGCAGAGGTAATGACAGAAATTCAAATCGGGGCAGATCAAAATTCAGAAATTCTAATCAGAACAGAAGTAAATCTAGATCAGGCCGACAAGTACAATGTTGGAACTATGGGAAAACAGGTCACTTTAGGAGGTAATGTAAAAGTCCTAAAAAGAAGAATGAAGATGATTCTACTAATGCTGTAACAGAAGAGGTTCATGATGCATTACTTCTTGCAGTAGACAGTCCACTTGATGATTGGGTTCTGGACTCAGGAGCTTCGTTTCATACCACTCCACACAGAGAAATCATGCAGAATTTTGTTACAGGTGATTTTGGTAAGGTGTATTTGGCTGATGGTACAACCTTGGATGTTGTGGGTATGGGAATCATCCGTATATTGTTGCACAATGGGTCTGTTTGGTTACTGGAGAAGATTCGACATATTCTTGACTTGAGGAGGAATCTGATTTCTGTTGAACAACTTGATGATGAAGGGCATGCAATACTATTTGTTGGTGGTACTTGGAAGGTTACAAAAGGAGCCAGAGTATTGGCTCGTGGAAAGAAGACTAGTACTCTATATATGACCTCAAGTCCAAGAGACACAATTGCAGTTGCTGAAGCAAGTACTGATACAAGCCTATGGCACCGCAGACTTGGTCACATGAGTGAGAAAGGGATGAAGATGCTGCTGTCAAAAGGGAAACTACCAGAATTGAAGTCCGTTGATTTTGACATGTGTGAAAGCTACATCTTGGGAAAGCAGAAAAGGGTGAGCTTCTTGAAAACTGGCAGGACACCGAAAGCTAAAAAATTGGAGTTAGTGCACACTGATTTGTGGGGGCCTTCACCGGTTTCATCCTTGGAGGTTCAAGGTACTACATCACATTCATTGATGACTCAAGCAGAAAGGTATGGGTTTATTTCTAAAAAATAAATCTGATCTATTTGAAACTTTTAAGAAGTGGAAGGCCATGGTTGAGACAGAAACAAGTTTGAAAGTAAAATGTTTGAGGTCAGATAATGGAGGAGAGTACATAGATGGAGGGTTCAGTGAGTATTATGCTGCACAGGGAATTAGGATGGAGAAGACCATTCCTGGGACACCACAGCAGAATGGTGTGGCTGAGCGCATGAACAGAACTCTCAATGAGCGTGCTAGGAGTATGAGGTTGCATGCTGGACTACCAAAAACTTTCTTGGCTGATGCTGTTAGCACTACAGCTTACCTGATAAACCGAGGGCCACCAGTTCCCATGGAGTTCAAACTTCCTGAGGAGGTTTGGAGTGGTAAAGAGGTAAAGTTTTCACATTTAAAAGTTTTTGGTTGTGTTTCTTATGTTCATATTGATTCTGATGCTCGTAATAAACTTAATGCAAAGTCTAAAATATGTTTTTTCATTGGCTATGGTGATGAGAAATTTGGCTATAGGTTTTGGGATGAACAATACAGGAAAATCATCAGAAGTAGAAATGTGAAATTTAATGAACAGGTTATGTACAAGGACAGGTCAACTGTAGTTTCAAATGTTACAGAGATAGATCAAAAGAAATCTGAGTTTGTCAACTTAGATGAATTGACTGAAAGTACTATCCATAAAAGGGGTGAAGAGGATAAGGAGAATGAAGATTCACAGTTAGATCAAAGTACACCTGTAGCTGAAGTCCGTAGATCTTCTAGGACCATTAGACCTCCACAGCGTTATTCACCCACTTTAAATTATCTCCGGTTGACTGATGGTGCTGAGCCAGAGTGTTATGAAGAAGCCTTGCAGGATGAAAATTCAAGCAAGTGGGAGTTGGCCATAAAGGATGAGATGGATTCCTTGTTAGGGAATCAGACATGGGAATTGACTGAATTGCCAGTAGGAAAGAAGGCTTTGCATAACAAGTGAGTATACTAAATAAAGAATGAGCATGATGGCAGCAAGCGTTACAAGGCTAGATTAGTTGTTAAAGGGTTCCAGCAGAAGAAGGGCATTGACTACTCAGGAATATTCTCTCCAGTTGTGAAGATGTCAACAATCAGACTGGTACTGGGAATGGTGGTTGCAGAAAATTTACATCTTGAGCAGTTAGATGTGAAGACGGCATTCCTTCATGGTAACTTGGAGGAAGACATTTACATGATTCAGCTTGAAGGGTTCATTGTTCAAGGACAAGAGAATCTAGTCTGCAAACTGAGAAAGAGCTTATATGGCCTAAAACAAGCTCCAAGACAGTGGAACAAGAAACTTGATAGCTTTATCCATAGAATTGAGTTCAAAAGATGTGAAGCTGATCACTGTTGCTATGTTAAGTCTTTTAACAATTCTTACATCATTTTACTGTTGTATGTGGATGATATGCTCATTGCAGGGTCTAGCATTGAGGAGATTAATAATCTGAAGAAGCAATTGTCAAAATAGTTTGCAATGATGGATTTGGGAGCTGCAAAGCAAATCCTTGGTATCAGAATCATTAGAGACAAGGCTAATGGTACATTAAAACTTTCACAGTCAAAATATGTGAAGAAAGTTCTCAACAGGTTCAACATGAATTAAGCTAAACCAGTGAGCACACCCTTGGGTAGTCATTTCAAACTAAGCAAGGAACAGTCACCGAAGACAGAATAAGAAAGGGACCACATGAGCAAGGTGTCCTATGCCTTAGCTATCGGCAACTTGATATATGCTATGGTGTGTATAAGGCCAGACATTGCACATGCAGTGGGAGTTGTGAGCAGATTCATGAGTAGGCCTGGAAAGCAGCATTGGGAGGCAATTAAGTCGATTCTGAGATATCTGAGGGGTTCATCAGATATATGTCTTTGCTACACAGGTGCAAGTTTGAAACTACAGGGTTATGTAGATGCTAATTTTGCTGGTGATATTGATAGTAGAAAGAGTACTACTGGGTTTGTATTTACTTTGAGTGGTACAGCTATATCATGGGCTTTAAATCTACAAAAGATTGTTACTTTGTCTACTACAAAAGCTGAGTATGTTGCAACAACAGAAGCTGGAAAGGAGATGATTTAGCTACATGGCTTCTTAGATGAATTGGGTAAGAAGCAAGAGATGGGCATTCTACACAGTGACAGTCAGAGTGCAATTTTTCTTGCTAAAAATTCGGCTTTTCATTCAAAGTCAAAGCATATACAGACAAAATATCACTTTATTCGTTGCCTTGTTGAAGATAAGCTGGTAATACTTGAGAAGATTTGTGGATCTAAGAGCCTGGCAGACATGTTGACTAAAGGTGTCACTATTGAGAAGCTGAAGCTGTGTGCAGCTTCAGTTGGGCTTCTAGCTTGAGGACAGGAGGATGAGTTGCAGGGATGAGGGATTGTTTTTTGGAAGATAGCATTTGATGTTGGTAATTGAACTAGTCTCCAAGTGGGAGATTTGTTGGGCTTTGTGGAGCCTAGTTTATATTTGATCCGGTTGACTACCCGACCCGACCCGAATAATGTTGCGGGGTTTTTAGTGGGAGATTTTCTGAGGCTTAGTCCATGGAGTGGAGGCTTAGGCCGATAGGCCCAAGCCGGAGCACTCATGGACAAGCCTTTTGGGGGTCCGAGGGCAAAACCCCAAGGAAAAAAAAAATTTGGCCCGTTTTGTAGCTCCTGTGCGCAGGATATAAAAAACCATTTTTTTGGTGATTACGGTTTTGTTTTGTTGTAGTTTTTTGAGAGAGCAAAAACACTGTAGCCGCACTCTGTATTTTTCCCTGATAATAATGAAATCCCTACAACTCCGTGGACGTAGACAAATTGCTGAACCACGTAAATATTATTTTGTGCGTGTGATTGTTTTTTCTTTGGTTTGGCGTGTGTTTTCTCTATTTTTTTTTTCTCACGGGTTGGGAATTTCAGGTTAATTCCCTACGGAAACAAGCTTTTTTCTACCTCCCCACAAAAGATGGTAAACCCAAATATTTCTCATAGTGTTTTTTGGCCGGCACACCCAACAAGACCTTGATTTCTTGCTGAACATTTTCTAGGGTACTTCGGCTAAAGAAAAGAGTGGTCTTGGCCTTATTCACCTGCTGCCCCGATGCAACTTCATACCAATCAAGAATTTGCTGAATTTTCAAACATTGGGCTGCATTTGACCTGCAAAATAAGAGACATTCGTCTACAAAGAAAAGGTGAGTAATCCATGGGCCCTGTCTACATATCGATAAACCTCTAATCTCTTCATCTTCGACAGCTTTGCAAAGGAGAGCATTTAAAACCTCTGCACATAACAAAAAGAGGAAAGGAGAAAGAGGATCACCCTGACTCAATCCCCTAGATGATCGTATAAACCCATGTGGTTCTCCATTAAGCAAAATGGAATAAGTCATTGTTGATACACATTGCATAATCAAAGCCACCTAGGAATCTTGGAAACCCATTCGCAAAAGGATTTTCTCCAAAAATTTCCACTCCACCCTGTCATAAGCCTTACTCATATCGAGCTTCAAGGCCATAAAACCCTCTTTCCCAGAGCATTGGGTTTTCATGTAATCCAAGGATTCAAAAGCTATTAGAATGTTATCAGTAATAAGTCTATCTGCAGTGAAAGCACTTTGAGCTTCTGAAATTATAGAATTAAGCAAAGGGTTTAATCTGTTAGTAATAACTTTACTAATAATTTTATAAAGCACATTGCATAAACTAATAGGGCGAAATTTTGAAACATTCTCTGGGTTGCAAACTTTAGGAATCAAAGTGATGAGAGTGTGATTAATGGATTTAAGGAGAGTACCAGGGTTAAGACTAGAAAATGCAGCGTCAGAGACATCAGACCCCACATTCGCTCAAAAAGTTTGGTAAAAAAGGGGAGGCATCCTGTCAGGACCCGGAGCCTTTGAGGGAGCCATTTGTTTGACGGCAACATCCACTTCCTCTCTACTATAGGGTTTTATCAACTTTGCATTCATGCTTTCCATAACAACCCTTTGCACACCCTCCAAAACTCGGTCAAGGTCCTAGAGATTTGATAATGAGAAAAGTCTGGTATAAAACTCCACAAAGATTTTAGAAACAACCCCCTCATTGGATTACCACACTCCATCTGCATCCCGAATGCCTTTGATAAAATTTCGCCATTTTCTTTGAGTTGCCACCGCATGAAAATACCTAGTATTGTTATCACCCTTTGCTACCCATTGCGTTCTAGCCCTTTGCCTCCACATACGACTCTTTTCTCAAGCAGTAAATTAAGCTCACGTCAAAGGGAAACAACCAAGTCGTAGATGCCTCCATTCACCGCACTCTTCGGCTTTCCATAATGCTTCCTTTTTCTTCGCAATCTGATTCTTAACATTGCTAAAATGTTCTCTACTCCAAGACTTCAACAACTTCTTATATTTCTTGAGTTTCTGCGTAACCTTGAACATTGGAGTGCCTTGAGTCTCAACTTGCCAAGCTCTTAATACCGTGTCACCACACCTTCTATCAACCAGCCACATCTCCTCAAACCGAAAAGGTTTCCTAATCCACCGTTGAGCTTCATTATTTGGGTTAAAGTGCAAACAGATAGGACGGTGATCAAAAGAGTAGCAGTGAAGATGCCTCATTGTAGCTGTCAGAAACTTCGCCATCCAATCATAATTGGCCACACCCCTAACAAGAGTAGCAGTGAAGATGCCTCATCTCTGATGGTTGTTAAGGACTTGTTTCTACCTGGTACAAAGGTATGGAATGCAGAGCTTATAGATCAGAATTTTTTTCCGTGGGAAGCAGAGGGCATTAAAAGCATTCCGGTCGGCCTACATATAGAGGAGGATCTTCTTATTTGGCCTAGAACCCCTGACGGTATGTATTCAGTAAAGAATGCCTACCAGCTTTTGGCAAATATGAAATCTAAAAGATCTGAATCTATTACGGTTTGGATTCAAATACTCATAGATTTCTTAGAGTACTCTACCAAATAGATTTCCTTAAATCTTAACCATTCTTTAATGATTTAATGATCTAGATTCTGCCATGTCAACATTCCACTAACAATAATCACATATTAGAAGATTGAACCAATCTCATTTTATGACATGAGGATATTCCAAATGGGATTCCATTATATTTGGTCTCTATCTGACCCTATAAATAATAAATAAGCAAATAATCAATAATTTACTAAAAGTACCAAAAAGGAATTACAAACATCATGAGTCCACTTGGACAAGTTGTATTACTGCTGACAACCCTTATGTTGCTAATGTCTCTCTGTGAATGTGATCCTCCAACAACAGTTCATATCACTGATTGTTTGAGCAACAAACAATGGCTTAACTTGCATTGTAAATCGAAGAATGATGATCTTGGGTCAAGAGCACTCGCCCCTACCAACTCATACAAATTCTCTTTCCATCCTGATGTTTGGGCTACTACACTATTCTACTGTAGAATGTATTGGCAAGGTGATAAGAAATTACATTCGTTTAATATTTTCGAAGGCCCAAAGAGACATAACTTGCACAGATTGTTTTTGGAGTATCAAAGACACTGGCCCTTGTAGGTCTCTAACTCAACCTAATTGCTCTGCTGGTGATAAGTACGTTAAATGCTATAACTGGAATCCGTCAGAATAAGCAGCATCTATAATCTTGCAAATTTGCATGATGCCTTTTTTGGTGCAAAATAAAGAATAAGCTCATTATATCATGCTTGTACTCCTTAATTTCTTTTTTCTTTTCAAGAATCATGTAGCCCTTAATTTAAATTAAGAATGAACTCATATTATGCACTCCTTGCTTATCTTTTTTACCCTTTTTCTGTGCCACCCTACTCTTTTTCTAAGCCTAACTCAGTCACTCCTCCTTCGGAGTTGATTGATAGCATTTTTAGCGTATTATCCTTACCCATATTCACCCTTAGCATGATGAACACTTTATTCTTCTTATTCCAAATAAACAATGCTTGGATTAAAAATAATTCAAACTCAGCTGTTGGCAATCACCTCTGCAAGTCCTCAAATAATCCCATCACATCTTTTTGGGTTAGAAAGTGGTTTGCATATATTTGAGAAACATGTTATGAAAACGTAATAAAAATCCATGAAGGAAAATATGTTATACTATTAGCATTAAGCACCTGTTCAATATTTTCAAAATGTAACAAACATCTGGTTATATATATGTGTATAAAATGAAGGTGATATAGGAGAGTAAATATGCTTGGAAAAGCATAGGAAGTAAAGAATTTTTTTTTTTAAACGAAAGCCAAGAATGTATACAAGGTACCAATCGCATCTATGTCCTTTTAAAGAGTGCACACACGTGTCAAATTGCCACTTGTGTTTCTATGACTACGTGCAGATAAGCACTCATGGCCTCAAATTTTCAATCATGCTCAAAATTTGTGTGGTTTTCTTGTCTCTAAGTGGATATGTTTTGGTTCTAAAAACATAGCGTACCACCGTAACTCTCCAAAGATGCCTTTTGAATGATCAAAGGGGGGTGGAATACTAAACTCTGCAAAAGGGACCACGAGTGTGGTCTATGGCGTGGTATTAATGAAGGTTGGGAGAGATTCTCTAAACATTTGGCCCTAGTGGTGGGTGATGGCTCTCATTTTTTTTTTCTTGGCATTATAGGTGGGTTGGGGATATCTCACTTAAAATGCTCTATCCTTAGTTATATGCATGTTCAAAGGACAAGGAAGCTTGTATTTCTGATGTTTTGTGTTATCAGGAGGGTAGAAATGAGAGAATTTGAATTTTGAGATTTTATAGGGACTTTCACAATAGGAAATTAGAAGCTGCCTTCTCTTTCCTTGATTTCGTTCAATCTCGAATTCCTAGGGGTATTGGGTGTGATAGTTCCCATTGGTGTCTTAATGGGAATGGTAAGTTTGATATTCGGTCCAATTACAATAAGATCCGGGGTGCTTCTATCCCTTGTTTCCTTTGGAAGGGTATTTGGAAAGTTAAGGTTCCTAGAAGGGTGGCTTTCTTCATGTGGACAACAATTCATGGTCAGATCCTTACCTTGGATAATCTGATGCTCTAGGGTCTCACTTTGGTGAATCGGTGTTGTATGTGCTGCTGTAATGAGGAATCTATGGATCATCTTCTCCTCCATTTTCCTGTAGCTCACTTGTTGTGGGTGCATATGCTTCAGGTGTTTGGGATCCAATGGGTTATGCCAAGTTCTTTGGAAAGTTTGGTGTTTTGTTGGCGTTACTGGCAGGGAAAATTTAATTCGAACATATGGAATATGGTTCCTGGTTGCATGTTTGATGTGGATTATTTGGATGGAAAGAAATCAATGATCTTTGAGGCTAAAGAGAAATAGCTTGTTCAGTTACAAGCTCTATGCCAAAGAACTCTTTTTGATTGGTCTAGGTGCTAGGGTTCTTCGAATTATTCTTCCATCATTGAGTTTCTTTCTTCTCTTAGAATTGTCCCTTAAGTTGCTTTTTCTATCTTTGTTGCTTTTCTTGTGTTCACCATCATGAACACCTTGTATTTGCTTTATTCATTTTTTTCGTGTTGATTAATACTATTCTTATTACTTATCAAAAAAAAAAAAAAAAAATAGCCATTGACATTAAATAGTGATTTTTGTTTTTTGAGAATGACATTAAATAGTGATTTCATTTTCAAATTTTATACTAACTACACACCATTTTTAGAAATTTACAAGAATTTTCCATATTTACTTCTCGTAGAATTCTTGACTTAGTTGTATCATAGGGACAAATTTGCAGGAACACTTTAACAACACTTGAGTGGGGGCAAATATTGTATAAGGAAAACGTCAATTTGTGTTTCTAAGCCCTTTATTATTCTATTTTTCTTGTTCTTTTCATTGTTCTTCTAATAATTTTCCTTACCTTTAATTATCTTATGTCAGAGATATGAGTACTACACATACTCAGAGGAATAGTAAAATACTGTAAGAGTTCAAGACACCCACATTATTACAAAAAAAAAAAAAAAAAAGAAGAAGAATATTATTAACAGCTAGTGTTATTAATTTTTTATTTTTTATTGATATGTTAAAATTTTAACTTATGAAATCTGCTCTATGATAAATACTATTTATCATCATGCTAAGATATCAATCAATTTTTTGTGTAGGAGGGGTTCAAAACACAAAACTCTTATTCGATTATAATAAATTTTACTATGAGTTATTGGAAACTATGTCCGATTATTTAATTTGCCAAACTCCCTCTAAATATGAAATACAAATGGATTCCTTTTTTTATTAAAATAAATAAAATAAAATAAACGTTCGTTAAGATCCCAATACAGCCCACTTATCAAACTTGACTTGGAATCCACCAACTTTAGTTTCAGCCCAAATTTTTTGACATTTGAATTGTTAGATGTGGCTGAGTTTTTGGTGTACTAAATGGTAAAAATTTAACATTTAGGTCATCTGATGCTAGTGCTATTTTTTTTTTTTTTTTTTTTTTTGAACTGAACTTTCATTTAAGAGGAGAAAATACAACCAGAT